>CM062839.1:15828971-16208086 GCA_031772345.1 Himalopsyche anomala
AAAACAACCATACCATGTGTGGAACATTAAACAAAAAAATATTTTTTTTTTTCTAATGTAAGATAATCTCATAAATATAATATTGAAGATTTGGAAAATGTTGCGTTTTTTGTTATATTGAGAATTTATATCATTTCGTAATATAAAAATATGAAAATTTAGAATGAACTTTCGTAAAATTATAAAAAAGTATTATTTGAATAATTTTGAAAAGATCCCTGTCACTATGTTGGTGACATGCATTGAGAACAAATTTATCCTAGACCAACACATTCCTTAGCAACGGCCTTTGTTTGACAGTTACTGTCAAACAAAGTAGTCGTTTGTCAACATTGTGAAGATGTAATTTTATTATTTAAAATACAGTGAAATAAAGAGGTACTAGCTATGCCAAGTACTTCTAAACCAATTCGTAAGAGTGCTCGGAATGGTTTTCTAAGAGTCTTTCAGTTCTGTGAACATGAAAAATCTGAAAAAAAAAACCAATAATTCCCTTCGGGTCGACATCATTGAATCACTTCGAACTGTCAATGGCGTAGTATGCCCAACATTTTGTGCTGCATGTCAATAGCTCAATTTGCTTAAAAACTATACTCATTGGGACATGACAATCGCTGAAGCAATTGTTTCTGCATCTCCAAGTCAGATACGCACATTATTTGCTATCATTATTTTGATATGCTTCCCATTGAATCTACGAGAACTGTGGAACAAGTACAAGAATGACATGTCCGAAGACACTTTACACCAAATTCGCGTCAGTTCAGGGAATCCCGATCTCGAGGTGAATGAGGAGATACATAACCAGGCGTTGCTTTTGATCGAAGATATGTGTTACCTCATGCGCTGTATGATGCGTCGCCAGATCAAAGAATGAACGACGCTTACAATCGAGAATCGGAACGTAAACATGAATATGATCGAGATGCATTGAACCAATCACTTCGAACGAATGTACCTTTGTTGAACCCCCAACAGAAAGTGTACGATACTTTAATGAAGGCAATTGATGAGGGAAATGGTGGCTTATTTTTCCTCCGCATTGGAAGCACTCAACTGAACTATGAAAGATCAGCGCAATGACTCAAAATGTTTTGGAGGCGCAATGATTCTACTATCTGGCGATTTTCGCCAAATACTACCAGTCATTTCAAGATCGACCGATGCCGATGAAATAAACGCTTGCCTTAAAACATCGACTCTGTGGCGCTATCTGAAGAAACTTCAGCTAACGACAAACATGCGAGTTGTATTTCTAAACGACCATCTGCCGCAGATTTCTCCAAGCATTTGCTGACTATCTGTAACGGCCGTGTTCCTGTTGACGAATCGAACGGATTGATTTCGATTCCACCGAATTTTTGCAATTTCGTCTCAACGAAGGACGGCTTCATCATCAAAATGTTCCCAAACATCTAATCACAAAAATCGCAATTGGTCGAGTGAACGAGCAATTCTTGGGGCTAAGAAAAAACATATGGATCATTTAAACTTCACAATTCAAAATCAAATCGTTGATCTACTGCATTACTTTAAATCTATCGACTGTACCACGTGAATAAAATCAATGTAATTTAAATACTTTTCATTTTGAATTTTGAACAATTATTGAACTTAATTCATTTTGAGTATTCATTCAACTGAATTTAATTAAGCCAACACAACATTTATTGATTCTGAGGCGGTACGAAGTTCGTCGGGCCAGCTAGTATGTATAATATTATGATGTTGATATTTACTTTGCATTTTTTCAATACAAAAATAACTACATTATCTAATTTAATATTTAGACTGAAGGTGCTCAATATTTCAATTTAACTACATTATCATTTTGAGTATCCAGTTTTTAGTATTGAATAAAAACCTTTTACGACTATTGTCCAATATTTCAGTAAATAATTCAATCGTTCATGTTTATAGCACGATGAGCCGAGCGTCGTGGCATGATAATCTGTCGCAGTGCTTTCTCGTAAGTTCTTTATAAGCGGAGAAAATTTCATCAGTTATATATCGAGAATTTTTCTATAAATGAACACGTGTGAAACGCCGCGATGCTCGAAACGCATTGTATGGAAAATTCTATTGTGCGAAGGTGCGATTTACTCCAAGCATCAGTCAACCATCATAAACGCCATATTTTCAGCGGTAGAATATTTTTTTATTATTTTTTATGTAATATCACAAGAAGCCATTATTTAATCATATTTTAAAACGTCTTTGGTATTTATGAAAACAAAATCAGCAACTGTTTTTTTTTTCTTTTTATATTAATCGTCTTTAGTGAGTTAAATTAAATTTTGTCATTCATTATCTGCCGTGTCAACAATATGATTGGTTCGTTTAACATCCGTTTTGACGAAATTAGCATTTTTATATGGTCTATTATTTTCTTTTAGCAAGTAAAAATAAGCACATCAAATTCAAATTCTTAGCATTATTTTAACACTACTTGCATACAAATTTATTAATTTTCAGTTGATACGTGAAATATTCTTTTTAAAAATTCATTATTTTACTAGTTTTTCAACCAATGATATTGATGTTTGCAGTCCTTTGAAAGGTATCTTCAAATCATTTTTAAGGTGTTCACTGTCAATACTTGGTGGAAAGGAATTATATTGAAAAAATAGCACAATATTCCTTTGTACTTAATTTACATTATTTTTAAAGGTCAGCACCAGTTTTTCTCATGGCAAGTATTATTAACTGATAAGAAATATAATTGAATAGTGCTATTTATAGAAAAGAAATCGAAATTAAAAGGTGTAAACAACAATTGTCATTGAAAAGTTTTTAAAAATAATAGTAGAAGTGACGCTTTAATTACAAAAAAATAAAATGTTTAACACCTCTAACGTGTAATTAAAAAATCATCATATAGTAATAAAGTTAAAGTGGTGACTAACTAACATTTTTACTAAAACGTTGACGATAAACATGTCGCAAATAATAATATCATACAACAAGCGAAATAATCAGCTAAAATCCAATTTTAAAATGAATATCTACAAATTTAATAAACACAAACATTTTCTTCTTTGGTATCGTCTGAAGTCGGGGTTGGATTAGATTGCTTAAAACAATCATTATATGCATACTCTCCATAAGAAAGACGCTATCAAAAGACTTCCCACAAGTTTGAACATTTTTAAGCCTTGAACATGCCATATACATATAATAACAAATCTCCATCCGTTTTGTAAAACTAAAATTTGTCACATTTGAAAAATCATTCTGAAAGTGGTGTAGTCATTTAAGTTTCCGGTAATAAAAAAATATTTCTATTATTCAATATTTTATTGTTCAAATTTTGACGGTAATGTTTCTTCTTTTTTTTCTTGGTATCCGGGATAAGCCTTGGCCGCTTCAATAAGTTCCTTCCACTCCACTCAATTCTCCGCCCTCCTACACCAATCGCTGATCTCAAGCACTCGGAGGTCCTGTGATACCCCATCTATCCAGATATGACAATATTTCTTCAACAAAAATTCACTCAAAAAACAATTAAGGCTTTTAATTATATGGTAATTTTTTTCGAAATAGGTACTCCACATATATCGATTTGTTAGTGTAAATATATTTTATGTATATTTTTTAACTAAATTTAAATTACAAATACATAATATTCTTTTGCATTATAATCTTCATGAGTATTTTTTTTTCATTCAATGTTATAATATAACCAATTTAACAATATTTCTCACCCAGAAAACTTGTTCGAATTTGATGATAATATGTTGTTATTGATGATTTTCGCTACTAAGGGTTGGATTTACAGCGCAATCATTGCGAAGTATTTTTTATTCTCAGTAAGGTTCTGTAGATTTATATTCATTTTTTTTTTAAATAATTTCATATGGCAGTTCCTATAATTTTTACTTATTTACTGACAGTTGTACAAATTCTAGATATATTTGATCGTGTCTATCAAACCCGGAACACAAAACAAAATAGTAGTAGCGAGTAATCCATGACTTTCATAAAAGCGATGTCATATCCTTCTTGTAAGATATTTTTATCCGGAGAAGAAAAACAAAAGTAGATTAATAATGAATGATATTAAGGTATTTCGTAAGATTTACTAAAAGGTTGCCCGCTTAGATCGTATACGATTTTATAAAATCCATTCCACGCTATTGAAATTCATAGAATTGGTACGATGCACCTATCGAAAGAGAGACGTAAGAAGATATTTAAGAATTCCATGAGCGTCTCCCTTCTCAATGGCCTTAAGTGAACGAAGAATAAAATGAATTTGCAAATGGATAAAGAATAACTTTAACAAAAATTTGTATTCCATTTTCATAAAATTCCTGCCATTCCCTGACTCTTTATGCTTTGACAAAAAATACGTGCACCCATTAATAAAATTTTCATATTCTATAATAAAAACGTATTCTGATAAACCTGATTTGTTTTTCTATAAAGATGTTAAAGTCTATTATTTTGGAATGTAATGAAGTTTTACATTTGGAAGCCTCGTGAATATGCCAAAAAACGACTATTGGATATCATTGATAGTTAGTTTAAAATGTCACAATGACTGAAATCTTTTAAACAGATACAAAAGAAAAAAATATATAACGTCTTTCCGCCAATTACTAATTAAATATTGGCTCATAGTTTATACTCATAAATGAAGAACTTTATTATAAAGACGTCAAATAATAATGCATTCAATTTTACATTTTATTTTATCGTTGATAGACATTTCTATTTCACACCCTCGTGAGAGCTGCTAAAAGCCAAAATAACTATCAACATTGCTATTTTTATTTTATAATAAATATACTGTTAAAATAACAATTAGGTACATTTAATTGACAACTGATATTCAAACCACGCAGAAAAAAACACGAATTTTCATCTTACTATCCTAGGAATCACCGTTATAAACTTACCCTTTATCAAATTTATCTTTCAAAAAAAATCTTTTAATATAAATATTAAAACACTTTAAATTTCACTATTCTTTCTTTTGGCATGAAAATTTTCATTTTCTTTGGTATTTTAGTTAAAGACAAATTGATGGAGCGTATTCATATATTTGATAAATGTGCAAAATGGCTTGTCTTGACCTATCTGGGTTGCCATTAGGCAAATTTTAAAGAGCAATCGTCATCTGTATGGGAGAACGGCTTTTGTTCTGAATTAGTCTGACTTGTATGTTTTTGTATGTGACCAAATGTTAAATTATTTTTAGGAAGTCAAGATTTTTTTCTTTTTTACGTTTACGGTAATTATTACAGTTTTAAATATCATTAATTGTTTGATAAATAATTGAAATATGTATTATTCTTATTAAAAATATAAAATGAACATTTAATAAATTGTTTGAGAACTCGAATTCAAAACACTGTTCATATTTAAGATCGGTTGGGTGAACAGGTTTTGTTAGATGACATTGAACACAAATCATGTGTCTAAAGGTTAATAAACTGTCCATACAAGGATTCGAACCTGAGAATATCTCAATGGAAGACAACGACGTTGGCCACTCGTTAACAAGTCCATCCATGTATTGCAATACCTTTAAGTTAAAGTCTAAAGTCTAGACTTAACATGGGAAACAAAAACTACGGTACATTGTCACGTATACATGTGTTAACCACTGAGTACTTTAGAAGGATAGGTAATTTGGTAAAGATCATAATGTGTAAGGTCCTAATGCTTTATCTTTTTATGTTCTAAATGTGTTTACCCTGAAAAAATATTTAATTCATATCATTATTATCTTTTAATGAAGGAGGCAGTGATATTTTCTTCAGAAAACAATCAATAAAAATAAAACAAACGATTTTACGATTTATCTGCTTTCTTTTACATATTTCAAATACAATGCTCAAAGAAAAGTAAATCTGCATTACGATTTAAAATAAAATATTCCAATACCATACGCAGTCAGTCGCAGATTGATAAATCTATCCAGCCAGTCTTTTGAAATCGTTTCACTTGATTTAAAACTTCTACAATGATAAATAATAGATAAACTGCCAGTAAAATAGTGAATTATAACTTATTTGTTTTAACATTTGTCTTATCTTAACAAAATTTCTAATATAATTCAGATAACTATATTCTAAATTAACGACAAGAAATTGTTTTGTTCCATCGATTTTTTCCAGGTTCAATAACATTTACAAGTCTTCCCCACTCCATTTTTACTTAAACATGAATGTTTGTAAAATAATAATATTACGTTACATTATTTTTCAATATGTATTTAGGAGTCAATTTCTAAGAATCTGTACCTTTTCACTGGCCCTTACGAAATTTCATTTTTTCGCAGTATATTGTTTTTCTTGTGATTTTTTTTTTCAAAATAATGTAACAGGCTTCCCAGAATACAAATATTTATTTGTGAAATTCTCCTACTATTTGTAATACTCACAAAAGCTTATTCAATTTTCTGTGATCTCAAAAAGGATATGAATCAACTTTACTGCTTTTTTTCAGTTATCTTCTCTGAAAATATTCAGCGTTGTGCTTTCAAAATAAAACATAAAAAAATAGATACCCTACTCTACCTTCGGTTTAGGTAATGCCTAATAAATTATTCAAAAATTATTCAAATGACTGTAGAGTTGATATTAAAAAAAGCGATGGCGGTGTTTGTTGTGATGCGCCTCCAAGAAAGAAAGAACAAAAAGTAGAGAGGACAGATTGTGAGAACAGTGCGTCGAATATCTTTAAATTACATTTTTTAGAAAATATTTCAAAAAGCGAAGATATGTTTAATTCCACCAATACAACAACCAGTCAAGTAACACAAAACAATTTTGTTTTATTCCGGAAATATTATTTATTTCCACGTAGCCATTTCAGTACTACAACTACTTAATATTTGTTTTAATACTTTTAAGATAACTACTGAATAGATCACAAATTCTTTTCTACAAAATTCAATTGTTTACAATTACACAGACAAATTTTATCAATGAATATAGCTAAAATTTATGTTATCAAATAAAGTTTTTTTGTTTTTAATTCTAGTAATTGTATTGTATTTTTGAGGTGGCAATATGACATTTCTTATATATCATTAGACAAACACTAATATGACGTATCCCACCAATTTAACTTACGATACATGGCATATTGCTGTTAAAGAAACAACATTATGATTGAAAATTAAAAAACCGCTCCAATTAGAATGAAAAGAATTGTTTAGTTCAGACGTGGGGGACCTGCGGTCTTTTGGCCAATCTGGTGGGGCCTTCTGGCCAATTCTGCAATTCTTTAATTTGTAAATTCGGAAAAACGCGGCTTGGAGATAATCTAGAGGAAAGGTATAGCGAATTGAGGATTTCAAATTCTTCGGTGAGCTAAAAAAAAAAACGAGGTTTGGAGATAATCTAGAGAAAAATTAGGGTAAGGGATTGAAAATTAATCAATTCCGTCCTAGTCAATGTTTACTGCGGCCTTATGTCGAATCAGAAAAAGGAATGCGGCCTTTAGAGAAGAAAAGGTTCTCCACATCTGGTCTAGTTTAACAAAACAAACATAATAAGTTTTTTCAATGCTACAATATACAACCAAGAATTTCAGACATTCAAACTATTTTTTTAAGTGTTTATTGCTGATATAATCTAAATGTGTCCTGAATGTTTAATTCTTATTTTTGTAAATTTAAATAAAAAATTCTTGGCAATACTTCAAGTATGAGACTGTGTAGTAATACAAAATAAAGTGAGACTTTAAATCTATAAAGTTAAACAAAAAATATAAAAAACTTAATCGATATAAAAATTTATTTTTTATAAATTTTACAGTTTTCTATTTTTTTTTTTACTTTCTTTTAAAAGTGGTGTTTGATCTCATTTTGGAAGCATGTTTGGAAGCTAATGATCAAGATTTCAAAAAATAGAAAGTAACATTAACTTTATTTAAAAAAAAACACAAAACAGGTGTAATATTAACTTCAGCGCTTAACAAAAGTCATGACGTGGCATGGAGGCTTAATTTAAACGTGTATTGAACCTAGTCACTGAATTTTTCAGTGTATCACTGGCCATGGCAAATTCGACGGTAAATTATTTGGGCTAGGCAAGTCTAAATAAACCTTAGCTTTATTATACAAATTGCCCAATAAAGAATAATATTTATTTTTATTTTGTCTCAATTTTCATCCTGTTTGTTATAATTTTCAGATACTTATCGACGCACGCGCTGATGCTTAAAGTTAGTCGTCTAAACCTGCTCCCGGCGCCAGCGTCGTGTATGATATGAAAATCGGCGCCAAAAATGTGAGCTTACCTTATAATCTGAATGCCGTGGGGGATATTACGCGAATGTAAGCATACATAATGAAATCCAATAATTTTGTACTGTAGACAAATGAACAAAGAATTATTTTTGCGTATGAATAGAAAAAAATTTACTGCGCTAAAAAGAACACTGCATAATTTTTCTTTTGTGCATCTACAAAATAGGGTAAGTTTAGTGTTATATTATTCGTATTTTTATTGAATACCCAAGGGACCCTTATACATTCTTTATTAGGGCCGCATATTTACTTCATTCATAACACCCAATAAAGTAGTTAAAGTAACGAGCACAAACTATTCAGTGACATCGTCTAGCAAGTTTCCTGAAAAATAAAGATTTTCCATTTTAAGTGCTTAAACTGGAGGTTCTTTAAATATTTTTAAAATAATTAAAAATTGGATAGTTATGGATTTTCCGGAAACATCAACGAGGATAATGTCTTTATATGTAAATGTTTAGGCCATAAAAAATCAAAAATAATTAAGTATTTAAATCCATAAAAAAAAAAAACATATTTAAAAAACATAGTATTCGTTTGTACTACTTCTACTTTTATTTTAGCAAAATCAGGACTGGCTTCACTCATGACGAGCATTATCAACTGATCTTGTGAACATTGTGTTTTTTTATCATAGTGCTTTTTCACCAAAAATTGACAGTGAACACCCTAAAATAATAACATGACTGCCTGCAATTCAAAACGGAATGACTTTAGTGAACTGTTAGAACTTTAAATAATTAACGAGAACCGTTTACAAGTTTTATTAACAATATAACCCACTTATAAGATAGTAAAATATATTTTTTTTAATATATACGTATGTACATAAATGAATTTGAATTAAGTTTTGAGTTAACTGCTTTACTAAAAGCGTGCTAACAGCATTTTTTTCAATTATTTTTTTTAGATCTGGCAAAAATAAAATTATTAAATAATCATTTAAAAAAAAGTCTTAACACACATAAAAAATGAATTTAATAAAATTATTGATTTAAATAAATGTATTTTAATAACATAAAGTTTTTTTTTGTTTCGTTTGACTAATTTGCATTGGTTATTTATTAAATTGATTTTGCCATATCTAAAGAAATTAATTTGCAACCAATTTTTATAGTACTAAAGTAATCTTCATAAAAAATCATTTTCAACTTTATTAACATTTTAATCGATATTATATAAAAAATATTTAAATCATTTATTTTTTCATTAGCCGTCTAATTGCTTAATGCCCTGTTCAAATAATTTATATTAATCTTTTCATTTTAATAATGTTAAAACATGCTTTAAAAAAGTTTAATTTTTATTTAAAATACACTTTGGAAAATCAATTGGTTTTGTTGGTGCAAACACCGTCTGTTTTATCCATTTTGGTTTCCAGCTAGAGGCGCTTACAAGAAAAACATCGTTCGGATGTCGAGTTTTTAATTGATCACTTCTTATTCGGTTTGTGTACAGGACAGAACAATTATTCGTGGAAACACGGTCATATTTTTATAGAGAAAAGAATTTTAAAACAGAATTAAAAACATAACCATTCGGTGATGATAAATGTTTTTTTATTATTTATCAAGATGCAGATAATAAAATCATCCCTAATTCATTATGAGACAAAATTACCCTCGTGCTTATAAATTAAGAAGGATATGTGAGCTCCAGGGTTGGGGTTGAGGTCTCTTCTAGCGGTTAGCGTCATCGCTTTCCCAAATATTTGACCTCAAGTGTTTACTGCGGGAATTTGGTACTATTACAATCTGCCCAATTTAGGTATTGTTTAATGTAGAAGACAGTTTGAAACTGTTGTGTCTTTAAAGCTTTATTGATTTAAAGCCTATGAATAAAAACAATTATATTTAATTTTAGTACTTTTTGTTGGTTATACAATATTAATAAAATATATTTAAATATTTTTCAGAATCTTCATGGCTGTTAATTTTGTTTAAGTATACATACTACTTAGAAGCAGCTGAAGCAGTTAAATTATTAACTTTAGTAATGCAGCATTTCATATCACTTTGTTAAATATTTCCAAAATTATAATTATGTTTGTTATCAGTCACCACATTAAATTTATTAATCTTTGATGTTAATGTTAAGCATTTAAATTTTGTCTAATTAAAACTTCTACAGTAATTTGTAAAAATTCTTTTCAGTGTCAATTGTTGTTTACACTTTTTCGTTTCAATTCGTTTTTGAATAAATAGGACTGTTAAATTATATTTCTTATCAGTTGACAATGCTCGCCATGAGCGAAACTGGTCCTGACCTTTTTAAACAAAGTGGAAATAAAGTACAAAGGAATATTGTGTTTTTATTAATATAATACTTTTCCACCAAGTATTATTGGCAGTAAACACCCTAAAACTTAACAATATGACATGAATAATTAAATGGTCTAATTGCGGAATTAAATTATTTCACAGGTCTATATTATGTTTTTACTTCTTTTGTCATATACACTCTCAATGCAGAGCATATGGACTCCTAATTAAGTTTATCTCAATTTAAGTGTTTATACGAGAACTTGTTGTCTCATTTTTTTCAAAGAGAGTAGGAATAGAAAGATAGAGCTAAGACATGACTAGTGGTTAATCAGTCACTCTCACTTTGCTCGTTTTTAGAATAAAATAAGTGGAAGAGAATTTACGACATTTAAGACATTACATACGTTCGTGACCTCGAACACAAATCGATTAAAAATTAATTTATAGAAACTATCCATACTGGGATTCGAACCGATGACCTCCGTAACCAAAGCTAACAACGTCAGCATATTTATATTGTATCTTAGACTGTATCGTCGATGTCCGCAATACTTTGCAATGTAGAAGACTTATAGCCAATCTTGCCTCTCATATTTACTTAAAGCTTTTGAAAAATTTCAAATAATCAACAGTGTGACGCTTTAAAAAGACTCGTTTTACAGAGGATTTTTAAAAATGTGTTTTTTTTAATTAAAAAAATATTATTTCGGTATTTCGAAACATTACAAACACCTTCAGAATTAATTAATTGTTTTAAGTGTTTATATAACAAAGTAATTAACATTTGAAAATCTTGTTAATTGCTCTGTATATTTTGTTTCTCTTCAAGGTTTGTCTCAAGAAATGTTTTAATTGTTAGTGACGACATCATTGATGGTTATAAAAATGAACTTAAGTTAATCACTAAGCCAAGTCTTGTACTATATCAACGTAAAATTAATGTCGCATTTATCTATTAATTAATTATGGATATTATTGGTTAATAAAAACGTCATAAATATCAAACGATTTAATCAACTGCAACTTTATAACCAAACGATCATGTTGGGATTATTTGTCATTATCACCCACAATCTATTTCCTTGCGATCGTTACAAAGTTGCCGCTAATGTTTGGATATCGACTTAGCAAGATAAATTCATATTTAACAGAAAGCTTTTTGTTTGAGCCCAGAGGCAAGACAGGAGGGATGGTAATACATCCTCACGTCACCTGCCGAAGAACAAAAAGGGGGCGGCCTTGCTCAAAGCGCAATAAGGATGTTCTATAATGATTCCGTGATGTTCTTATTTTTTTATAAATCCTTCACAAAAGTTTACTTTTATTAATATTGTGACCGTACACATATTTTAAAATTCGGTTATTTACTACACATCGATATATCGACCAGTAATAGGAAATCGTAACTGACAATTTATAAATTTTACAAGAGATTTTTTTTTTAATACTATTACTCTCGTAATAAGTTCTAAAAATAAATTTCTTATATGTGGTTAGTAAATAGTAATATATGTTCAATCTCTAAACGGATACGTAGAATACGATAACAAGTCAAAACACTAAAATGTACAGACATTAAAAAACATCAGGCGAATGAGATAACGCATTAAAAAAATTGTTACTGACTCATTAGGTGATATTGAACAATTGTTGTCTTAAAATGTAATTTACCAAAATTTGTCGCTTAAGTTCTTTTGTCGATTATGGTTCGATGTAATGAAAAACAGAAGCAACAAAGGCGCTTATGTGAAATTATGTAAAACAATTGTTCTGCAATCTGTCTTGTTATTGTTCTACAAAACAATCTTTTCGAACAAAATCAAATAACTCTTATTCATAATCACAAATTACCGATATATTAAAATAAGTAACATCAACATTTCTTTCTGATTTTTTGAAAAAATTTTATTAAATTTAACGATAGTAATTTTGATTCGGCTTAAGTGCATTTTTATATTTACTTGAAAAATCATTCTGCAAATGTTAACACTTTTGTTTTATCTCTTATTCGAATCAAATCTCGAAGTTCTAAATATTCGTCACTCTAAAGCTTGATGCTCTATCTTAGAGAAGCAAAATCTTAAACATGCGTTTAATTTTTTCGTAGACTTAATAGTTTTAATACAAGTTTTTTTTGTATTCAAATGGTGTTAAAATACAAAAACAATTCTGCAGTAATTTATGTTTTTAATAACTCTTCCAGAGAGTTCAACCAAATAATCATGGCAGTCGTTGGGTATTTGATTTAATGTTTATCAATAGTATCAATAATTTAAATTTTCGGATTCACATCTCTATTTCGTATACTACCTTCACCCTCTTACTGCTAGAAAATTGTGAATCTCTATTTGTACCCAACAGTAGCGTCACATTATATTATAGGGTAAGCGTATAAGGGTAATGAAAAATTAATGACTCATTTGATACATGTAATACCGAGTTGACGTTGCCACCAAATGTATACCATTTTAATTTGAAGGCATATAACCTTCTCTTACGTCGTAAAGACAGGCATTTTATGAAATTTTATTTTATTTTAGTTTTTAGCAGGGCTGTGGAGTCGGCGTCATTAAAAACTTAGAACTCCAACTCTTTTTTCAACTTTTTGTACATATAAATCTTGTAGTCTACATTGGTGCCATTACATGAAACACAGCCTTAAAATATATTAAATATCCTTTAAAAGATTACAAAAAATCAGGACAGGATTTCTCAATTCTTCATCGAGGTAATGAGATAAAATTCTGATGTGAAGATTTCAAATACCCGTTCATCTGTGAAGTTGCAATCCACAATTATTATGCATACAGTATGAGTAAGCTAATCATATTCGAAATTAGTTTATGCATTGTATTGATTGGTAAAATAATAATTGCTTCAACTAAAAAAAAGAGGAATAATTTAAAAAAATTAAAACCACTATTTTTAAAAACGAATTCAGAGTCAGACTCGAAATCGTGTTTTGATTTAAAGTCTGAAAAGTAGACGTTTTACAAATCCACAGCCTTGGCTTTTAAGCGATATTACAAAGTATGAACACTTTTGACTAATTGTTTTTACAATATGAATATGAGTTACATAAAAGACATTTTAATCGGTTGTCTGCATTCTAAAGACTACCGAATAATTCATCTACATTTACACGACCGACTAACTGTTTTTGAATGTATTTGATTAAGTTTACAAGTAGTACAAATATCATACTTTATTATTGTAAATTATAATGTAACAAGTCCATAGAACATATGTTTATTTTGGTAGAAAACTCATCAATGATTTAGAATGGTTCATACTTTAGCAATGCTTTAATGAACATTCAATAAATTTGGTACTGTGATGGCAAACAGCCTCAAATGCCAATTACACGTTAGTACATAGTACAGGAGAGCAAAAACAGGTGTTTTATAATAATGTTTTATGACAATAAGTTTTTTGTATTTATAAGTTTTAACCAAAGAAATTGCAGCTTTTATAATTTGTCACATCATAGAATGCACAATTCGGAATCTTCTATTAAAGAATGACTAAAACTTTACTATGTCATTGGCAGACCGTTAGTGTTTTGTCATATTGGTATTAATAAGTATCAAAAATCACAACATGCTTTTTGTCGATTGTTGATTTTGTAGCAAATTTTGTCAATTTTGCTAATCGCTCACTTTCTAAAGTACGTTTTAATGAATGTATAGAAAGCTATCAAAAAGGAATGTTTCATCATTAACATTTGGATACCTATCAAATGAATGTTTTCAATTGAAGAATTGAATTCTCGCTATTTTGTCTTGAGATTTTTAGTTATAAAACTCTTTACTTTAACCCTTCGTACCTTTCAAGTACTACATGTCAACTAAACCTGTGAAACGCTTCTTTTAATATCAATATATTGTAGTCTATTGCCAATCTTCCATGAAACATTTTTGTAACCTTGCGAAAGAATATTATTTATTACCTTATTTATTTTTTAATAACGTTTAATATAGTGGTCGCCACTGGATCCCGAATTCGGTGCCTTAAGCTAAATCAGGTGAGCCTAAATGACAAGACACTGTGCGTTTGATAAAGGTGTGCGGATGTATTTTTTCTCGCTTCATTTTAATATCGCTGGATTTATTTATGGAGAGACCGGTGGGGGGTTTTAAGGAGGTGATGGAGGGTGGGAGGCTTAATAAACAGCGAGGTTTTGTATTTTATGATTATAAAGAAAAACTTTTGTCATTATGTTAAGCCAACACACCAACAGATTGACTTTAATGTGGCTAAAAAAAGAACTTCCCTATAATCGCATTTGCTTCCGTTTTCCAATGTAATTAATTGTTGATATATAATATTATAAAATGTAACGATTTAAAACTTTCATAATATTGCAATAATAATTGATTTTATAATTTCAAGTATTAATAGTAAAAATTGGGTGTTCTAAGTTATGAATGCAGAACAAGTTAACCCATTTTTCCCAGTGTTCCAATACTGGAACATTTAGTATTTTTACTTCCACTCCATTATGTATGAAGCAGTAAAAGTTGAGATTGCATCAGTTTCAATCAGTCACAGCTAGCAAGCGTGGGAGTCATTTCGTGTAGTATCCTTTCAGGTTTAAACCTGTCGGAGTGGGCAGTGCTTTTCTATTTGGATCAATTACGAGCAAATTCGGGCAAAAATGGGTTAAACACGTTTCATACTGCGAAAAAAACAAAATTTTCTTTATTACCTTTATTTTTATCGATATTTGAAAATGTACATATAACAAACTAAGTCAGTTACGCTGGCAGTTATTCCTGGCAGAAACCTATACGTAAATTAACGGTTTTTAGCTTAAGAGATTTATTATTTCTACAGCTGCCCAAAGCCGATTAGATGACTTAACGGTTTTGAACAGGAAACATGTTGGTCAATTATTGTTTATATCTTATTGTCTACGGTCGCGCTACATTGACCGCATGATATACGAAAAAGTTGATCATCTCAAAATGAAGTTTTTAATTTAACGTTTTCTGGCAGAGTACTGACGATTTATTACTTCTGCATTCCATTTGCGCGCATACGAATTTGTACTCATTGGAAGAAAACATTTTGACATTTATTTTAAAATAACTTATCTTCAGTTTCTAAAATTAAACAGTTTTGTGACAGTATTTTTTTTAAACCATGTCCGCTCCCAATGTGGAGTATATGGACTCCTAATGGAGTTTATCTCAACAGAAGTGTTTCTTCGAGAACTACTTATTACTCAGTTGCTCAACCTCTCTTTTTCCAAAGAGAGTTGGAATAGAAGGATAGGGCTAAGATAGGACAAGTGGTTAGCTAATCGCTCTTGATAAGCCCCCTGTTCATGGGATAGGACGGGTGAGAAGGGGGAATTCAAGACATCACATACATCCATGCCTTCGAACAGAAATTCATAAATCCATTAAAAAATTAATTTATAAAACTGTCCGTACTGAGATTCGAACCCGTGACCTCCGTAGCCAAAGCCAACGACGCTGACCACTCGACCACACAGGCGGCTTTTTAATACCAATTAATAAACCATTCAGTCACACTGTTGATTCCGTATCTGGAAAGATAAACCGCCCAAATTGATTGATTGAATTACTTTTTCTTATGAATTTCATGCAATTTATAATTTCTGGTTATACCATTTTTTATTAGTTTTATAAAATAAAAACCCTACGATTCTCAACATTGAGTAGTTGGGTTCTTATTGTCGTATACAAAAAATATTTGACATTTAAGGTTTGGTGTCTGAAAAATTACCCTTCACTTTTCTCATCATAAAATAACCGGATGTAGCGAGAGCGATTAGCCAACCACTAGTTCTATCATTCCCTTATCCATTATATCCCTACTATCTTCGATAAAAAAATAATGAAAAATTATTAGTTTATTTATCATATTAATTGGAGGAATGTATTAGAATAATTTATTTTAGTGACTGGAAAGTATTGATTCTATACGTATATGTAAGTTAAACATAAATGATTGAAAAAATAAATTTGGAGTCCACAGTTCTGTTATATGTAAATGTATATCAGTATATATTCGCAATAATATTACATGATCTGTTAAACGATAGTTAATGTTATAATACAATATTTCAATTATTGGATGTACATAATTAAATTTTGAACCATAATACTTTGACATGATATAAAGCAACAAATCTGTTACAGCAGGGGCGTAAACTTCGTACCAGCGGGCACATGTGCGTCCGCGGAATTATTTAAATGCGCCCTCTACAAAGTATTTAAAAAAGGAAAACCCTGAATTTAATTTTCGTTGCATTATATATTGTTTATTGAAAATTTATATATTTTTATATTGCTAAACGATAAAGTTTTTATTCCACTATATTTTATCAAATTATTCACTTATAACTTAGTCTTCACTATTTTTTGTAACTGTTTAGCTACGTATTTAACCTGCTGGCAACCGACTTAATCCAAAATTGCCTTTCATCTACATCACGTGCTGTCGCTGCGTTTATTTTTTTTTATAAACATTTTATCGCAAAATAAGTAATCCAGGTTAAAAAGAACATTTTTTTTTATAATGTAGATAATCAATATTCTATTGTGTTTGATATTTGATATAATTATTAGATTTACGTTTTTACTATTTCAAAAAAATAAAATACTCATCTCACTTTTATTTGATATGATCGGGACCAGTTCCGTTCACGACGAGCGTTATCAAGTAATAAAGAATACACTATTATAGTGCTATTTCTACAAAACAAAATCAAATAAATATGGTGTAACGGACAATTGGTAATGAAAGGAATTTACAGAAAATGATACAAAATATGAATAAGTGACATTAAATTTACTATAATATAATAGTGTTTATTACCTCTTATAGATAAATTCAAAACTCATCAAGGAATAATTAAGTTAATGTGGAAACTACCGATAAATTCGAAAATCTGGGATTTTTTTACGAAATAACTATCTGTTGAAATGATATTGTAATAAATAAAATAAGGATAGAGATTTTTCTCTTCTACCGGGACTATTGTTTAATCCAAAACAAGAAGAAATGTTTCAGTGTATAATTTACTGATTTATAACAGCTTAGAAGTAAGTATAAAAAATGTTAAAAATACCACTTAAATCTTGTTTTCTTATCCTTTATTATCCTAAATCTAAGGAGCGCCCGTTACTGAAATAAGGTTGATACCCCCTGTACTATGGTAAAGCTAGGAATATTCATCACGTATTGGTATGCGAGTCTTAGAAATCAAAGTTGAAGCTTCCAATTATTGACGGACTCATTCAAAACGTTGACAAGCTGACACTTTTGAGAGACATCAAAGCATACTTGTCGTTCATTTTAGAGAATTTAGCGTACCACATGTATCGTTGAAATAATAATATATTATTATTATGTATATCAAAGGTGAAATCGATTGGCTGTGTATTCGATTAATTTAAACAGAAATTTATAGAGCTTTTTGTATAATAATTCGCTTCAAGGGTTTGTTAACGTCATACGGTTATTAATTAATGTGAAAATTTAGTAATGTAATTGATATCATCTTATTATATTATAAAAATCATCATTGAACGACCAGTGAATACCATTATTATAAAATAACATTATTGATTTAATTTTATTGAATATTTTATTCAATAAACCACAATACCATAAATCATATATTAATTATTCACGCTTCTAATGTACAGAAAATGACAGGCTTTTACACACAAGTAGACGGGTTTTAAACAATAACCATATTAAACTCAAATCAGCTTTAATTTTCATAATGTTTGTGCGTAGTAATTTTGCACTTGTAAATGGTTTATTAGTTGGATAATCGCATAGTTGAAATAAAACCTTTATTTTATAAAGAGAATATATCAGACAGTACAAGAGTGTTCATTTTTCGATTGAAATTTTTGAAGCGGTTAAAATTACAAATTATGATTTTAAGGATTCAAGTGTTTGAATCTAGAATATTACCACTCGACTTTGTCGATCCACGTATTTTAATAATTAATAACTTTCAATTCTCAAAATATTATATTGGACACAGGAACCATTACAAAAAACTATAAACATATGAATTTTGAAAATTTAGAAAAGAGTAATATTTTATTTGTACATGTTTTTTTACAGCTAGTTTTTTTTATGTTAAATCAAATTTACTTTTATTAAATATAAAATAAATTTGATATTTTTTTATTCCGTTTGTTGTGCTACAAAATGTTACAGGTGTTTCGCCATTTTAAGAATTATCATCAGACCTTATATCGCAAGAATTGATTTCAATTCTATGGTATTAAATTACAAAATAAAATTCGAGGTTTGTTCTTTTCTAATACGGTAAAAATTATCAATATATTTAGCTCTACAATTTTTAAAAATTCGGTTTATAGCTATTTTGGCGTATGTCATCTTCAGAACTATGTTTTAACCTGTATAAAAAGATGATACACAAAACATCTTTTTATTTACTCAAACATCGTAATTTATATTAAAAAACATTTTATTACATTTATTTAACATTTTTTACAGACTTTAGTGATAAAAGCTTTTATTTTTATCTTATCATTTCGTACATTTTTGTGCATGGCTAACGTTTTTACGCTATGGAATACACCTTATAAGAAGAGTGTGAAGCCGTAGCGGGTGGTGGTGGGTACAACGTTGAGTACCCTACGGAATTTTTTGAAAACTCTTAAAACGCCTCTCCGGAGAGCCGAAAACGTGAGTGAGATCTTGCTACGGGGGGAGGGGAATAATCTATCGGCCAAGGATAATAAATTGTTTCTATTCACTCGCTGTTTTGAATCAACCGTCAGCTGTTTAGTCAAATCCTGTGTTCCATGTTCAAATTGATTTTTATTCGGCCGAGTTTATTTTCTTGGCCGCGTACTCGGTTGGTCTTAATGAGACATTATTTTTAACGCTAAAGTCAACATAATATTATTTCTGTTGATTTTTTTTATTCATTAAAAAGAAGATAATACATAGCGTTGATACCCAGACTTGAGAGTCAAAAAACATTCAAATGAATATCTTTTTTTGAATTATTACTCGCCCCTGGCTCGATTACCTGTCTTAGCATACCCATGCTGTTGACGAATGTGTGTTTGTCTTTTTGGAAACGTGTATGCTCGGTACAACACAAACCATCAAATTAAACTGGCTGAAGTTGACTTTTTGTCTGTGTCGCTCAGATTCGTGGAACTTTCCCCGAAGTACGGAATTATGCCTATGTACTTACTAAATGAAAGCTCTTCAACTAATTACACTGAGAGCTTTACTTGATTCCATTTTCGATTGTATTATAGAATCAAATTAACTCAAAGTACAAAACTAAAGTACGCGTATTTTGCTAACGAGTAAAATATATTTTTTTTAAATATTAAATTTGAATTATAATTACAGCACATAAGCGAAAATCTATTTTAAATATACATATACACAATTTTATCCTGGATCACTTTATAAACCCGTTCATTCCAAATAATAAAGCCATAGCATCCATTATATTGATAAATTCACTACTGGTAAAAAAATATATATATCAGTAAGTACAGTAGAACTTCGAAATGACAGACAAAATATCTGGCAAAATTTCAAAAACGCTAAAAAGCGTCACACCGCTTGTAAACAATTTTCTAACCTTGATAAATACGTCATACTTAATGGCGCACTGCTTGTAAACTGAAGAAGCACTGACGCTTGCAACGCTGGCTGCTTGTTTAAACAGCTGAAAATCAGTTTAATGTATTAAATCAAATCAAATGAATACATTTATAACTTCATTCAATAAGTATTTTATTATAAGTTATTTTTAAAACATCGTCGTATTTCTGCTATTTAAATATTAACAAACGGAGATGATTTTTTATAAAATTTTATCTCGTATGAGCTGAAAAATTCTTCGAAGTTCAAAGATTTTAAAGTATGTTTAAATGAAGTATTACTTTCATTTCAAGCGATATGTTGAAAAATATGTCCACGGAGCATAACGGACTGCTTAAAGTGGACTTCAACAAAACATATACGAGAGAACATAAGTAGAGTAAGACAAATAATCAAATAGGGTATGACAAACGCTAGATATTTCTGTACAGTTAAGGAACACTAGCTTCATAAATATCCAGATATTTACAAAGAAAAATTAGGTGCGATTAAATTTGCCTGCGTTTTTTGATACGGCATTGAAGAGTTTACCCATTGAACTGTTAATTGTTTTAGGAAAAATATAAGCCATACTCGATTAGACAAAAATCCTAATTCTATATTTTTCAAACAAACAAAACCCTCTCAAAATATTGATACTATATAAGTCAAAAATATTCTTTACTATGAATAAAGATTTTATTTATTAGAACCATTACCAATTTGACGTTTTAAGTGGTGAAGGAATAGTTATAAAGTAGTAAATTATTTACTATTTGATCAGTTTGGGTTTCCGGTAGCTTTACTAATATGAACGCGCCACAGACTGAAAAACTTTTCAGCGGTAAAATCAACGCCTTGTTTGCATTTCGGCGCGGTCTTTTTGATTTAAACAAGTTGATACTCTTATTCAACAAGAAAATTTCTACAACTCAAGCAAACATTTACAACTATCACTCCACTGGATCTGTTGGCGTTTGCTTACCTACTTGCACGAGATGAGACTTAAACTAATTTAACTTATAAATAATGTTTGACTGTAAAGCGTAATGTTATTTAAAGAGTCAAATATTTGTTTATCCAACATATTAGACCTCATTGAATAAATACATTATTATTTAACACAATATTGTGGTTGTAAAGCCAACATAGTGCTTAACTACTTGCCATTTTTAATTGATTAGAATGTCCTTTTCAAACTGTAACAGTATTTTTTTCGTTACGAACTTCCCAAATAAAAAGAAACCGCTCGTTTTGGTAAGGTTTCGTCGTTAAACTATTTATTTGACCAATTATTAATAACAAAAACAGTTTAATATTGAAAAGAAGGAATATTCAGTAACTTTTCATAAAAGTGAATAGCAAAAGTTTAATAATCTGTCAATAATTAAAATAACGATCAGTTTTTTGTTCTCAAACTACCAAAATCAAACTGCTATTTCTTTTATACATTTCCACTCACAGTTTTCAGTATTTGATATAATAACAACTTACAGATCATCTCAGTTAAGGTTTATTTATTTAAATTTCTTATTTATTTAATTTGTATCATTATTTTTCAGTGAAGGTAGTGGTAGAGGGATAAGGCAAAAAAGTATTGATATTTACCTAATCGCTCTCAATTCGCAGTTTTTGACAGGGAGTTTTAATATCACGGAGTCAATACATTTGAACACCAATCTTATATTTGATTGAAAAATCAATTTGTCCAAAACCTTCCTCACACGAGCCCGATTGGCTTCACTAACTTTACTGCAACCAACGCTTACTAACATGACAAAAATACTTATTTAGGGATCGCCAGAACGCTGTTAACCTTAATTCCTCGCTTATAACCACGATATCACAGTATATGCATTATACACAGGATACCTAATAATAAGTAGATTAAAGTGGCTAAGCTAGTAACTAGTCACATAGTACACGGTTTGAAACCAGTCCCGTGCAGCTTTTCTCTAGTCATGAATGTGAGGGTTAGTCTATTCATCTTGTACATAGTACAACGTTGGCTGCATGTACAACACGGGTGGCGGAGAGAAACGAACTTGTCCGTAAGGGTATTTGAGCTCGTGAGTACCGTAACCAAATAAGACCAACGCACAAGACCTTTGACTTATCTTTCAATTTCTGACAATTTAATTTTAATTCTATCCTCTTATTAACTTGCGGACCACATGCATAGTGACTGCCAATTGCAATACATTAAAGACAGTCTGCTTAATTTACTTATCTAAAAAAACAATCATTGACAATCGTCAAATAAATGCAGACCACTTTGTCGCTGTTATGTTTTGTAAATCTAAAATAAAAATATGAGGCAATGATTGACAGTATTTTTGACTTGCATATTTTACGGACCTTACAACAACAATTTACTCAATTCATATTTCTATCGCAGAAATTTAATACCCTGGGACTATGATAAAACCCAAAAAGCGTTTATCTAGGAATGCGTCAGTCCTTTGTCCCACGGAAAACGCCGTCACCTTCTGAATATTCACTTCATTTAACATTAAGAATTTGTAGGCGTTCATACGCGGATGTTTTGCAAACCATACAATCTATGATAGGAATGTTTGAAATCGCTTTGAAGGTTTTGATTTGATCCTGCATGTCCTTATATTAATAACTCAACGCAATTCGGGGTCAGCCATATGCGCACTAAGCAAGTTTGTCAACAGTTGGGATTGACAACTGTCAACGAAATTGTACGGTGTTTTATGTTTTAATGAAATTCTATAACTATATTAATACACGTGTAATCTAGGAAAAATTTAACATTTCATGAAGTTCATTCTATAATATCTACTATAAATGAAATTATTTCAAGAACTTGACTAAAACATTCAACAAAAATGTCAAAAAGAGCTTTTTTCACAATCCACAATAAGAATAGATTATATCGAAAATAATTTTAGAGATAATCGTGATAAAACGGTCAGACAAGCTAAAAATATTATTAGTAAAATTGTCATAAGCTTCGCAGAGGCGGAACAATACTATTTGATCATAAAAGAGACAAATTTAAGAATTCAACATATATCAGACTTAATAACCATTTTTGATAGATTTGCCACTGATTTCATGGGATTCCACACCATTCGTTAAATCATGGCTCAGAAGTCACCATCACACAGCAGATGATAGACGAATAAGACCCGTCACAGCTTAAATTTCGAATGAAAATCAAAACAGTATTTTGAATGAGTTTGTAAATAAATAATTTTGTAATGTATGATAAATTTTTTTTATTTAAAAAAAAGTATAAAAATTGGGGGTTGTTGTTTACCAAGGTGCGAGTCGGTTGATATAATTTTAGCAGCCCATCGCTGCCTACTCCGTATTAGAGAAGTGTATTTGAGATAAAATTCTTTGCAAACATATTTTCATAGTTACCCTAGATATAATATTTTTAACGCGTACATTGATGTCTGTCTACTAAAGTATATATATTATCTAGTTTTACATGTAACCAAGGTTTTATGTCAAAATATTGACGTTTTTGTTAAAAAAAGTAATAAAAATAAAAACGGGTTGCTAAGTTGTAAGACCCGGCATTTAAATATTCCACAAACCCTTACGACAACTTCAAACGGAGTTTTCAATTCTCATCCAATAAAATTAATCAAGATTTTTTAGACATATAGAAAATTCACCAAGCACAAATCGGATGTGTAATAATAATAATTAATAACATCGCTTATCGGATTAATTTAGATGGTATAAATAAGCGCTGTTTCCACTCGATCGCCTATTTTTGAGATAAGTACTTCAACTTGTTCCTGAGCTTCAGAATAAATACAGTACCAGATGAATTGTTTACTTGGCACAATTAAATTATAGTTACGAATATTTTTGCTTTCGAAACTGCGTGTATTTTCAATTTTTTATTTTACTTAAATTAAATATTTTTTCCGTTGCTCACGTTTTCTCGTCACGAGTATTATTTTCAAATGAAAATAAATATCATCTTTTACATTTTTATTAAAGTTCTTATCCGTAAACTGTCTACTCAAAGTGTATTCAAACAGACATTTCCTTCTTTACACTATCTTTTGTTTTGTTCACTTATTTTACTAACATAAGTTGATGCTATAACCTTATCTTTTTTTTAATGCATGTCCGATCTGAATATGGAGTATATGGCCTCCTAATGGAGATTTTTATATACATGAGAACATTTTTTACTTAGTTGTTTGACTTCTCTTTTTCGAAGAGAGTATTAGAAATACAAAGATTGGACTAAGACAGGACTATTGGCATACTAATCTCCCCCGTCATTTTAGGCTTGGATGAGTGGAAGGAACTTTTTAGACATTTAGAAGTGCCATTCTTTCGAACAGGCATTGATAAATGTATTGAAAAAATGCTATTCATACTGGGACTTGAGCTCGTGAGATCCGTTCACGTTGGCCACTATGCTACGGGCCCAACATTTCCAACCTTACCATGGGTTTTAAAATCTTATTAACCTAATTTTTTTTTCAATAAATACGTAAAATTTTGTTTTTACAAAATTATTTTTGATTTAATTTCTGGATTTGAATCCTTATTTTATACGCAATATTCCAACAAAGGATATTACAAAATATTACTTTAATATTGGAAACAGAAATGTCTATATAATAAATATAAATTTAAAAAAAAACATATCAGTTGTCAATGTGTCACCTTTTTTATAACAATTAATCTTAAACACACCAACGATATATTTGTAATCGGCAGAACAACTTAAACGACAATTCATAAATTTTACAGGAATGGTTATGTTTTAATCCAAAAGATTTTATAAACTTCCTCTCATGATAATTCAGCAAAAATAATTTCTTTAAATACGGTTAATAGTATTAGGTCAATTAAAGTTTCTTTTTACGAAAGTAAGTTAAAAAACAACCATAAAATATGAATTGTCGCTTACGATTTTCTGTCGATTGCGGGTTGATATAATACAACGAAAATATCTATTCTAGACTTGGATTTAAGGTTTATGAACTGTAGTCAAATTTTTTGGTTAAAAGAATAAAAGAAGATTCTTCTTGAAATGATGCGATGGCATATATTATTCAAAAACGTAGTTAACCAATACGAACATTTGCTATGTAATAGCGTTGCATTTAATCATTTTATGAAAGTGCTAGCGCAAAGTTTGGACACGCTGGGCTTAAAACACCCAAGTCCCTTGTGTAAATCCGACCCTGATGTGACCCGACCACTAACTAACTTCAATGTGTAATTAATTTTAACGGAATCATCGCTCTTTATCGGACCGATGATCTACGTTTCCCCGTTAACGTTTACGCTGCGCTCTGTAAAATTTACGTAAGTGAAGTTTGGATCGATACAACTTTATTTAATTGCACCAAAATGCAAACTTGCGATAGCAATCAATCTCTGGCTATGTTTTACATCATATTTAGAGAGATCATTTTTGCACGGTTATTTTTTTACAAAAAAAAATGCTCACAAGACAAAATACCAGAAATGTGTTCAGTAAGTTAAAAAATTGATTCCTAAGTGATTATCTATAATATATATACCTGTTGAAATTATGTAAATCCTACGAAGTGTGTTCTCAGTTCCGGGTATTTTCATTTTTAATATGAATGAGTAAAGGCTGTATATTATACGTTTACCAAAACTATCCTTTTTCAGAACTGTGTTAATAGTGATTCAAATAGCTTAAATAATGGAGAGAAAAAAACTACAAACGAATACTGGTCTTCAGGTTTTTTAAAACAAAATGTATTAGAGGTGAAGTGAGCCAGGTGTTATTTTAAAAAAAAAGTTAGATGCGTTGTAATATTTTACACGTCTTCAATTATATATGGGCAACCACCGACCTGCGGGCCGTATTCGGCCCGCTGAGCTATTTTGTCCGGCCCTGATTCATCTCGGCGAAGTATCAGAGAAAGAAATTAATAGTTCCAGGGAGAGAATAAGCAATGGAGATAAGACGGGCGCTTGCAGTGGCTCCACTCTACTAGTTCATGATCACCACCATATAAAAAATATCAACGTGTTATATTTAATTTGATATTACTTTATTATGTTTTATAATTTGGTCAGGCTATTGACTCGGAGACAGAATAATAATTTGGCCCCAGACCTAGGAAAGGTTGCCCATGCCTGTCTTAAAGTATTTTAAAAGTAAAGTTACAGTTAATACACATTACAATATTTTTATCTCCGTAAAATAAAAATATGTAACCCACCAAAGCAAAGTAAAGTCGTGATACTACATAAAAGTCGAAGAAAAAGTTTTACCATTTTACTAGTTGGCTCACTTCACCTCTAATGGACCCGATTGTAGATTCCATAAGTTTTCCAGATTTTAGCTGAGTTTGATAAGTAATTTGTCTTCTAAAAGGTCGCGTGCACAATTTACAATTTTTTTCCCTTGTTGGGCATTACCCGAAACATCAATTTGCCTTACCTCTAATCAAGGTGGACGCGTATATACAGAAAATCCCAAATTTAGTGAATCTAGTGAATTCTAAAAATAGTTCTGGAAGTTGGTATCATCAGTTTTGGCATACAAAGGAAGATAAATGATATGAATAAAACTTAAAAGACCAATAAACCAAGATAAATGCAAATTTAAATGTATTCGGTAAGATATTATAGTTCAAATCTGCTTTTTAAACCAATACGAAATTGGTCAACATCATTCGGTAGAAAACAGCACCAAAGTAAAATAAACAACAAAATAATGCAAATGTATTTTAAACATCAATTTTTGATTATTAAAACGAATTACTTGCTTAAAATTTAAATAAAATAATGTTTTACTAACGAAGTTTAAAAATCTCAACGTTACGTTGTATAATCGCCTTTAATTATATTTTTATAATATATTGTAAATAATAAAATGTTGATTAAATAACTGTATTAAATAAACTTATTAAAGACTTATAATTACCGGTATTGTGATTGATGAGTTAACGTTATTGGCTTCAGTAGTGGTGCTCATGGGACTTTATCTCAGTACGGCCAGTTTCATAAACTAATTTTTCGATTTGAAAAAAATGCAATTTACTAAGCACTTATTAAATTCTTGTCTTACTGTCTCTACTTCCAATGAAAAAGAGACGTTTAACAACTAAGTGACAATTAGTTATCATTTAAAAACAATTGTACATTGTTTATAAACCTTCAATTGAATAATTGCTGTACCACCATTTCTGATTTTATAATAATTTTAAACTCTTTATATCGATTTCACAGACCAAACGAAAAATGGATTTTTTTTTTCAATCATTTAGTTTTTATTTGATACTATTTAGTAATGTTACGTTATACTGTATTGTATAAAAACTAATGAACGTTTTTCATTTTTCTTTAACCAATGCGGAAAATTATTTAAGTAATTAATATTTCCGAAGTAATGCAATTTTTCATACAGCTTCTTGGAAACTAATTACGAGTTAAATTGGCCAACACACCCCTCGAAACAAGAATATAATATCACGAAATTGAATTTTACGAAACAATTAAATTTAATCCGATATTATTAATAAAGCCACGGCGACAACTTAAGCAATAAAACGACGTAGAGGGAAAGTCATGCGGGGAGAAGGGGGCAAGTGGCTCCCTAATGACTATTCAATGGAAGAATTTCACAAGAAAATTTCATTTCAAACCGCAGGCTAGGGGGGCGCCGGCCACCCTCACTTAAAAGCTCCCCACATATTACCAATCACATTTTGCGGTGAGGCTTGCCACTTTGTCAATTAATATTTTCTATAATCATTATTGGTTCATTAATCGAACGTCACCGTTGCATAATTTAATAATACTTTTTTTTCAAATGCTTTTTTTAATCTTTTTTTTGCTAGATATAAAAGAAATATCGAAAGCCGATTCCATGAACTGTATTACGCCTGTGTGATTAAAAGCTCGTGTTTTTATTTTTTTACAATTACCAACAATTGCCTTAACCTTCTTTTAATAGTTTATATTAGTGATTCCCAAACTTATTATGCTCGTGGACCCCTTTCATAGCAAAAACCTAACCGTGGACCCCTAAGTGAAATAATAAAGTTAATGACTTGAAAGGTATTTTTTTCCATGCCTGCTTCCAATGTAGAGCAAATGGTCTCCTAATGGAGGTATATTAACAGATGTTTTTCTACGAGAACTATATGTTAGTCAGTCGCTCAAAATCTCTTTTCCAAAGAGTAGTAGAGATGGGTAGTTTATCCACGCACCCCCAAATGATTTTTAATTTGTCACGGATCCTTTCAGCGGTCTCTCGCACCCCAGGGGGTCCACAAGAACCACTTTGGGAACCACTGGTTTATATCAACGTTCTACCTAATTCTAGCGGTTAGCATCGATTCTTACACAGAGATGCCTCGATGCAACATTACATGGGGGTGTTTTTTCGTTTATTACAAAGGAGAGTATTATAATATCATATTAGTAAATATAATGTGGTTCAGGAGTTTAAAGTATTTTTTTATCTCTTAATTTTTTTTACCATATCCGCTCCCAATGTAAAGCATATAGACTCTTAATGAAGTTTATCTCAACACAAGTGTTTCTACGAGAACTGCTTGTTACTCAGTTGCTCAACCTATCTTTTTTTCCAAATAGAGTATTAATAGAAGGATAGGGCTTGGACAGGACTAGTGGTTAGCTAATTTCTCTCGATATGCCTCGTTCATATGATAGGATGGGTTTGAGGGGGGAATTTAAGACATCACATACATCCATCCCTTCGAACAGAAATTCATAAATCGATTGAAAAATCAATTTATAAAACTGTCCGTACTGGGATTCGAACCCGTGACTTCCGAAACCGAAGCCAACGACGTTGACCAATAGACCACACAGGCGGCCTAAACCTTTACTTTGGTATATAAAGATATCAAAACTTTTTTTTTTTAAATCTACCGCAAGCGACTAAATTTAACAATCTTAGAAATGTTTGATTAAAGTTTTAAATTCAGTAATTTAATTGTTTCGTTGAATACAAACGTGACAAAATGTTTGCCCAGCAGATTTGACGAATTCATTGTGAATCACAGTATTCTACTGTTGGGAAAGCTAATAAAAAATAAATAAATTAGTAATTCATTGTTTCAAAATTATTTTTGTGATGGTTGCTGTCTTTGCTTTTGACCCCCCAAATTTTCATTTTTTTCTTTTAATCTGATGAGTTTATAAACATTAGGCTTTTACTAAACTTTTTATCATATGAATATTCCTTTTTAGTATTAAATAAGTTAACACTTTGCTTTTCTAGAGTTGATATTAGCTGCCAGAGAACTATTTGCCATTTTCATCATTATATTTACTGAAATAAACACACGAGTGGGGAATAAAAATAGTTTTCCGCATTCGTAAAAGAGTTGGAATATTTTCATCAAAAACTGTGCACAAATTGGTTTCATTTGTAAATACCCTGCTATTCTAAAAGTGCTCCACTTTCCCCACTTCCCTCTTGATTCAAACCAATGATTTGGTTCGTTGACTTCATTCCTCCAAGTTTTGCAGCGTTATTCAATAAGCTCATGCAAAAATTGCAGAAAGCAAAATTACCGATGTTTTACACAGTTTCTTCTTATCGGATGTATTTTGTAACTAGCATTACTAAAACCAGAATCGTATAATAATTGTTCGATTAGCCGTATCTTTTTTTACCATATCCGCTCCCAAAATGAATCATAAAAACTCTTTTATAGTATTTAATAAACATGTTTTTCTACGAGAAATGTTTGTTACCGAGTTAAACTTTTCTGTTTTTCTTTGATTAAATTTTCATTTACTTGGTAGATCTTCATTATAATAAGGTAAAAAATATCAACGTATTTAGTTCTACAATTTTATATAAAATGAGTTTATAGCTATTTCGGTGAGCGCCATCGTCAGAACTACGTTTAAACCAGCATATACTCAGCTATATATACTGCCTATGAAGAGATACACAATACATCTTGTTGTTTACTCTAACATCCTTATTTATATTACAATTATAGTATAACATTTATTTAACCTGACTTTAGTGTTTCAAAGAACGATATCAAGTATGTGGTTATTCAAGGTAAGTTAGTAATACCTTACCTTATATTATATATACCTTGAATAACCCAATACTATAAAAAGTCCCGTGCTGCTCTGTATTGGGCTCAAAATATGAGGAGTAAATTCGGTTTCTTTTTTTGATCGTATTGCGTTATGGAAGACATGCGTGGTGAGACTATCAACAAAGAACTTGTGTTTCCTAAAATGACAGAATTTCAGCAACTGATTTTAAATAATCCATGTTATCATTCTTTACCAAGAGTTGCTATGTTTCAGTTTTCGAGTAAACTTGGTTAGTAAACCAAATAAGAATTTCCCGTTAATAGTCATTTATAAAAAAAAAACAATACCTTCGATGCGCAGACATTTTGAGAGAGTGTGTACTGTGTTGTGCTGCACATACTTATGACTGACAAATATTATATTGCTGGACAAATAAAAATCAGCCAAGTGGTATTTTAAAAAAAAAAATAGTTAGATGCGCTACAATATGATACGTGTCTTAAAGTATCTTAAAAAATACTCATTGTAAAAGTGTCATCTCTTTAATAATAATAAAATATAATTATTGTACGTAAAAATCTAATAGAAAGGTGTAACTATTTTACTACTTGGCTCACTTCACTTCTCGAGGGCTCATATATTATAATTAGTTACCAATAATCATAAGTGGGCAATGACATTCTGTTTTTTTTAGCGATATTCAACGCAAGCATATTGCTAAAAAACTGCATCCGTATTATTTTTAAGAAATTTATTTGAGAACCATTATTAGTTACAATAGCTAAAAAGCCATAGATCATAACTTATAATTTAATTGCAGTTGAATTATTTGGCAATCATAATATCGTATCGGCAAAAGTTTAACGGGGCGCTCGGAAATTCAAATTTACTCCCTTTACCAATTCAAATTCTCCGAGTTGGACTAATGTAAAATTTAAAGCGACGATACCTTTCGGAAAGTTTTTTTTCGGATATCCGATATTCTTGCTCGTAGCCAGTTTGGCGACAACCATTCAAATATCTCCCGCCAGATAAAATGAATTTATCTCGCGAAGTCAAATTCGATGGATAATGTTTTTGCAGCGAGTCTAAAATTAGTTATTTATTCGAAATGGATATCACGAATGACATTAAATGTCACTCGTTGGAAACCGAACACGAATAAAACTGTTATATTTTTGTACCGTTATATTATTATTAAAGCTTCTATTTGATAGAAGTATTTAATCTATTACTATCAGAGTATTGACAATGTTCTTTAGTTATACGATGTATGGCAGTGGTGGTGAATCTTGTAACTTCCGCGTGCTAAAAATTCTAAATATTATTGATCAACTTTTCAACGTGAATAACAAAAAATTAAAAGGTGAATTGCAAGCCCTTTACGTAACATTTATGAATCGCTCACGTGCTAACAATATTTTTGAATGTACTAATTCTGGCAAGCATGCCATAGATTCATCATTCTTGATATGGCGTTTCAAACTCATCCCAAATAAATTTTACTTAGCTGTAATTAATTTTTCGTTTTATTTTCAATGCTTAAGTGGAGCTATAATAAACTTGTATTTCTCTTGATCAGTGACTCCCAACATTAGAGCCTCATTCCCTCTTTTACCATCTTACAGAATATTATCCCCCTTACCCAATTCTACTCAAAAAGTATATTTGAAATAATATGCATATACGTAGTGTTCAAACTCTTTTTTATTGTTTTTTTATGGTTTTTGGAGATTTTTTACTAACTATAATAATTAATAAAATTGCATATTTTAATGAATAAAAACTTTAGTAGAATTACAAGGCATTCAAAAATATCGTTCATGTCCATGTGAAATTATTTTATTAATTATTGTTATGTTATTTAAAATGATACTTGTATAGAACTTGACAACAGAAAAAACAAGAATCTAACAATGTATCGATTCACCTCTTGAAACTCTTATTAAACTTTTATTCTATTGAATGTAACGTACATACAAAATATAAAGCGTCGTTTGGTTACTAACAATCAATACAATATATTTCTAAAATAACCATCTGACGAACACAACCGTGAAATTCAAAGTAAGAACTCTTCAAGAAATATTGAATCATGATTCGTACTTTAATTATTCGTTACGGCTTGACTTGACAAAATTCTTCGTTGCGTATTGAATAATTTATTGTGTTTACATAAGGGTTGAAATTGACATTTCCAATAAACTCTAAATCAGAGTAAGTAAGCTTACAATTCACCGATATACTTCGCATGGTTAAAAGGCCCGAGGCCCGCAACTTAGGAAAAGTTTTACGGCTTAAGCAAACTTGTGTGACAATTTACACGAGCATTTAGTCAACTACAAGACGCATTAGACGCCTTTTAACTACCACTAATAAATACCATATACACAGATCTTCCTAAGCGCCAGTATACACGATAAGCTGATATTCGATAAAAGCCCAGAAACTATGTCACGACTTTACGAAATATATTTATTTACATGAATAAAAAGAAGTAAGTATTGAAAAAACCGGTATCACCCAAACCAGGATTTCTGTATTACAACAGTTTAATAAAGGCTTTTTTTAAAAATACAAAAAAAGAAGTGTCTCAGATCTATGTCTACTCCCAATGTCAAACGTCTGGCCTTCTTATAGCGATATCTCAACAAAAGTTTTACTAAGACTAGTGGTTAACTAATCTTTCTGGCTTAGTGTATTTTACAAACACTAGTATTTAAGAAGAAAAATCTATAACCCTCCAGAGACAAGAGCTTTTTTTCGATAAAAAAAATATTATTGAAGTCACGAATAACTTTTATTCCTAACAAAATTTAAAAAAAAAAAAAAAAAGTCGTTGTAAAGAAACCCCGCATGACTATATTAGTCATGCTCATCTTTTTATTACCGTGTTATATTGTGTTCGGACAGTAGTAAGGACAAACGTGACCGTATGGGCATGAAAACATTCGGGGTTGAAATATAGCTAAACGTGAAATTTTTTAAAATGTTTACAATTTGACCTCTTTAGATCAAGATAATTTCAATACAAATATATTAGCAAAAGAACTGTAAATAATTTGATGTTTTGATAAGAAAATAACTAACAGTTTTAAAAGTTCCAATAAGAAAAACGGAAATTTAAAAAATCGCATGTGCTTTTGGTGGCCGTTTCTGTCCCCGCGGCTGATGACTAACTAAAGTCTGTACCCTTCTTAACCAAATACATTCGAATGAAAGCAACAATATTCAGGTAGAAAAAGGATGAATAATGAGATCAATAGACAACGGTGTTTACTGTGACCATATGTCACGCTCGTCTTTGTAGGGTTAAATCGATTGAAAAATGCTGTTCGTACTGCGAGTTGAACCTTTGAGATTTGCCACATTGGCCGCTGCGCCACGGACTTGATAATACTTTTGGTATGGAAACAAATTAAATGGTCAAAATTTAAATCAATTTTCGGTCAGAATAAAAATATTAAATGGTCAGAATACTTAATAACGATTTTGGTATCACGGAATACATTTTTTTTACTTTTTCATTCAACATGGGCTTAATCTAATAGATTTTTTTCTGCAGTTCTTTAACGAAAATCCGACCACGATTGTCAGATTCCAAAACTAGTAAATAAGCTTTTCTTACGTATTTTTTAAATCAAGAAATATTAATTTGGTCACATTCGAATTTTCGGTATCGGAAAAAAGTGAAAAAAGTCAGTCCTCTACTTAGTCGGTTTTTTCTTTGCTACATATATGAGATTTTATTACGTCCGTTTGTTTCATATATCAAATTCGATGGATGAATAGTAACTGAGTTTGTAACTAAATAAATGGAGTAATGCTTTTATATGATAGATAGAACAATGTTTTACTTAGAAACACATGATCCTAATTCTGATCGATTTACGGTAGTGCATATAAGAGTCCAGGGTGCAGTTGCCTATTATAAACTTATTTAATATTAGAAAAAAGGACAGTCCCACAAGCAATCACTAGATGAATATATCAATAAATTAAATTTAAAAAAAACACCAATATATCATCCGTAGAGCCTGAGGATATTTTAATGGAATATAATGTTTAGACTTACGTAAAGTTTGTTAAATTCACTGTTGCCTTCATTATGTTTTTATTTTATTTATGTAATGAAAAAGAATCATATAGGAAAATGTGTACTACCCAAAAAACTTATAAAATATGTATACTTTAATGGTGGTACTATATATTTATTCCTTTTTACTTTTATGTTCTATCCCATGATATGAAACTGTAAATAAAATTAATACATTAAACATATATCGAAATTTCAGTTAAATTAAGATTTACGCTTTTTTCAATTTACGCTAAATTCTTTGGAACACATTAACCGCGTAAGTTTTTGACTCTTTTTATTATAATATTTAAAATCACTATCTGAACTTCAATACTCTTACCTGTCCTAACATATTGGATGCCGTAGAAAAAAAACACGTGTATACCTAGCACGTCTGCTTTAATTTGCAATTATTAATTTAATTAGGTATAGACGAGATATCTTGTCTGTGGAAACCATCCAGTTAAGTCTAAAAAATGCATTAATCAGCCTGAAAATATTTTTAAGCACGCTTTACATACGGATTTGGCTACGATGGTAAAATTGATAATTTATTAATAAAAACACAATATTCCTTTGTACTTCATTCCACTTTATTCAATATGTCAGGACCGTTTTCGCTCATTACGAGCATCGTCAACTGATAAGAAATATTATATAATTTAACAATGCTATTTATACCAAAATGAATAGTTATAAACAACAATTAGCATTTAAAAGAAATTACCAATTACATTAAAAGTGATTCTAAAATAACACAAAATTAAAATGTTTAACACATCTTACATATAATTAAAAAGTCATCTCAGATTAATAAATTTAGAATGGCGATTGAAAGTAATTACAAACATAATTAAAATTTGGGAAATTTTTGACAAAATGATAAAATGCTACATCAATAAAGTGAATAGGCTTAATGATAGTTTCCTGTTTTTCCTCGCTTCCGAAAAATAAAAGTGGAATGAAGTACAAAGGAATATTGTGTTTTTATTAATATAATGCCTTTCCACCAAGTATTGACAGTGAACACCCTAAAAGTGAAAAATTGATATCATCTAAACGCATAGTCTTCAAAAGTAAATGATTATTTTCTACTCGAAACTAAATATTTTTACAAATTTAAATTTAATACTCATCTAACTCTAGCACAATTTATGATTTTATTTTATCATTTAATGTGCGATAATATAAAATAGAATATTCTATAAAATATCGTAAATGACACAACCGAAGTAAATTATTTTAAATCCAAATCACGGATATAGGTTTACTACGTAGATTAGCTTTCTCGTGTTTTCCCTAGCAGGAGAGTACTTCGAGCATACGTTAATAACACATACACATAACGGATAACGGATTACAGTGAAATAACGGATTTAGCGAGGCTAATGAAAACATAGCTTTATTGACCGTTCGAATACAGCCTCAATACAGCGCTCTCGCCCATAACCGTACATACATACTGCCTGTGTTCAGAAATTGCAGTACAAAATTAATACACTAGTATGAACATCGATTTATACACTGAGCACTTAAATATTTAACCAAAACATATTGTTTGATTCACAAATAAACTTAGAGGTTCCAAAGATTCTAGTATTATATTTTTTAAATGATAAATTTAAAATAAAAAATAATAACATTAACATTACAGCGAATGCCAATACACCAAATATATTTAAAATAAAAGATCATACTTAGGGCAACTTAATTTAAACCGAAAACGGTTAGCCAGTTTATTTCCTGTTAAAAATGCCGAAACCCAGTTTATTTGTATGGTTAACTAGAGTTTATTGGAAATTCTTTTTCCGCCTTGAATACATGACCTTTCCGTGATGCAGTGGTCAACATCGTTGGCTTCCGTGACGGATCATGCAGATTCAAGTCCCTGTACAAAGTGTTTTTTTCATTCAAAGACATGGGATGTCTAAAAATCCATTCAACACATCCAATCCTTAAATAACGGGCGTAGCGAGATTGATTAGTTTTCCACTCGTCGTGTCTTAGCTTTATCCTTTTATCTCTTTGTAAAAAATATTGAGCAATTGAATAACAATCAGTTATTGTATAAACACTTCTGTTGAGATAAACTCCACTGGGAATCCATATGTTTTACACAAAGATATGGATTTGTTAATAATTAAATATAATGCAATAACTTATTTCTTGTTGAGTTTGCTTTTGTTAATTATATATATTCTCCAACGTATACGTATTTATTTAATTACCATATGAATCATTTATGAGATAAAACAAAATATGTCTTCCAAGAACCTGTCCTAATTATTTTTCGTAACGCTTATCATCGCTCACGTGGGTGTAGTGGCATCCTTAAATTGTTTAAATCATTGAAAAGATTTGTTTTGTGAAAATCGGATAGACCTTTTAAAAGCTTTATCTCATTCGCGCAAACTTAATGCTGTCGTATGCTTTATTAGAATTACAACTACGTACATGATAGAAATACAATTTTAATTAATAAATGCGAACCCAAATTCAACATAGATGTCCAAATTGTTTTAAAACTATTTCAATGTAATATACAATTTAATTTGTAAAAAAATACCTTCTGTAAAAGAGAGTTTTTATTTTATAAAATGACACTTGTACAACTAAAATAAGAGATATAGTCTGTATAAGAATATTAATATTTGAGAAATTTGTATTTACTTACCAAGCCCAAATTTACTATTTAATTAACCTTTTACTCTTTTCAAAATAATACTGTTATATTTATACAAAAAAATCTTTTAGAAAACTTGGTGGATCTCAATTTAAATTTTAAAAAATTAATAAATCATTTTAAACTGCTTCTATAAATCAACAGTGATTGAAATACCTGAAAAACAAATATATAACTGTGAGTATTTTTTTGAATTATTTCAATTACATATAATATATTTAGAATCACTGCTTATTTCAAAAGCACTCGATATTTTAAGAAATATATTATTTAAACTGAATAAGAGCTTTAAAAAAGGCAACAGGTAAATAAGATCTGGTAAAATATAGCCACTGTTTACCGTATTGTGAAGAAACATGGACTTTGATTTTAGCTTAGACTTTCTAAGCCAGCATTAGATCGAACATCAGTGTCGAAAAATCTAGGTTAATTTTAACGATTAAAAATTCACGTTGAATTATTGAGATTCTTAGTCTACCTATTATAGGAGTAAATCATTCACTCAGACTCCGCTTTGCATTCTCAACATTATAGTTTCTCAGCCTTTTTGAGCCCGTGGCTCCTTTTGAGTATCATATATTTCCGTGCCCCCTTACGCTTTTTATATAAGCATATTAGTTTTTCGAGACAAAGTAAGATGTTGAAAGTTCACAAAAGATGCGTGACCTTTTATTTTTTAGCTCTTCTTGGATTTTTCCGTGGCTCCCTAGAACTGTGCTGTGGGCTGTGGCTATACTAAAATTATTTTTTCTCTGTGGCCATCTTAACATACTGTGGTCTCCGGTTAAGAAGCCATTCTCTACATAATTTCAGTATAAAATCATATGAAGAGAATACATTTAGGTATCAAAGGATTGGGTCAAAACCAATTTACAGAATTCATTTATTAATTTCATAACATAGTTAGATACTTACTATTCAAATAAAAAAAACTGTATAAAATAAATTTCATTGAAAATTTATTTACACGTTTCAAGTGTCAGTTTAAAATAAATATGATACATTTATTAACAGATCATACCGCTTTTCTTGGTAAATATGTCTTCATTTTCCATCATATTATTATGATGACTCGAACAATATAAACATCAAACGAAAACTCATAAACAAATGTTTCATTATTGTAAGTCAAGGTTTATGTATTCAAATTCATATGTTACATGACTATTATCAAATTCAAGTTACCTTCAAATGAAATCTCAAGAATTATTTTATTTAATTCTACTTTGATGTCGTTACCATTGTTTTGATATTACAAAAGATTTCATACATCACTTTTACATTGATGGTTTCTGTTTATTTGTTATATTATTATTAATATAAGCAATTCATCAATAAAACCAGAGAGTATAATTTTTCATACACAAAGACAGTAGTCTAATATAAAAAAAAATCGTTAAGTGAGATGAAAAGTTTTCATTTAGTTTATAATTGATACAATGAAACTTACTCATTTTAAAAAAATGAAGCATAAAATATGTTTTAATCAGTCGCTCAATATTTTTATTTAATAAAAAAAAACGCAATGATACAAGGTATTAGAAAATTTCAAGTGGTTAGCTATTCATTCTATCTACGCTCAGTTTCCAAGAATGAATAGAGAGCGGGTGGGATGATTTGAGAAAATCGCAAAAATTAAAATTTTGCTAAAAATCCATAAAATTTATGTTAAATCTATTTTTGAAAGATTCCAGTTCGGAAATTTAGCTCGTAACTTCGCGTTAAGATTATTTTTTTTTACCATTTCCGCTCCCAATGTGGAGCATGTGGACTCCAAATGGAGTTTATCTCAACAGATGTGTTTCTACGAGAACTGCTTGTTACTCAGTTGCTCAACCTCTATTTTTCCAAAGAGAGTAGAAATTTAAGAATAGGGCTAGGACAGGACTAGTGGTTAGCTAATCGCTCTCGATACGTCCCGTTCATAGGATAGGATGGGTGGGAGGGGGGAATTCAAGACATCACATACATCCATGCCTTCGAGCAGAAATTCATAAGTCGATTGAAAAATCAATTTATAAAACTGCCCGTACTGGGATTCGAACCCGTGACCTCCGTAGCGGTAGCCAACGACGTTGACCACTCGACCACACAGGCGGCAAATATTATAAAAAATAATCAATATCACAACTATAGCACAGGCTAAAGCTTATCAATATTCCTGATTCACCTCTGGCTATTTCCAGTTTCTTTGCCGTTAACGCGACGTCACAGTGACGGAGTCAAATATTTTTCTATTCCCAACATCTCAAAGATCACAAGTAAAACATCAATAGGTACATTTGCAGAAACTAGCGAGCGCTTCGAAAGCTTTTACCCTTTGAAGGGGGCGCCGTGGCAGGGCACGTCACAAGGGTCACCGAGCGAGTTGCGACCCCGGTTTTTCCGGTCCAATGATCGCGTCACAAAATTTGAATGGGAGCTAGGAGAGAGGTGTTCAGTCGGCTGACAAATGCTTCCTTTGTTGACAGCACAGGTCCACGTCATGGCGATGGTAAGTAATGACCAGTGTTGTACTTTAAATTTTGTTTTGAAATAGTACACTTATGCTCTATGACAGGTCATAAATATTATTAAACGTCTTGGGCTATGCATACAGTAATCCGGTTATAAATGTCTTACTTTTCTTGTAAACTCTCGCAAACTACGGTTTTATTATTTGATATATTTGAAGTATTGAGACTCCTCCTTCAAACATTCGCCATTCACCATCGTATTGGACAAGCTAAAAGATAGTAAATAAAAGAATATTTTCAAACTAATTTCATTTATATTTACTATATTATATATATATATATGTTTTACGTATACACGTCCATAATCCAAGCTGGTTTCTCACCACCACCCGTTCTGTATATGCAGCCAACGTTTAATGGCCGCCTGCCACAACGCTATCGACAGAAAAAAAGGAGTCTTCCCCTCACATGAACTGCATTTTGAACCATGCTCTAATGTGCTTAAAATAATAATAATAAATAAAAAAGTGTGACTAGCTCAGCCACTTAAATCAAGTTGATGTTAAGTATCTTTTGTATAGTCCGTATACTGAGAACTCGTCGATGTAGACGAGTTTAATGACTCTAGAGAGGAATCAAGGTTGTGACGATCCCCATATGAGCTGGCAAACTTTTCAAATGCTGTGAAGTTAGCTTTGGTTGCAATCAAGTCAGCGTGGCCTATTGGGCCCGTGTGGGGACGGACCACAGCAAACAATTCTGCTCGTTCAGACTCCATCTCAGGGCAGTCCCACAGAACGTGATTAACGTCCTGCTCGGCATACCCACAAGAGCAGTCCGGCCTTAAAACCAACTTGCCCAGCGTGAATAGTTTAGCATTGAACTTGCCATGGCCGGTTAGAAAGTGACAAGTCCAATTTGATGGTGTTATTGATTTTATTGCAAGCCTCCAGGACACGTCCGGGAAGAACTGATACGTTTGACGTCCCTTAGAGGATGCACGTCCATAATCCAGCGGCCAAACTTAGTTTTAATTCTAGTAAATTTCTTCAGTTGGGTTTTATCTCTTAGTTTATAAAGTCACTATAATTGGCCGTCGTCATATTGTTTTATTTTTGTTTGAGAGCTGTTTGTTACCATAACGTGTCCTTTTTCAAACCGATTGTCAATCGAATAAAATTACACCGTAAGACATTGAAAGTGTTTTTTGGTTAATCTTAACTGATTATCCTAATTATTTCACCCCCCTTGTCATTCCAGATATTAATTTATTTATATATTTCAATTTTTAAGAAATAATTGTATCGCTTGTCAATTATTCTTGTTAGCAAATTGAAAATTTCCTGCAAAGTAGTACCTTCAACTGAAAAAAGAAACTTATTGGAAATTAAACTGCTGAATGCAAAATATGTAAAGTATGTAAAGCGTTTCATATAAAAAAACACTATTATAACAAACCATATCCGCTAAATAATCGGAGCATATGGCCACTACATGATTCCTCCAAGATTCTCTGTCCCTCGCCAGTCTTCTTGCTTTTTCTCATGGCAATCCTGCGTCTCGTAGTTCCACCGAATAGATCCTATAAACGGTCATCAGTGACCTTCCAAGGCGGTGGAAACTGTCCAGTTAGTAGAAGAGACAAGTAGAGTTCAGGCTTTTTTGAGGCACCCGTAGCACATGTCCAAACCAGGTCCGTGGTCGCTTTTTCACTTTGGACGTAATTAACGCCTGTTTAGTCCGTTCCATTATATCCGTGTTTCTGACAAAGTCAAAACACCGTAATCCCACTATTCGGCGCAGGCATCTGTTTTCAGTTTCACTAGTCACGAAAATTTCAAAAAAAGTCGAAAATTGTTGTAAAAAAAATAGACCTTGTTAAGATTTCAACTCGGATTATCCACTCTATAGAATTTTCTACATAGAGAAAACATGTCTTGTTTTTCTTATTTAATCACTTGAATCAACTCGTTGAAAATAACATACGATCATAAAGAGCACACTTTGTTGGTTGCGTGGTTACGTATCAACGTCGTTGACTTATATCACGGAGATTTGAAAAATAGAAATTGAGCAACTGAGTTACAAACAGTTCTCGTAAAAAAAAAATTGAGATGCTTCCATTATGAGACCATATTTTCCAAATTGGGAGTGGAACTTTATAAAAAAATAACTCAAATCAACACAGATCTTTAATGTATAAACTTAAAAAAACATAATTTAAAATATATTATATTGTATTTTCAATTCAATTCCGTTACCGAGTTTTTTTATAATTATCAGCTCTCTGTTTAATTAAAGCATTTATCTGCTTCTAAATAAATTTCGGTAAATAATAATATTTAAAAAAAATTAAAACGATTTGAATACGCCACTGAATAACAGTAAGTAATACAAACTATTGTACCGCTCCGCTTCGTGACACAACAATTCATCACATGAACAACATATTTTAAAAAGTGAACAAACAATTTACCCCCTCCATGTAACAAGTACCTATATTATGACAATACATATCATCCCAGTTAAAATGTGTGCGTGGAACATTGATTAATTGATTGTTATATTAATGTTTTTTTACTAATATAAACAAAAATGTGTACTTTAAGAATATCATCAAGCTCAAAAGAATTATACAAATGTGTTGAATCGCTTAGATTTTGTAAATTTACATTTTGCCTTGTCAGTGTCTTTATGCACTTGAATGCACGGATAAGGTTGAACTGACCATTAATTAAACGATTTACCGTGAATATTATAAAAATAAATATATAAAAACATTACACTTAGTTTTAAAGTTATTGATTGTGATCTGGAGTCATTCAACTCTTGATGTTGATATTGATGACATCCAACTTTAATATTCTTTGAAATTACGTGTGATCATTTGAATTGGTATGTCCATAAATGTACGTACGTAAATTTCAGCGATATAATTTAGATTGATACGGTATGATTACAAGCATAAGCTCCTACGATCTTTTTTTGTGATGGCAGGCAACTGACAGACTAAAATTTGTAGTGAAATTAATTGTGTTTAATTTTTTTCATCATGTAACCAGTAATATTGATTGTTTGATTGTTTGATTGTTTATGACCTTAAATGGCAATACTGTTTTTTTTCGTTATCCGAAGCGATCTTCGTTTTGTTCATTCTTGTTACCATTTGCTAAGAAGACGGCTACTATACTAGCGCTTTTGGTGTCATAGTTGTAAGTGTATCTAAATTATTCACAAGAAAATCTCATGCATTCACTAAAAATTCCATAAGATTTGTTCAGCACTAGAACAAGAGTTGTTGTAGATTCGATTTTGCTTTCATCCATCTTTCTATATGCCTAGCCAATATCATTCATCGTTAGGATCAATACCTGATGATGACACTATCACCTTTCACTGAGGATATATTCCAATAATTGTTCGAATCCAAGATCTGCACGAAAACTTAGGCACTTCAAATAGGCTTGACCAGATGTGCTGAAAGGCCGCAGGTTCCCACACTGGCTACCTATCGAAGTGGCAGTTGATGCAGACCTTATGCATCATGATAGCAAGTTCCTACTTTCTTGAAAATTCTTGTGAATTCCTGAGATTTTGGATTCGAAATTTTTTGGAAAAAAAGCTCCCTCGCTGGTAATTTGGGCAAATTCGTAAATTCTTGAGATTTTGGATGTCTAAATCCTTGGAAAACCTAAAAAAAAAGGTCTCACGCTGATAATATTTTGTAAATCCTCAAATGTTTGGGCTTTAAAAATTGGGATGAAATTGCTTACGGCCAAAGTGTCCCTAGTCAATGTTTACTGCGGCCTTATGTTGAATCAGAAAAATGAATGCAACCTTTAGACAAGAAATGGTTCCCCACCCCTGGGTTAGATGATTATTCTTTGGCTCATCATTTTTAAAAGATCAGTTGTCATTCAGACAACACAAAAGATACTCATTCTACTATATTGGATTCCTCGTATATTTTACTTAAAGATTAATTCTCCTAAACTTTTTATTCTACACAAAATAAACTTTGTCTAGCGATTGATTTCTTGTGAATCATAAATATAGTTTAAATTATTACACAGTGCGACTATACCTAGTTGAATATTTAGATATTATATATTTCAGGCGCTAGGCAAAGAATTTCAATATTTTGAATGCTTCAAATTATAAATTCTACGAAGCTTTTAGTGAGAAATTGGCAGGGGATTTTTTTTACCCGAAGTAAATTTTCACATTGCCATTATAAATTCATTTGCCGCCCCAGAAACGGGTCGTGTCTTTCGAAATGTGTTTAATGATATTTTTTATCTCTGAAATTTTTAAATTTCAAGTAAATAAAAAAACTCTCGCATTCATTAACAATGTATATATTCGTTTACGCGAAAAGGCCACTTATAAAACAATTGAAGTCGTAAGTGATCCTCTCTTTATATTCTTATTGGGCTCAACTAAGTAGAAAATAATTCGCAGAGAATTAATATTAACATAAATTTGCCACATAAGAAATTAAAGCAATTATATTCTTGTTGAAAATAGTACGTACTTACAACATTAAAAAACATGATCAATTTTTCAGTTTTTATCCAACAAATGTATTTTTCAATTTCCAAATTACTATTGGATACTTATTATTTGTCTTACTATACGAGACACGTACTTAACACATATAAAAAGAAAAAAAGATAAAATCGCTAGAAATTCCGCATGAATTATCTTTTTTAATAAAATTAGCATCACAATTATTTCAATTGGATATTTGTTGACCAATGAAAATCAACCTTATTTTAATGACAGAATTATCAATCGTAGTTTTACATTAAAAATTAATTTCCACATGCTGACAACCGAAAAAATATTTTTAAAACATAATTTGGTATCAAGAAGGATGTTTTAACCATTATATTACAGTAAGATTACGATTAGAATTGCAGTTGCAATTCATAATTTTAGTTTATCAATCAACAAAATTTAACTTAACCTAAGCAGTGGAAAAAAGTTTTTAATGTATTCGCGTTGCAAACCTTGCATTATTTTTGTTAATTTACCTATTTTTGGTTCAAAAATTTCAGAATAATCTCTTTCAAAACAATTATTTTAAAAATCATTTCAATACGCTTAATGAATTCTATTTTGTTCCTGGAATCAGGTACTGTAATAAAAAAAAGCTCGCATCGAGATTCGTGAAACGGTTGCCTTCAGTATCAATATCCCATAATTCTCACGTTCCTAATGGAAGACATTCGTCTTCATTAGTTATTAATACAAACAGCTATAGGAAAGTTGGCGCTTCATGGGTCTTGAATAAGGATGCTCGCATTAATATCGAAGTATCGATTTGAAATAATCGATATTTTGTACGATGACAGAATACTTTTCGGCAGATCCTGCACTATATGAAAATTTTCTCTTACAGTACCTTTTATTAAGTACAGAAAAAATAATAAGTTCGGTGGAAAACGAATAATTATCGTAACTAGTCAAAAAGCAGTGCCTCTTTTTATTTGTGATCACAAAAAACTCATTTTCATCATAACTGAATCAATTTTATGCACAATAATAAAAATCTATGATAAGAACACATTAGTAAAAAAAACATAAAATATTTACTCACGGCAATGCTTTATTTTCGCAACGATTGATATTTATATACATTTTAATATGTCTACTTAGTAGACTCTACTAGATATAAAGAGTCCACAGAATTTAATTAGATACTAGAAAGAAATGATTTATCTTATGATATCTATAAATAATTATAAATGTTTGTGAGTATTATTTTTCCATTGGTTTTGTTTTTTATTATTTAAGACAAATTATCAAAACCATTTTCATTATTTATTAATAATAAAATAAAATGTTTATTCAAAATATTTTAAATATTTTTTTTTTACCATGTCCACTCCTAATGTTAAGCATATGGACTCCTAATGGAATTTATCTCAACAGAAGTGTTTCTACGAGAACTGCTTGTTACTCAGTTGATCAACCTCTCTTTTTCCAAAGAGAGTAGGAATAGAAGAGTAAGGCTAGGACAGAACTAGTCTAGAGTAGGGCTAGTACAGAACTAGCTAGTCGATCTCCATACGCCCTGTTCAAAGAATAGGATGGGAGGGGGGAATTCAAGACATCACATACATCCATGCCTTCGAACATAAATTCATAAATCGATTGAAAAATCAATTTATAAAACTGTCCGTACTGGGATTCGAACCCGTGACCTCCGTAACCGAAGCCAACGACGTTGACCACTCGACCACACAGGTGGCTAAGTCAATTCAATTATAAGTTTACCATTTTTTTATAATCCTCGCTTGGACGGCGAGCTCATTTTACCATATTATACAAGTGTAAAGTGCGAGTTCATATATTAATAAATATGTATAACAATTTCCACAAGAAACATAAGTGTACACAATTAAGAACTGTTTTTGCATCAAGTTTATTAAAATATTTCATAATTCTTGTAAAAAGTTATGCTTTTTCTACTTACCTTATTATCGTATAATAAATAAAAGGAATACCGTAAAAAATTCACTACTTAGTAATCGATAAGGAGTAGTTTTTATAACTTGGGTATTCAATTTATGTAACGGTAGCAGGCAGGTGTCAATACTTCCTTCGTGCAGCCCACCTCTATTGCTGAATGAAGTGTAGGTATTTATTCTACATGCGTAAAGTTGCGTATTTCTCTGTAACTTTCTTTAGCATAGTTTTAGGAGTCCTAAAAGCGGCGAAACTTTCCTTTCACGCTGTTTCTTCTTTCAAGTTTACTGCGATAAAATGTTTCATTTACAGTCCCGTATCGAACCCGCACCTTAATCATAAAGCAAGTGTTACTTCTTTAATAAAATACAAAATGCATTTCAGGTGGAAGACTCACAACTTTTCTTAAGTAGAAAAGATATGAAGACAATTTTTCCCATTTTTATTTATATATTTTCAGTAAGACCAAAAGGCACTAATCCAATGGTATGTATTAAAATAACTTTGTAGTGTTTTTTCGTGTAAATTTTTCAAGCGGTGATTTTTTAACCTGCTGTCGTGACATGAAGTTGGACTGATAGGTATGTTTAGTGGGACGTGAAATATTTTCAACAAAACAATAGTTGTAAAATAATAAAATATTCCACACATTCTGTTCGACTTGTAACAAATTACAATGTTCACATTTCAGGAATTTAGTGTGCATTGCCTGCAGTAACATACGTAAGCCGTAACAGATTTGATAACCTACTAAAGCCAAAAATTACAATAATAATATTATACAATGAGATCACTACGTTATTTAACAATTAATTATAAATGAGTACCTGATCTTATTAAATAAATGTGGGAATTAGTAAAAATGTGTTTTTTAGTTTTCTTATATCTATAAATAATTTTTTTAGAATTTATTACAAATAAATATTACTTATTTGCAATAAAAAGTCAAAGCAAATTAAAAAATATATATTTAAGAACATTTTTAATTTCATAAGGGTACCTTTCCTACAATAATTGAATTTACAGCGAACACCTTGAAAATTATAAAAGTGAATTTTGGTTTCACTTCTTAACGAAAGAAAATTAAACAAAAACATAACTATCGGATAATCGGTTTATCGATTTTTGTTCAAAGACTTGAAAAAGAATAATGGTGTATGTTTGTCTTAAAATTCCCTTCCACACTTTCAATCTTTAACAAAGTAGCAGAAAGTGATCAGCTAATCACTAGTCCTTCTCTAGCTCTATATTTGTTTCTTTAATTCTTTATTATCTTCCACATTCTGGTGATTATGGATTTCAAAATAAGTAGTCATTAACTTTTAACCTAATCTTTTCAATCTTTAAACAAATGTAATAAAAAAATATCTTGAAGAACTGAACAGAAGACATTGAAAATAAAATACATGTTGCGACCCTGTATTTAAGATAACAGAAGAGAAAAAAATCACCCTAATTACCAATCCACGGGAAGCAGTGTGTTTATATCGAGTATTCCAAAACATTGTAGAAAAGCGCCACCTAAGAGGGAAGAAAATAAAACTTTATTCGAATAATCAACTTATCTGCGCTGGAGTTGAAAAATCTTTCATAAACAAAAACAGACCATTAGAGTACACCTTGGGAATACATAGATTCTTTGGGAATATCATAAACTAACTTTTCAATTAATATTATATTATACTTAAAAGCATTTGTTATTTATTTCAATTTTTTTACGACGACATCAAAATATTTAAAAGAAAAAAGTCTTCATGATAAAAGCTATTACTCATAATCTCTAGAACAGTGATGAAAACTTTTTGAGCTCGGTGTGTAACAATTTTTAAAATACTTAACACTATCAACGAGCTGTTTTCAAGAATTTTAAAACTTGTATTACCTAAATAAATAATTCTACGCTAATATCTAATGTGTGTTACCTTGAAATAGCATTTTTTCCGCAAGTTCAGTTTGTTTTTTTGATAAAACATATTTAAAAACAGCTCGATGATCGTGTTAGGACTAGCTTTTTATTGTAAAAACTCTTTAGGTAAATAAAATGTTAGTCAACAATAAAGATATAATGCATTTAGATGAGATTTATAGACTGCAATGCCTTTGATGCACAAATTTTTACATCTGAAAAACTAAAATTTCGGAACACGTGGCCGCTTTTAGATTAAAAGAAGACACGTCCACATTCGACAATCACCTGATTTCTGAAAACCACTCGTTCAAGGTGGACAAAAGGATTAAGTAATTACACTGAAACACATATGGACATAAGTTATTCTTCCAGAAAATTGTATAAATAAATAGAGCACAGTTGAATGGTTTACCAATTTTGAATGTGCAGTTATATCTACCAAATGCTCCACACTTGTATTTTATAGGTAAGTAAATACAATTATTAATCTTCCAGCAAACAAAATAAATATAATTCTTGAAATTACTCACCATTCAAATCTGTAGGCATTCCCATGGGTTAATCCATTCCGCCAGCAATGGCTTTTAACTAAGTGATACATTTATTTATTACATAAACACGCTACATTTATTTACTGAGCGTCAGTTCAAGTTCATCCGTGCAATTGAATGCTTGAAGATGCCGAAAGGCAAAACCCGGGTCGTTTGTGACAAAACTTGTCTAAATTTACATAATTTGAACGATTGAAATTTAATTTTCTTTTAGTATAAAGTTTGTTGTTATGATTTATTTCAATGAATGCTCTTCTACTTGTGCTATATTTGGATACGAATACACTTAAGGTGAAAAAGTAAAAGTTTCCCATTGTATATACAAAATAATTATTTCCAAATCACCATCGATAGATATCATAAAGAATTTAATTACTGGCATAGAATATTCTTCTGTGAAAAGTTTACCATCAAATACTTCGTAGAAAGACGATATATCAAAGAAAACTATTTCTACATTATGTATAATAGACCAAGATCAGTTTCACTCACCGCTAGTATTATCAACTGAAGTCAGCTCGCACAGAGGTCTTATCAGATATATTATTAGACCAGTCGATAATGGTCGCGATTAGACAAACTTGTCTTGTTTTTTAATAAATAGTGTGGAATTTGTTTAAAGAAGTGTTTTATTTTATTATGTTATTGTTGTGTTAATTGTTTATGCAACAGAAGCATAAAATAAATTGTCGTTTAAGAGATTCTGTAGAGAATCGGTATTTATAAACACATTAATAAAATCCAGTAAATTTGTTTCATAAATTTCCTAAAATGGTCCGTTATTTATTGGTGAAAGCTCTAGAGACATATTACTCATTTTCAATTCCGTTAAAAAGGCAATTTTAATGATAGATTAGGGACGCAATATTTTGAAACTGAACATGTGTAACGTGATGAAATGATAAAAAAATTAAATAATCTTTAATTACAGGCAACTAACGCCATAAGCTTCGATGCAACTAGTGTCATTGTTCTCATTTTTTCATCGTTTTTTATTTATATAGTATTTGATTAACACATTAAAGTTCTGCCAATAATAAATAGTGAAGAAATTGTAAAGTTGAACGAGCTTCTGATACAGTTAATGTATAATTCAATTCATACCACGGAAACAGCTTTTGCATTATTTAAATTGTATTAATACATTCAATATAATATAGTTTTTATCCTGCCGGGTTATCCTAAACCTAACGACTTCAGTGGATAGCGTTTTGCAGGCGTCGTATGCAGCGTGCGTGTTATACAATCGCTGGCTGCTCAGAACACTTGTATTAGCGGAGCACTGTTTGATATGCACGCTCCACGCGGTGCCCTGTAGAATGGTTTTTAAAGAATAATTTTACTCGATTAAGAAGTCACAAGCTTAAATAGTTAAATGTAAGCATCTTTAGATTAATCTTCTAATTGGCTTACATATTTTTGTTGATAACAATTCCATCCACCGATCTGATCCTTACAACGGGATCAAGGAGATGAATTGAGCAAACTACAAACGTTTTACTATCTTCATTGTAATCCACATAAAAAAACACGAAAAAAAATCTTTTTACGTTTTACGATGTAAATGGGGACATGGTTGAAGAAAAAGATATATTTTTAGAAGAATATAAAAACCAATAAAATATGGTGTAATGCTTAATTAAATTGTATGCTTCATTATAAACATTAATCAAACACAAATGAAATCTAAAAAATAAAACAACAACAAATACTCTCTTTGTATTATATTTTTTTTAAATATAAATAAAATAAAACGGAGTATCAATTCAGCTTTTTCAAAAGAAATTTGCATAATATTTTTTACAGGTTAGAGTATCATGAAAATAATTAACCGACCGCGTAAGAAAATGCTTTCAGAGAAAGCATTTTCTGGATAAGGTGCAAGAAAACCTTTTGTTTAATAGTTTGTTATCCTTATAAAACTTCCTTATTTTCAAAGAAAATCCCCTTTGTGCAATTTTGAATGGAATAATAGATTCGAGGAAGTGAACGCTTAGGGTGTAATTTAATTCATTACCTCAGTTATTCTCAATCATAGTATTTCAAGCCAAATAAGCGCCCCATTCCCTGTCAAATATTCGCTAATTGCGTCTTACAAATAACTTATGTATGCCGTTTAAACATCAAATTTTCTGCTATAGAAAGTCGACCGTTTTAATTTGGTTTTCAACTATAAAAATGTTAAGAATATTAACTCTTAATGAAGCATTTCAAAGTAAATATTTGTTGAGAAATGAGAAATGAAAATTCATTTGTTTTGCGGAAAAGGAAGGATAGCTTTTTGTACTAAGAAATAACTTGTAGTTGGCCGATAGATAATAATTTTTAGCATATATCCACAATACTGTCACTATCTGAAAACAATCGCCCATTTATATGCAGATGATACATACATATCTCTGAAGAATCATTACTAAACGGTTTGTGAATTAAGCTTCTCATTTTATTTAACAATATCTCAAATAACTTAACCGGTCAAAATTCCAACAAAAGTGTCCGAAGGCAAAAAATGGTATCGAAATATTCCACGAGGAAGTTGATACAAAAAATCTAGATTCTAAAAATAGAAGCTAAATCTTAAGTTAAAGGATAAGCATATCAATCATCGTAAAGAAAAAAGTACTTATAAGATAAATACTTCCATCAATCTCTATCGAAATCTCAAAAACGACAAAATATGGAGTTGATTTTTTTTTTGTGCATTGAGGCATTCGATATATAATATTTGAAATATCATTTATATCGGTAGGATATTCTTGATTCCTCTTAAGATTCAAAGTGAAATAGAAAAAACTCTACCACCACGGAAGTTTCTCAGTATACGGATAAAGAGGATACTTAATACCATTTAAACAAAATGGTGGAGCAAGTCGCATTTTCTTTTCTCTTTCTATCTTTATTATTTTTAGGCACAATATTACATGGTTTAAAAAAGACTTGTATTTTTTATCGGACTAAGAGAAGAATTATCGTTTTTTGCTTGATCGTTGCTTCAGAGGTTGTATACACATCACGGGTAGTGGTGGGACAATTAGCAACCAATTTATAAGTCTTCAATTGCTCTCTTTACGCCTGTTTACAGCATTGGAAAAGTGGGAAGAAACTATTGTGAACATAACAGACATTCATTCTTCCGGAAACGAATCCATAAATGTTTTAAAAATTGCTATATGTATAAAAATCCTAGTAAGGTAATTTTACCCTATAAACACTGCAACAGATTAGAACGAAAATTCAACAAAGCACTTGACAAGAATCACGACGTTTTATTATTTGTAATATAATCATGGGCTCAATTTTTCTTCTACATAATTACTTCATGCAATAACTCCGTGTATCACTTACAGTTTTTTTTTTTAATCTAACCAAGTTCACTCTTTCAGCAACTTACTCGGTTGATCTAAATGAGGTATTAAGTATGAGGATTTTTTTAGAATGCCGATATCTACCAGTTCCAAATTTCACGAATGGTGGTCTATGGGTAGTTTTAAATAACATTAGCTATTATTTATAAAGTTAAAACTGTAACAACTACAAAAATTCTGTGAAAACTTATACATGGTATTATAAATATAAATTTACTTTTGGTTATCATAGAGTTTCATTCAAATCTACAAAATTTAGATAAACATGCACGAAATCTTGTTTCATTTTTATTTCAAAACAATCTTTTCGGTTGTTACACTTTTGAAACCGAAGTATCGATGTTATGCTATGAATTAATAAATAAATTGTATTGTTTAAATTATGCTATGCATTATCGACAAATCTTTTTAATCGCTAATTCATGTCACAGCTTTACAGTTTACTTCTACGCTCTGCTTGATTCATCTATTTCATTACTGATCTTAGACCTTCCTCAACATAACTTTGCGGAAAGGTCTCATCATATCGTTAGTCAAATGTTAAGTGTACGTATTTGTTTCAATGGAGATTTGTAAGTCGTTTCTCACTAGCTTTTGATATGAAATGGCTGATGTTTAAATTAAACAATCTTTATAGAAGAACAAACCAGTTTTATCCAACTTCTATTTTACGTCTAAAACAATGCAAAGCATGTTAAAAGCATGGGTATTTTTTTTTTCGTTTTCCGCGTGTATTCAAGCTAATTACTAGATTGATTAAAACATTACAGCTTTGTAGATGCTCATAAATGTGGAAAAATAAAGAAAATACTAACTGTGAATGTTTAATAAACAAAATGGTTCAATTTATATCAGAAATTGTTCGCAAAGTGATTTGAAACTTGAAAATTTTTCTTTTAACCTACTAGTTTCAGATTAACTCTTTTTAACTTTTTTTATATTGTATTATTTGAAGCAATGATTTAACTGTCGATACCTGATCAATACTGATTCAAAATTTATAATCCTTATTGTACAGTGCAAAGTTTTCATTTAAGTTAGCAAAGAGTGAGCGTTGTGAATTAGCATAAATACTTCCGCGCATGCAAGGAGAGCACAAGAGCTTCGTGCCGATGCCGTCCGGCGCTAATCCCGGCCGTTACAGTGACCGTATAACGAGCGAATAACGGCACCTAACGGCCGTTACACCTGCCGGGCGCGGGCCGTTTTATTTAGGGGCGTCTGGGGGGCACTTGTTATGATACATCGCAGGCCGGGGCCGGACGTTTTTATACTCCGCGTTACGGGGACATGGCTTTAGACGACTGGGGATGAAATTCGTTACGAATGACCTGCCGCTCGGGCTATGTTTAGCAATTATTTACTTCTCAAGACACAGTACACATTTTTACACATTCGTTTACTTTCCATTGTAGATACCTATGCCGGTTTTTTTGTTCATATCGAAGCAATCTTCCTGAAATAGTAATTATAAACATACATATATTTTATAACACAACGTACGTATGAATACCTTTGTAAGTGTGAAAATAAAACAAATTGGTAGTTGAGAAATTATTTTAAAAAGTTTAATGCGTCTACATACGTTTAAAACATGATAATCTATTTATTTATTACAAATAAGGAACTCATTTTCTTCTTGGAAATAGCTGAAGTCATATACAATTTGATACGGATGGTCTGAGATACACAGCTTTATACGATTCAAATTAAACGCCTGAAGATACCGAAAGGCGAATTCCGGGTCGTAAGAAACAAAACTTGTGTGAATGTACATAATTGGAACGATTCAAATTTAATATTGAAATTCCATAAAGCACCTTTAGTCGAAATCTTAAAATAAACTATCGTGTGAATATATTTGTAAAATAAATATCTTTGAATAAATACCGGTACAGATTTGCTACGTCTTGTTTTTCAAGCTTGAAGAATATTTTTTGTTTACTTTCACATTGAGAATAATTTGAGAATCCAACAAACGAATGTAAGTGCTTCCAATTTCCTTTGAATTTCTTTGCATTATTTAATAGAAAGAAGTTTTAAAGAGGAAAATATTATCGAATATCAATCGAATACATTCCAATGAACAAGTTGATTGGCTGTTTATATGAAAAAAAAAAAACATATTTTTCTATTCAAAAAAAAATGTGAAGAGAATTTATCTCTTCAGTAAACCATAGACGATTTTATTGAAGATGAACTGATTATCATTGGAAACTACTAACTTTTAAACTATTTTCAAAGTTAATTTGAATATGAAAAAATGTAATTTATGGAGAATTCTCAATGGTGCTGGATTTGAAAAGTACTGTACCTAATATTGCTTATGAGAGGTCTTACTATAATTATAGCCAAGTTTATTGCTAATTATTTATATTGTGTATTATTTATCATCCGTAAATTATTTCGGTTTGATTTTGTGAGGAATTCAGAGATAAGGGAGCGTACAAAACAGCGTCTTGTCACGTCAGTGGTTATGGAGAGACGTTGGAACTGGCTGGTTCACGTGCTGCGGATGCCTCCAGAAAGCCTCAATCCTACCTGCCTCTTCTTTCGACTTGTGAGATTCCGGCGCCCCGGACGTCCGTCGGGTACTATCCATAGGATGTACTCGGCGGAACTCAGGGATGCTTGCATGTCATGGGAGGAAGCAAAGCAATTGGCGGGAGACAGGGAAATATGCTCCACATAGGGAGCGAACATGGCCAAAGAAGAAGGAGAAGAATTTTTTTTCACATTTATATTACCACCTGTGTGGCCGAGTGGTCAACGTCATTGGCTTCGGTTACGGAGGTCACGGGTTCGAATCCCAGTACGGACAGTTTTATAAAATGATTTTTCAACCGATTTATGAATTTCTGTTCGAAGGCATGGATATGTGTGATGTCTTGAATTCCCACTCCCATCCTATCCTATGAACGGGGCGTATCGAGAGCGATTAGCTAATCACTAGTCCTGTCCTAGCCCTATCATTCTATCTCTACTCTCTTTGAAAAAAAAGAAGTTGAGCTGAGTAACAAGCAGTTCTCGTAGAAACACTTCTGTTGAGATAAACTCCATTAGGAGTCCATATGATCCATATTGGGAGCGGACATGGTAAAAAAAAAATACCAATGAAGATGAGAATATAATTGATGCAAAACTATTTATACAAAACAATAAAGACTAGATGTTAAAAAAAAAAAATGTTATGAGCGAAACCGTTCCTCATTCTGGTAAAAAATATGTAATAAGTACAAAATAGTGTTGTATTGTTCTAGAATTAAAATATTTATACATTCAACAGTATGTGGAAAACAGAAACACACCATACAGCAAGCACACTATGCAATCCTTTCCTTAATCTTTGCGTTTCACATAAAATGCACTACAAAAGGTTGCGCGTTAAAAAAAGCACCGGCACATATTTCTGACAATGCATCGCTCGGTCCTAAGTTTTGTCTAAGCATACCCCTTTTAATGTAAGTTTCTGCCATATTATTTCTGTGATCAAAGAAATTTCCCCGTTGTAAACGGCGTGCCCTTTTATCTTTCTTTGCATTGAGAGTTCATATGTTCGCCAATGTGGTTCCAGTAACGTGCTCAGTTTCTATTTTTAAAAAATATTTCAATTTATTTCAAATCGTTAATAAATAAAAGCATCACGTTAACACTTCCTTACGGTGCTAAAAAATACTTCCGATATGTTGCTAGCCTTTTAGGAACCAAGTAAAAAACACGAAAAGTATTTTTAGCACCGTAGGGGACGTGTTAATAATATATCTCAAATTTTAGAAATACATCCAGTTTTGGTTGGTTTTTGTAAATAGTATTTATCAAAACTAAAAATAATTACATAAAAAGAAGAATAAAATGTTTATATCAAGCTTTTATCATGTTACTTGTATGAATTGATATGGATTTTCGATGAAATATTTCAGATATCTTTTGGCGGCCGGACCGGAAAAAATGTCATCCACACTTTACCTGAGAGCTGTTGAGAATTATTTATTTACCAAGGCACTAATTTTCATTCCCATTATATCAAACAATGTATTATAAATAAACTTTTGTACTTATTATAGACACAATTCTGTCATTAAGCTCTTCTTTAACTTTAGTGTCTTTTCATATGTTTTATTTTTATTATATATTAGGTTATTAATTATCTAATATCTATTATATGTGTTTAATTTATATACATTCAAGCACATGGGTCAATAAAACATAAATTCGTGTAGCTCTACTCAGTTTATGATTATGACGGACAGACTCTTTTGTTTGTCGATAATATTTTACAACCTAGCTGTGGAATATAAAATATGCTTTATGAATGCAACGGGGGGCTGTGAGAATATTCATATATTATAATATAATATGTTCTCAGAGAATCTGTGTACTTCACTGTTTATTCTTCATGTTATGATTGAAGTGGAAAATGCATATTCCAAAAGCGCTCACTGAGTTTCAGCGTGTGTCAAAATAAACTGAAAACACCTCTGTACAACACCTTTCAACAACGCCTGACAGATGCACGAAGTACTTACGTTATATAAAACAGAAGTTGATGCAACACAAATAATAGCATAGCATATATTCAAGAAAATCATACAGTCTCGTAAAGTTCATAAAACATTTCTCTTCAATTCCTATCATTTTAAGTTACTCTAAATTTTATATTTATACATTTAACTTTTGTTCTATAATTTTTATATACTTTGAGGCTCTTTGGGACTTAGTTGAAATCAGGTGAAATTATCTCTGGTGGTCGAAGTATTTTTGATTGATTTTTTTCTCAAGCGGTTTCTAAAAGTACTGTAAATTTAAAACTACTGAATCAAACAAAATGACACTTTTTATGTCGTTTGTATAATATTATTATAAGGGAACATATAACAATTTTCAATGTCCATTAAAGTCCGTCAATGTCCTATGGCGCAGCAGTTAGCGTAGGCTACCGTACCGAATCTCACGTGTTCGAATCCCAAAATGAACAGCATATTTTCGATCGATTTATCGATTTCTGTTCGAGCCTTTGTTCGTTTCTTTGCCACGAGCTGACCCTGACTCAAATAACCAATAATACAACAATTAGTTTATTCTAACTAAAATGTAAAGCAATGACCACATTATTCAATTCCATCTTTCATGTACATATATATCACCCGCTGTGGTCCAGTTGGTAAGAACTTGGCTCTACCGATCAGGCGGATCTAGGCTCGATTCCCAATTAAGTCAATATCAAATTTAAAAGTTTTAAATCAAAATTTTAAATCGAAGACGTCGGTTTTGTGATATCAATTCTCCTCAAGTTGATCTCTAGGAAAATTTACTATCAAGTTCAAAATATTTGGCGCAGTGGCATAAGCAGTATTACTAAATATTTATTTTTTTAATTATGAATATACAAATAATATTCTTAATATTATTCTGCCAAACGATAAATAATTATTTTATCGAAACAATATTATTTGGGTTATCCAAAAAAAGTTAACAAAACACAAATAAAATAAACACTACCTCTACTTATACAATATTATATTTTATAATAGTTTATAGTTTACAGTTGTTTAATAAACTAAAAACTTCACATCTTTACTCTGACATAACAATGTAATCTGATCCACGGACTAAAATCATTCGAGGTCTTTTATGGAGTACGAACAAAATTACGAGCTATTTATTATTTGCTTTGAGTTTATCCCAGGTTGAACAACAACTATTTTAGAAAATAATTTACTGAGATTGGCCATTCTCGTAACCGAACAGTTGCGTACTTAATACATTATTTAAAAGGGTTTGAATGGATACCATAAAATTAGCAGTGAGAGAGGTAACGCTATTTTAACAGTTTTCATCGACTGGGAACTCTAATTATTTGGGTATTTGTTGGGTTCGAATTGCCGTTGTTTTACTGTCGTTTTTTTTAAATAGTTTAATCTCATTTCATTACTACTTTTTCTACTAAGTGTCGTATTTTGGCATTGTGTTGATTACATTTGGAAAGAAACTATTCAAAGAAAAATATTTTATGTTACGTATACAATTTGAGCCCATGAAACTTGGCTTATTGTAGTTATATGAATAAAAGTCAATCATATTTTTAATAACTCTGATTAAATAAGAAAATAATCGTCTCTGCAGCTTTTTTGGAATTTAATTATAGCAGATTCAACTTCGAATGCATGGCATCATAATAATTAAAAATTATATTTAAAAAATGAGACACTATTTTGTACTACTTCCATATTTATTGAAATTCATTTTATTTTGATATTATACACACAACCATACAAGAATATTTGTACTTTATTAAAGCTTTAATTTAAATATGTTATACTTCTTACAAATAAATGATACAAATATGCAATCGCATCAAAATATTATTAAGTTAGAGTTTTCAAAATTTTACAATATTATAATCACATAAATAAAATAGCAATAAACGACAGTTAGACTGCTTTTGGACACTTTGTGGAGAAATACACTGTTTTCAATCAAACAAACAGCCATTAGGATTCTAAAAAAGACTTCTTATCAATTCTTACAAACAAAAAAATTATTAATAAAGGTAAATTAATGAAAGGGGTATAATATATTCTTTTTGGATATATATTTCCACCAAATATTGGCAGTAAATACCATAAAACTGCTTTCAAAATATTTTTTATTTTCAACGTGACTTTTGAAACCATAACTAAATATATAGTGACTTTTTCATTGAATTGATTTCGAATGATTTTTTTTTATATTTTGTATTTTGAAGCTTAAAAAATGCCAGTCATATTGATTGTTATACCAATTGTTTTACATGTACATGTTTAAATGAACCCGATACAGTTGTCAAAAATAATATGTATGCATTAAACATAGATGAAAATAAGTTATAACATTTATATGTGTTGTTTGCTGTGTCTGTATTTAGTTATGTTAAAAAATACACTACATGATTTGTATATTTCAATTCAAAATAATCTTTATGAATCTTTTTATTTTTGTAGAAATTTCCGGGCCTGTAAGCGAGTGTTCCACGACGTTGGTTTTGGTTGTGGTTTTCACGGACTCAAATCTCAAAACAGACACAGAGTTTATTAATTGTATTTTTAATGACTGTTAAGTCTTTGTTTTCTCAAACCAATCAGATCTTAAAGCTGGATATTGCGATAGAGATCAGCTAACCACTCACTTTTCCTTTACCTTATAATTCTGCATTTACTCTTTTCAATAAAAGTGATCGAATGAATAGACTACAACCATTTTAGGTAAAATAACTCATTTAAAAATAAGCTGCAATTATTGTATAAATTGTATACGTAAAATGTTTCAAATTAGACGACGAAATTGATTACGAAAACGCATTTTTAATTATTGTCGTAAATTATCATAATGTCACCAAAATATGTTTTGAATTGATTAACAATATTTCATATATTTTCTACACGCAGACGTCTTCAAAACCTGTTTTACTCGTACGCCATTGAAAAGATGGGCAGAAAGTCTTCCGTTAAGAAACCTTTACGCTCTGGTTTAATTCAAAACAACATGTGAATTTGCAGAATAAACTTTTTACATTTCGTAGCCTTATAAAACTTACTCCGGTTGTGCAACTTCTTTTCGTATTAGCGAACTTTCTTGCTTCCCTCATCGCTTTCTGCACCCATTCAACTGGATGCAACGAAAGCTTAACGAAAATCCGTTAAAGAGGAAAATTTATTTGTCGTTTTTCCACGTTCTTTTTTTTCATAATTAAGAACAATCATTAAGTTTACTTTGTTACCAAGGCATTCAAATAAAATTGTAGTTTTTAATTTATACAAACAAAATTAAAATGTATGATTATTTTAACTGACGAATTATTTTCTCTTTTCCGTCGAAAAATTTCGTTTTATCGTTGTTGATCAAATAGAAAAAAAGATAAATATAATATAGATGCATATACACTAGCATAATTATAATTATCATGCCAACTTTTTTTAAATCAAAATTATTGATTTTTAGAATTTTATCGTAGCAGATGTTTATGTTTATATAACGTTTAAATATCGAATGATTGCTAATTTTAAAGGTTAATGGCAAGAGTTTCAACGCATAATAGGCGCTGTAATATTAAAGTTACTAGATGACAAACATTTTACAATCTTTTATTTTTGTTTGCAATGTTTGTAACTTAAACATTTTTTTATATAAGGTGATAAAGTTATTCAATGTTTTTCTAATTGTATCAAACCCCTTTACGTATCGTTATAAGCTTTAATAAACCCGAGATGTGAACAACATAAATTATGCATAAACGTTTCAAACGAATAATATAATATATTCATAATTAACTTTACGACAGTAAAAACTTACCATGAAAAAATGATTATTCTCTACAGTTCATTAAACATTTTCCATAGAATTGCCTTTTAATAGAAATTCTGCCTGGAAATCATTTGGTTCAAATTTTTAAATTATCAATGAAAGGATTTTTAGCATTCATTTATGTTTTGTTAAAAATAAACAATTTACACAATATGTACACGATAGCATAATACGCTTTCGCAGGAGAAACGTTTTTCAAAATTACTATCTGAAAGATTTTTATTAATAAGATAAAATATTATTCAATTGTGTTAATATAGTTTTCCTTCAAAATAAACTACAGCGAAAATTACCTTCGTTGATTTTTATGAAAAGGTGCAAAAGTTTTATTTAGCAAAACTGCAGCATCTTTTAACACGTTTTTGTTTGAAAGTGTTGACAAATAAGGGAACAAGATTGTGTTTGAAAGTTTTAACGAGTCCTTGAATAAAGCTGCCCGCTGTAGAAGCGTAGAAGCTCTTAGCCGTCGTAGAACAGAAAGTTTTTTCTATAACAAACAACCAACTATTAAATAGTATTCAACAACTTGTGTAAGTACCATAAAAATGACAGGACTTGGCAGTTTATGAGAATTATGATGTCTAGTTAATATTACTTTTAAATTTGTATTATTTATCATTTAAGGACCAAGAAAAGCGCGTTTACTATAAAGGTAAAATGTAATTTTCCTTAACTTATAACCATTTTTAATCTGCGTCCTCATTACTTATAGACCGAATAATCTTTTACTGGCTCATGTTAGTGACTTATCGCATTCTTTTCTTAAGCTTTAGTATTATTGTTGGCAGTTGTTTGAAAATAAAATATTACAAAACATTACAAGAGCTTTAATTCATTGTCTTTTATTAAGACAAAAAAATATGAGAGAGTTTTATGAAAATAATTTGACTTTCACATGAAATAAATCTTATTTTTTTATAACTTATGCCAATCCATCAAATATAATACCTAAAAATTGCAATATCTTTAATGTTTATTCAATAATAATTTTAATAAAAGACTCGACATCAATTCGGGAATAGGCTAAATCACAAACGCCCCCATCTTAATATCTCAAATTTATATTTAAAAAGTCTTTATGTGATATTGACCATATTGGAACTTGAACCTCAGACTGGGTTGATCGCTTGGTCAAATACCATAGTTTGTTAAGCTTTTTGGGCTCCTGACTCTTTTTGTATCTCATATTTTCCTTGCCCCCCATAGTTTTATAAGGAATTTTGGGATTTCCCAAAACGAAAAGACGCGAGACTTTTTTTTTAGGTCTTCTCAGACATTCCAATTTGTAAAACGCAGGATTTTACAAATTTTCCAAAATGAAACGGCGTGAGACCTTTTTTTTAGGTCTTTTCAGAGATTCCAGTTTATAAAATCCAGAAATTTGCGGATTTCACAAAATATCTAAATATGTTGTCGCTGCCAAAATTTCGATATATTGTTTACGGATATTTTCCCTTGGTCCCACAAAACTTTACTGTGAATACCCAAAAAAATCTTTGTGGCCTCCTTGGAACATGCTGTGGCTCTCCATTGAGAAGAACTGAACAAGTCTACAAAATACAATGTCAGAGATGAATATATTGTATATAGATTTGAGCATCTAATATTACATATTCGTAGATCTAAGGAACCGCCGATAATTAAAATTTTAATATTTAACACCGAGTAACAGATCTTTTATCTTTTATGTACAAATATATTTAAGACTTTACTCACAGAAATAGTTTGAACATCTTTTTTTTTCCAGCGATGACGCTGACATAGAGAGAAAAAAGAAACAATGGAAAACATAATTTGAAGGGATCGTTTTCGGCGCGGAATCTAGTAATCCAGCGCTATTACTAAAAAAATATATCGTCCGTTCTGGTTGTTTGCGATGGGAGTGGGGCTGGGGGGTGTTTTTAGCGCGCCGGGCAGCCAGGAAGACGACTAAGCCTCGCGCTTAGGGTGGATTCGGACTGTATTTAGTGCTGCTAATTGAATGAATTTCTCCCGGATTACTTCAGCGCCATGCTCGAAACATATTATACGTGTTCTGTAATAACAGTAACAATAAGCGCCTTTGAAACCAGTTGTTAAATTATTTAATAAGTATTTTTAGTAAATTTATTAGTAGGTATGCGTTAATTGAAAGAAAGGTGTGTTTTATAAATAACTAGCTTAAACTAAAAAATCTACAAAGAGGATCGGCTTTACTAAGCGAGTGAGCATTCTACTAAAAACATTATTTATTAATGGTCAGAACAAAATTTGCTTTTTTCCTTTCTTATCTAACAATTTAATTTAATAATATTCCAAGGGCCGTTCGATTGATCAACTCATTGCCTAGAGAAGTGGACATTTTTAGTGATAGTATTTGTGAACTGTTTGTTAAATTTTACTATTTTATTTCTTGATTTTGTATGTTGATTTTGATGTATTATGTAGCTTTATTTTATATTTTTTCTCTTTATATTTGTCAAGTACATGGCGGATTGGCGTCAGCTGTTATGTCATGTACTATAATTTTAATTTTAACAATAAATAAATAAATATATTGATTTAATTGTACACTTTCTAAAGTGTTTATGATAATTGATTATTGCATTTTTATATAAAAATCAGAGATGGTTTCGTTTCGTGGGATTTTCAAAACATCAAACTTGAGTTAATTATTTTTTTGTTATTATATTTTTTTCTTATAATAATCTTCCGTAAAAAAATAACAGTGAGCAGTGGCGTCCATAAGCAGTGATTTTTTTTCAATATAAAGTCGATTTTATAAACAACAAAAGATTTTTCAAACGTGAAATAAAAATTTGCTCCCAACTGGGCGTAGCGAAAGCAATAAGTTAACCACTAGTCGTTTCTTAGCCTTATCCTTCTATTCCTACTACTCTCTTTGGAAAAGAGAGGTTGAAAAAATCCGTAACAGTGCATAAACTAGAGTTGAGATAACTCCATTAGGAGGCAATATGTTCCACATTGGGAGCGTACTAGGATAAAAAAAAAACATAAATAAATAGTTCGTTTTGGTTGAGAAAAACTAGAAGGTCATCGAAGCACGCCACTGGCACTCTGTTAATTTTACACAGTAAAAATGATTGGAATATCAACAAAAAAAAAGGGTCATCTCAACTGAGATGCTTTTTTTCTGATATTTGGCATTACAGCTAATGCTAATATTAAGCTAAATTTTATCAATAACATGAATAATTGGAAAAGAGCCACTTAATATGTTTCTTGATATGCCTGTCACTGTGGACCGATTTACTCACCCGTACATTTAATATTAAAATTATAAACAATTTACAAAGCTTAAAGCTCTTACAATAATTACAGAACTTTGAAGCAATAATATGCACTGATTAAAAATATCTTAATAGAATGTCAGCTACAAAACTAATATGTGTTTCTTCTTTAGATTAGGAAGCCAGTTTAATATGACATTACATAGGAATTATTCCATACATTCAACGTTTATGCTTATGCTCAGCTAGGCAAATTGGCTAGCATACTCAAGACAAAATAACAGAGATCTGATATGTTCCTTCTAAGATTTTCTACTTATATGCGATACACTAGACAAAGACTCTTTAATTTTAAAATGTAACTTTTTTTTAATCTGGTTAAATGATCTTTATTACGTTTTCAAGAAAAAATATTTGTCAAACAATTATTTTTCCTACAATTTTTTTTGTTAAAAATCAGTAAAGAGCGGGTGTCATTAAAAAAGCTTTTATTATAACCTTTTTTAAGATGCGACAAACAATTAATTTTACATGTTTATTATTTGATTTGAGGTACATTGTTTCCAAGAAATAGCAATCTTTTATAAAGACGTTGTTCATATAAATTCTTTACTATTTTCCACGCTTTAATTTGTCGTCAGACATATTCTTACTTATCACAACAAGACCGTCGTTGTTATCGCAATGCTAGTAGTAGTGCATTTATAAAATTTCTAGTATACTTTTGTTTGCTTTGGTCTTTCTAATAGCCAAAGGAAACAGATGTAATGGAACATTAGCTACTATTATGTACATTTATTTAAAATTTTGATTTAAAAACTCCATATTTAACTCGGCATTCAAAATAATCAATGACTTTTGAATTGAAAACGTTTATTTCAAGGGCTTTCATTTACCAGAGACGGCCAAAATGTTCATTATTGTGTACCAATTGCATTTTCGGTCAACTTTAAACAGGGATTTTAAATCATTAAACAGTATTCGATATTAATCAAGACTAAATCTGTTAACATAAAAATATTACATAGTAATAAAATGGAAGTTTTATTTTTCAATTAATTGCGCAACAAGAAATGCAATTTAAATTTACAAGATTGTTTACCTTTTTTCTTAATAAAAACTAAAATTATCAGGAAACGGTTTTGAAGAAGCTAGCAAATTCATAAGCAAACATCAATTCGCACGTTTAGTTTTAAACTATTACAATTCAAAAAATGGCATTCTGAGATAATTGGATCTAAAGATTATTCTTCTAATTGATATAAATTGAACTAAACATTATTCTTTTTTGAAATGCATAATTTTGATTGCTTTTTATGTTACCTTAGTACCTTTTGTATAACTATATATGTGTTCTTATTTTGCATAGAACAATTATATGACTAAAAATGCACGTTTTTTCATAAACATTTCCTTTTTAAGTATTTTAAAAAAGATACAAACTTCATTAGAACTTTCTTCGCACCCACTTATTCATTTTGATGTTTTTGAATGAATTTTTTGACTTTGAATTATTTAAAATTAGCGGTGCAAAATGTTTCCGCAATCAAGATCAGTAATCAATCAGAAACAATATAGCTTTCAATCGCGTGTTTCAATTTGTGTTAACTCAGATTTAGATTATTTTCACATCATTCTGAATATTAATTCCAAAATAATGATATTTTGAAATATTTTTTTTGATAACACAATGACAAATTTTACCTAAAAACGAAGTCAATTTATAAATACATGTTATGGAACCGTACATGCCGTGGGCACTATTCATAGAATCTTGTATATTATGTTCTTCGTTTCTAAATATTTACATTTCTAATGAAAACTCAACATAGTCTCAAAACAAGAGAATCCGCGTACATCTAATCAGTCATGATATGATATTTTTTACATCTAATATTTTCGAGTTAGTTGATTTCAGCATAATTTATCACTTTTCGGTTTGCAAATAGTTATTTTTATGAACAAGAACGAAAGCATTGTTTTTTATTCCGATTTTATTCTTTCAATTCAATCAACTTCTCACTTTAACTCTCGCGGCTCGGAGACTAGAAAAATACTTCTCATCCGATGGGGGTCGTTTAAGGACCCCAGTGGTTTCCTCATTGTTGGCCTTATTCTTATGAATTTCAAAAAAAAAAAGTCTAAGGGCTTTAAAATATCTTTCTGAATTCCTCATACACTTTTTATAAAAATCCGTGGTTTTTTAATAAATAATCATATTTTAAGTTGCGCGTAAAAAAGACGTCATCCCAGCACACATATGAAATTGCAACTGACGAGTTTAGCCCAGCTATCTTACGAAAGATCGCTTATCGCGGGCGCTTATCGTGTAATAGCGTTATCGCGTATTTATATAAACTATAAAAGGTCTAAAAACTATGATATAAAAAAACTTAATTATAAACATTGTATCACCCATATTAAAATATATATTTAAGAAAATGTGGGTATTGGGGTCGCATTTCTTGAGCTTAGAACCGGAAAAATTAAAGCCATATACGTTCCCGAAATGGTGCTTATGGACACCTAATGGATTTTATCTCAGTTAATAATTTTCTACGAGAACCACCTCTTTCATAGTTTCTCACCTTCCTTTTTCAAAGAAAAAAAGGATAGAAAGACAATTAAAAGCTTGAAAGTGACATAATCATCCATGATATCATTTCTTCATCATCATACATTATATTTTTGTGTATGTCAAATTTTACTGTAAGTTTAGTGTTGTATTTACTGTATAAAAAACACCTTATAACATATACGATGCTTATTTTTAAGTTGCATTCAATGAAATTGTTTTTAACCATTTTACTTCACAGCCATCGTTTGCATGGTCCAGCACTAAATACGTTTTGAATGAAAATACGAAATAAAGAATAGAACTGTGTTTTTTGATCACCTATCACCATTAATACAAGCTTCTCTAATAAGCCATGAAATATGAATGAATTGTGAACAATTTGCGTTCTTTGTTCTAAATATACACGAAAACAATTGAAAATATTCATAACATTCTTGGAAAATGTGATTTGCTTGATCCATCATTAGCAAACAGTCGAAAGTATCGTGTCCGGTTGAGGATCTTTTAAATAAGCTATGTTTCAGTGACATTCCGTATTCAAAGAAGTTTTATTTTAAATTTTTTCATGTCACTTTTTACATATTATATTTAACATTTTCTGTAGTAGAATCGACTTTCCTTTTTTTTATTATTTTTTTAAATTTACCGTTATTCATATTTAATATGTAATAAGAACTATCAAAGTTTTTATGTTACTTTTCCACTAAGTCTATTTTTTAGCAGAAAAAAACTACAATTCTTTATTCACAAATTACATTACGATAGTTTGTTTGAAGATTTTTTTAATGAAGCAAACCATTTGGTAAAATTTGTCAGACAACATGTAGAATAACAAAGTTATCAATTTCAATTTATATTAAAAATTCACTTCTGAAAAGTTACCGCCGAAATCCATCTAAAAAATGATAATCCATTTGTGCAATGTTCATTATTTTTGTTTAAATGATATGCTTTGTGTATGAATTAGATCAGGGTTTCTCAACGGTGGGCCATGTGGCCCCCCAGGGGGCCACAGAGATTTATTTTTGTTTTGGGGAGCCACAACACAGTTTAGGGGGGCCACGGGTATTGATAAAACGATACAGGGAAGAGCATAATGGCGGACGTCGCGCAGCTATTTTTTGTAAATCCGTAAATAAAATAAATTACTGGCATTATAGATTCGAAAATCTCGGAAGAGCTATAAAAAAAGGTGGATTTTTGAAATTATAATTTTCTTGGGAAGACAAAACAATGGTAAGGGGGCCACAGAAAAATGAAGACACTCAAAAGGGGCCACGCTCCCAAAAAGGTTGAGAAACTCTGAATTAGATAATATTATTTCTCTCGTAATTAAAAATAATGTCATATTTATATTTACGCTCATATCTATTAAAAAATAAATATATTCAAACAATGTAGAATTTACTAATTGATGATATTAAAATTAAAAATACCGTTTTTATACAAACATTATTTTTTCAGAAGAATTGTAGAAAACGATTACGATTTCTGCATTTTATTAAAAAAATCATTTAACAATAAATTATTCTCATTTAAAGATTCCCTTAAATTTTTTAACGCATCTTTAAAATGGCTTTTTTAAAACGCCGTAAAAATACATTATGTTTAAATATATGTTTCAATATATTAATCCAAAATATTTTCAACTAAATAACACAAAAATAATTCTGCGAAAGCTCTCTGCAAGTCACCATGCAATGTGGTCCATTAAAAAGCACTCCACTGTGCGTAGATGCTTTGTTGGAGCTTTCGCTATGTTTTCATAGACACTAGGATTTACGGCTAACGGCTAACAAAAGAGTACAGCAATGCACTGTTTGCACAATGAATATTGATTTTCGAGCTTTATTTTTTTGTAACGGTAATCTCCTGGTGGATATACGTGCAATGGGCCGCTTTGCTTGCCTTGTTTGCAGGCCTAAATTCCACCTCAAATACCAGAGCTTTGAACTGTGAAATGCTTCCATCGATTTTTCATTGAATCTCAATTAACGACGATTTTTTTCAAGGTCATATGTTCCCATTAAATGTGAAAAAGACAAATAGTATTTTAGAAAAAAAAAGATGGGTCGTAATATTTTACACGTCTTAAGTATCATAAATGTGAAATAACCTCAGCTAATACACATTGCAATAGTGTTATATTCGTAAAATAAAAATATGCAACCCACCTTACTTGTACTTAAAGGTTCAAGAAAAAGTTTTACTATTTTACTAGTTGACTCACTTCGTATTTTGAGGGCACATATCATAATCTCTTTTTTCTAGTATTTTTACCAGAAAAACTACAATGCTACATATTCTCTAAGTCTGTGTTTTATCAATAAAAAAAATTCAAATCATGTAAAACTGTTTTTAGTTTTCGATTAGAATGTTAACAGTTGTACTTTGGATGTATATAATTAGCTATTACTCTTTTTGGTTAAGCATCTTGAGAGGAGGGACGGATCTATTTTCGATGGCTTAGAACTTGTTTTGCAGTCGACGGTGAGATTTCGTTGTAATTTGTCAGTGATTTTTTTACGTATTTAACTATAATAACTATTAAAATAGAAAAAAAAATCACAAAACTGTATTGTATTTTAGTAGAGACTAGAAAAATAAGAAAAATTGAGAAATTGAAGATAAGAAGAAACATGTGAGTGTTTATTTTAAACAGCAAATGAAAAAAATACTTGTGAAAAAACATTTTTTATCTTTAGCTTGTTTTGACAATGGCGACTCCATATGGATAACTTCCACGATACAATTTTTAACGAGCAATAGCAATAGAGCTTAATAAGGATGGTTTAAGTTGAAAATGCTAACTGTTTGCGAATTTCAGTAATATTTTTGTATAACCCTAGATGCCGTTTACTATAAAGTAGATCATAGTCAATATTAAAATTATTTCTTTGAGATATTTTAACTATGTAGGTCACTGTTTTGTATTTAAGTGATTAAATAGGCTTTAAGTCTCGGCAGAGACTACATTAATTTAGTTGTATTAATGAAATTTGAGATCTTGGATATAGGGTTTTGTAGTGTTAATTGTCTATGAGATTTTAAAAATTTCATCTTATTTATTTCATGTCCATAATTTATAAAACCAATATATCTAAACCATTGTGAATTGTTTCTTAAATACCTAAAATATTACCACAATATTTTAATTCAAGCTGTCATTCGCATGCATATTTATTCACATGCATATTTATTTAAATTATTATAGATAATTAAGTCTACAACTTACACATATATTACAGAAAAAAAATCTAATATAACTCTTATTTTTATGACAAATATTCATTTGTCGTTCTATAAAATTTATTTGAAAAACTATTTAACATGTTTGTAAGTGTTCACGCGAATATTTAAAAATGGGCCAATCACAAAGGAATTTTACGAACCAATCAGAAGTCAATTACACACAAAGTTATTTATTTTATATTTAAAATTCATCGTTTTGTTTCTGACCAAATACACGCCTGTAATTAAAAAAAAACAATAAAAACCATCAATACTTAATGCATATTAATAAAATACTAGCTGTAAGCCCGTTGATCTCAACGGGGGGATATTTGTTGCATTTTTAAGTATGTAGTCAGAAAATTACAAACCTATTTATTGAATAAGCCAGAAATTCTAAAAATAAAATAAATATATCTCGTGCCATATATCGACAGCCCTGCCCTGTAGTATTTAAATTGTAAATTATTGAATTTTTGGAATAATGTTTAAGTTTGCTAACAACCATTTTTGTAGTAGCTAGAAATTTCGTAAATTATTAAATTTTTGGAATAATGTTCAAGTTTGCTAACAATCGTTTTTCGTAGAAGAAGAAAAGGGTACCCGAGGACATCAGTACGGACACATTTGTGGTTTGTGATTTGTGAAAAGTGAAAAGTCAAAAGTGATTATTTTATCGACTATTAATATATAGATTTTATATTAAAATGAACTTCCACAAAGTTACCGACGAATCCATCGAAAGCATAAACAATTAGAGAAAAAATGATTGAAATTATGCAATAAAAATGGTGGGTCAGTTCACTTTTTCCCATCATCCTAACTTGGCTCACTTTGCCGTATTTTAATCTCGTTGACCCCAATCTATCAAACTATTTCGCTTACTTTATTTATATTAGTATTTGAGCATAAATTTACCTTGTCCAAAGCATAAACTCGTTTTCTCGTTATTTAAAACAAAAGATACAAAACTTTTAAAGTATCGGGATAAATTCTAAATACCCTCTGTTAAAACGTAAAATATTTAATAGCCGTCAGCATATATGACACACATGGAATATTTGCATTTAACTGTCGAAACTATATTATGTAAAATATACCACATTCATTGTTTGACAGATGTCACAATATTCCATTTTTGAATCTTGAATACAAACAATCGAAGTCAGTATGAAAATTTTGCAAATATCGTTCCATTTTCGAATGTTTGATTTATATAATGTATTTTTATCGCTGCTGATCATTGTGACGTTAGCTCAGTCGATAGAGAGCTCAACTGGTAATCCAGAGTTCTGCGTTCGAGCCTGGGACGCGGAATTTTTTTTCAGCGATTTACGACAACACGAAATGTGCTTCTTCAAATCTCTACACAAATATATATACATGTAAGTGTATTGAAAAAATGTGTCTTTAGTATGAATAAAAAAAGGCGACAGCGGGGCTGGGGAGGGGGAGGGGATCGTCTTTCTTGACGTCATCGAAAACGGACCGAAAGACGGAAAGACTAACATTATCGAGTATTAATATATAGACTAGCTGTAAGCCCGTTGACCTCAACGGGGGGATTTTTGTTGCATTTTTAAGAAGTCAGAAAATTACAAACCTATTTATTGAATAAGCCAGAAATACTAAAAATAAAATAAATATATCTCGGGGCATATATCGACAGCATGCCCTGTTGTATTTAAATTGTAAATTATTTAATTTTTGGAATAATGTTGAGTTTGCTAACAATTATTTTTCCTATTAGCAGAAATATACCTCGTAAATTACCTAATTTTTGGAATAATGTTTAAGTTTGCTAACATTTTTTTTCGTAGTGACAGAAATTTCGTAAAATATTAAATCTTTGGAATAATGTTCAAGTTTGCTAACAATCATTTTTCATAGTAGCATAAATCGACCTCGGCGCATATATCGACAGCCCTGCAGTTTTAAATTGTAAATTACTTAATTTTTGAAATAATGTTTAAGTTTGCTAATAATCATTTTTCACATGCAAAATGGTATAAATTAATTGCACATTTTATCAAAACAAAATTATCAAAATGTTGACTGATTCTCCAAACAGAACTTGTTTTTTAAAATATATATAATGATTTTTACTGAAGTTATTTTATTATACATACTGAAATTATGCTTTCGCCAACAACTAACTATACCACGTATGTACCTAGATTAAAAACAAATCTTGAAATAATTGCGTCTTATATTTATTTTTTGAAAAACATATTTCGCTAGTCAATCGGATTTTGTTATTTTGGTAGCATTTATTTTCATACGATCAAGATGTACTGTGATTTAAAAAGAAAGTTTTCAAAAAAAAAAATGTTATAAACCCAAAAAAAAGCGCTCTAGGCTAGATTCGAACCAGCTTCCTACAGATTATCAGCCGAGCGCCTTACCTCCAGGGTACAGTAGCTCGTAAAATAAAACATATAATATGCATGCTGTTTTTAAATAAAAAACGAAAGGTTCCATTTTCAAACGAAATTTAATAAATATTATATATTTTCATCGTTTCTGATAATTGTGACGTTAGCTCAGTTGACAAAGAGCTCGGCTGATAATTCATAATTATGGGATCGATCGACGGTCGCGGCGCTTTTTTGTATGAGAATTCAAATAATAAATATTGTTATTAAATTATGTACACAGATTAAACTGCGATGAATTTCGATCGAATGCAATAGGAAGAATGCACTTAGCAAATTTTAAGTTTCTTCTTATTTTTTTATCAAAATTTAATACGCAAAATTTTATTAATCATGTTGATGTTCTGAAAGCGTATATAGACACAAATAAAGAGGCTCCAGGTCCCAATCAGCGAATAACCTAAACAGTTTCGATGGTTTTTCTTAATACAATAAATCCAAAGATTCCTCTTAGCATATTCGCATTTTTCTACCGTAAACGAACTCGAACAAAGTTTCAAGTTGAATTTTCAACTTTTACAAACATACATTTTGTTAAACAATCCAAGCCGAAAGGTTAAAACACATCTTCTGTCATCGTTGTTCCTCTTCCTGAAAGGTATTTGCTCGCTTCTCACCTGTCTTTGGAAGCATTTTATAACGGATATGTATGATAGCAATATATCATGTTAAATGCACTTACATATCTTTTTTCGTGATATAATGGTTCGCGAGCTTTCTAAGGAAGCTCGGATACAGTATAAAGCATTTTTCAGAAAGAGCTTTTGTCTTACGCTCCGTATGGAAGTGAGTACACTTTTTTCTTTATTTTTAGAACACATCCGCTTTTGAAAAATACTTATTTTTCCAGTCTTTTATCTTATAAATAATAAAAAATATATTAAGATCAACCAAAAAAATATCTTTTATCATGAAAAGTTATATATTATATTTACTACGGTTAGAAAATTCGCAATGATATTTACAATAATAACATCTACAAAAATATCTTTTATAAAAAAATCTTGATTTTAACTTTGCCAGGAAAATTAATGATTAATACGTTGGTATTTTGATTTGATATCAATGATTCAGTAAAAAAATATGTCCTGCTGCCAAGGAATACGACATCAAGTAAACAAAAAGTGTTTTATTACTCTTTTACTGCTCAAACCATTCCAAAGACACTTTATTTGCATTTTTTTGTAGTTCATACTCACTGAATAACATTATGTAAACATAAACTTTTGTTGGCTATTAGGGGTTTTGAGTGTTGGACAGTACGGTGTCAAGCTATTATACTGTAAAACATAGTTTCTTAAACTTTTTGAGTCCGTGACCTCTTTTGAGTGTCTTATTTTCCTGTACCCTCCAAACCTAGTTTGTACTATTGAAGTATAGGTGTTATAAGAATTTTTGGGACCCAAAACGAAAAGACGCAAGACTTTTTTGTAGGTTTTCCAAAAAAAATTTTTGGAATTGAAATTTTGAATCCAAAAATCCATAAATTTGTGGATTTTTCAAAATGTACGCCGTGACACCTCTCTTTAGCTCTTTTCAGACATTCTAATTTCTAAAACACGACAATTTACTAATTTCAGAATATTTGGCTGTGGCCTCCTAAACCTGTGGCTCCCCTAAAACAATTTCTGTGACCTCTCCGTTGAGAAACCCTGCTATAATACATATACTAAAAAAACCTATACTATGAAATTTTTTTGTGTTTTGTATTTATTATATCCAATATAATCAAACAAAACAATATTGTGTTTTTTTTTGTAACTACAAAAGAAAAAAAAATCAAATGAATAGGATCTACACAAAAATGTACAATTATTTAGTCTGATCATGCTTTTCAAAGAAATGAAGCACGTGGCAAAATAAGTAACACAAGTCAACATAATTATATTTCAATTCAATTTAAATAACTAATATTTTTATATTTAGGTTTTTAGTAATTTTTTTCAATCGGAAAAAGTTTTCGCTTAAACTTTCACCAGCTTCAATTGTCAAAAAAACTTAAACATAAATAAGTCACGTAGTTAATAAAATATTTTCATAAATCTACATCGGATATCAAAGTGATTTATTTCATGGTCCTTTTAAAGAAAAATGCGGACTTTTCTCTCAGTAATATCGATGAAAAGAAATTTATTGTTTTTTTATTCGATACGAAATTGAAATATATGAAAAGATATTTTATCTGAATGTAATAACTATCTGAGAATATTGGATTTTGAAAGATGCATATTTTCTGCAATGCTCTTTTAAAGAATCGGAAGAGCAAGGCTTAAATAATACTGCTACATAATCATATTTTAATATTTATCTTCTTTTAACAAGATTAAAATTCTTTTTCCGGTCAATTAACTTTGAGAATTTCTTATAAGTACAAGGAACATCGTATCATCGCGAAATATTAAAAACGGAAATAGATTTTTATTCCGTTAATAAGAAATATTTCAATCTCAGGAATTATAAGTAGACAGCTTTCGCTTGCAAAAATATTGCAGAATATCAATTTTTTAAAATAAACTTTTAAGTACACATGCATACGTTCAATTATTATTTCATCATTACTTAAGGATTGGTGATTTTACTATGCATTGTAATATTTTATATGACGGAAGATTTTTACGTAACTGAATCAATGGAGTTTTCAAAATCTTATGAGTGCTACGATTCAGCTTTTAGTTTGAGATGGATTTAAGGATGGCTTGGAAGCATTTTTTTAAGGTATAAGAAGAAATAACAATCTTTTCAGTTACTTTATTATCATAAATAAAAAATCATATATTGAAGCTTTTATGTCAGTAAAATAATATGTATATATTTTACTTCGCCAAACATAAGCTAATTATTTCCTCTTTCGTTTTATTCTAACCAAGTTAAGTTTTAGCTTCTTCCAGTAGTGCAGGTAGCTTAAATGGCTCTTTCAGTCATGATTTTTTAAACGTTTACGGCATCACATCTTTCCAGCGTTTTCATAGTTTTTTTTCGCAATACTTATTTCAAATTGCATTTACATCAATGTTGAAAAAAAATACATAATTTTTCTCACTTTTAATTTATTCACTTGGTGAAAAGGCAATTCTTACCTTAATCAATTTTATTAAATGAACAAATTGTTTTTTTCTTCATAGCTTTTGTTATACTCGTTTCATTAATCTACGTTTATTATTTATTCATGTCTTTACTACAAAAAAAATGTATGGTTTTTAATTATTTTTCAGAATCTTCGTGGCTCTTGAATTTAAAAAAATATATTATACATCCCACTCAATCCGAAAGCACTTTTGTTTTTATCTATGTTTGCTCTTAGCGTGTTCTATTAAAAGAGGTATCTCAACATAAATTCTCTACGAGAACTGTTTGTTACTCAGTCGCTCAACCTCTCTTTTTCCAAACAGAGTAGTAGGAATAGAAGGATAAATCTTGGATATATCTTATGGTTAACTAATCGCTCTCGCTACACCCAGTTATTGGAGAATAAGAAGGGCGGGAGGGAAATTAAGACATCACAAACACCCATGCCTTCGAAAAGAAATCTGATCGTACTGGGATTCAAACCCGTGAGATCCGGCATGCAAGCCATTAACGTTAACCGCTGTGTCGAAAGCAGTTTAATTGACGTTTATTATTAATAATATTAATTTGATTGTGATATTATACGTTAAAAATACCTTTCAATCTCTAATTTAATTGGTTTTTATGTGATTTCAAATTAGTCTTAATTATCTATAAGAAGAATTTTTAAAAAATGTTTTCAATTTAGTGACATGTTTTTATGTGTTGTTGCTTTATCTCTAAATTCATTTCATATTTCCATTGTAAATTGATTGTTATACCTTTAATAATTTTCATTGGCTTTTTCAAATACTCTTACATTAATTTATTTTTTTTGATGAGCAAGCCCGTCCTGGTCATAATAAATAAATGTGGAATTAGTAAAAAATAGTGTTCTATTTCTTAAATATTTTTTTTCTTTTCCAATCTATATTTAAAAAAAAATACGTTTAAGCTTTCACACGGTTAATGAACTGGGACTGTCAATAAACAAAATCATTGCTTAATTTATTTATTTATAATGGTTGAATTTTTCATTTCGTTATATACAATATGTAAATAAAAAGCCTGTTGAAAAGCATTTTATTAAAAACACACTTTACTTTTTAAATATATACACACATGATACCATCACATTTTTAGACTTATTTTGTATAAGACATGGTAACACGTTTGCAAGAAGTAATGAATTCTTTCGTAAGCCGTATTACAAAATCCAGAAATTTCTCGCAAAAAAAGTGTGAATAAAATATAAGAAGGTATTAGAGCTTGTTAAATAGAAAGCAATCAACCCAATGCGTGACAATAAGAGCAGTAAATTTATCAAAAAGGGGAAAAAATAAACGAAAGATTCGTTAAAAGGGAAACCCCCGTTATTTTAAATTCGCGTCGCAAGAACGAGCGCCCTGGAAAGCGCGACTCCAGCGCCACAGAGGCGTAAATGCGTGTGGCACATTTACGAAATGAAAATATACAGGAAGTGTTGTGTACAGAAGTTACACGGGAAGTTCGTCGTGGAGCAGAGTAGGACTCGAGCATAATATTGCAAGACAGAAATAACAAACTGTGCATTTTCCTTTTTATTCACTCAATAAATTCATTATGAAAACCTTAAGGAAACTACAAAATTCTCAAAACATGTCACTATCTTCACAGTGTTTCAACAAATTACTTTGAAATATTGTCAAGACTTCATTTTATGTAATGTTAAATTAGTGGTGAGTATCATATACTAAATAAACCACTTCTTTATACTTCTTTACACAATAACTTTAAGGGTGCTCACTGTCAATACTTAGTGGAGAGGCATTCAATTCAAAATTTAAAATAGTAATTCTACTTTTATTTGAAATAATCGGAGCCTAAGAAGAGCTTAATCGGTTCTTATAATTTAAAATAAAAGTGTAATAGTTTAAATAAGTATTTTGTTTATTGAAGCTTTACAATGTTTTATATACTATTATATACTGTCTTATTTAGTAATGTTTGCATTGAACAAAACCGCTCTTGATCTACATAAAAAATTCAAAGTGATTTGTATTTTTTTTTAGTATAATTCTTTTCCATTAACAATTGAAACCTCAAAAGCTATTTAATATTATTAAATGGCAAGACATTATAAGAAAAACCAACTGCTAATTTTCTGCTTTACATATGTTTTGACTTTTAAAACTGTTTTTAGAAAGTAATATTAACAATAGGGTAAAATATCAAGGTATTTCAGTTCTACAGTTTTTAAATAGCTATCAACCTTTAACTTTTTAAAAACTGTAGAACTGAAATACCTTGATATTTTACCCTATTAAAATGGAGTTCTACCAAGTAAATGCCAAATCAATAAATAATATTAACAATATATTATTTTCTCTAATCTAATTTTTTTTTAAACGCAAGGTATACCCAAAAGCTTGTAACTCTATCATTTTGCTCTCCATTCTGGGGAAGGTATTATAAATTATTGTGTACAGATAAATGAGGATCCAAAACGTTTTGTCAGTAAAGAAGTTAGTCATTTTTTTGATATTGCTGGGGTGCTTGATAATGCGTGATGACCTGGCAACCTCTTCGATGCAAAACTGTTTAAGTAACAAGATGATATCTGGGGTCTCTTCATATTTAGGTATTGGTGTCACTACTCTGGAATATATATTTTCATGACCCTCTAACTACAAGACAACCCTAGCATCCTGACAAATTAGGTGTTCGGCATCCACCAAAGGGTGCAAAACATAGTCATAAACACAGAAGTTTTATGTTAGGCAATGAGTTTTCTAGTTTACAATCAGCCATGCCATGTTCAACGATGAATTATTTTTACTTGGCAAGCTGGTTGAAAAGAAGAATTGCATTTGCGGGCACAACCATCAAAACGTTAATAACGAACTATAGAACTAAGGAGTAAATTTGTTTCTTGCTTGTTTTTACGTTATGGAAGATGGTCGTGAAACTGCTGCTGTATACATACAACAAGTAGTTGTGAGACAATCAGTGTAAAGTTATTTTACCAACCACAGGTTAAGGTTTATGAAAATATTTTTTCTTTATTGGCATTACTTAATATCGATTTTTTTTCAGAATGTATCAAAACACTATTTATTAACTTGATAAAATATAAAGATATTAATTTTGTTTTAAAGTTTTATATCGCTGCAGTTGTTGAGCACACGGGACATCCACGGCTGAGACAAGGTAGGCTTCGAGGGTGAGGTAGGTAGCGTAAAGCTGGGATAGGGACGAACGACACGGTGCACCTTTTAGCTGATTGCCCTGTGACGGCGAAATGGCGAGGAAGTATCGGAACGCTACGATGGAATATGTAGACTGTCTGCAAAACAGGCGTTTCAAACGTGACTAACTGTAAAAAACGTTCTTTCTTGAATGCAATTTATTGAAGGCAATTTCTTTTGGCGAATCATTATGTTTTTGATTTCCAAGAAATAAACGATACTACAAAAATCTTTTGTTTTCTAGCAAAGTAGAAATTACATTACAGCTTACGCAAATGATTGAATAATAAAATAAATATTAAAACGAGGTACTGCTTCTATTATTTTGTTTTTATCAAGACACTTTTCGAATGTGTTTTCACATAGTTGTTTAAAATTCTTTGAAATTAGCAAAACATCGTTATGGGTGGGTAAAATTTCTATACCAGCTGACCCTCGTTTAATAAATTATTTCCTAACGAACAATATAGTTATACATATTATATTTCTATGCAGTGACAAAACCTTACTAATATTTGAAATAGGCAGGACTTAAGTAATGAAACCATACGCTTAGGTCAAGATCCTTCACGACATTTTTTTAATATTATAATTTAAATTATTAAAAAAAGCTTTTGTTTTTCTCACAATAATCCTAAAGGTCCTTCATTTTATCTCTGTAATAATATTAAGGCTGTGTAGAAAAATTACGATTCAATTGAATATTGTCAAATAAATCTATGGACCAAAAAATATATGTATTTATTGTAAAAGATATCCGATTTTTAATCTGAAATTGTGTCCAAAGACACGAATGTCGTAAATTTTAACCTTTAAAAACGAAATACTTTGTAAAATATACATTTCTGTTAAAATATTTATTTTGGAACCTGAAAAATGTATTAAACGGTGACCAAAGATAATATTCTTTCATTTTACTGTTTACAAAAAAAGTCAGTGTAAGAAAATTTAATATCACAAAATGCACTCACAACTATTAAATTAATTGGAATAATGCGAAAAAATTGCACAAAGATTAAAAATATAAACTGATATGCGTGGAATTCATTTATTAAAAGAGCATAATCTGAGAAGCATAAAAGCGACTCCCTGACAAATGACACAACTAATAAGCATCTGAAATTCTAGAAAGGTTTTCAACAAAGTTGCACAGCTATTTCTGAAGTTTTACGGGTTCTTACAGTGTCACAAGGATACAAAGATAGAATACTCCCATCTCCCAATTTACGCGGTTGATACGTTTTTCAGACGTAAATGCAAACTGCATAAAAAAAATTAAGAAACTCATACCAAATCATTAGATAGTTTACCCACAGTACAATTTAGGGGGGACACGGGCAAATTTTCTGAAATCCGTAAATTGCTGTGTTAATTGGAATGTGTCAGAAGATCTAAAAAAAAATTCTTTGTGCTTATTTTGGGAAATCCTTAAATTTATGGGATTTTGGATTCTAAATTCTCGGAAGAGCTAAAAAAAAGTCTCAGGGTGCTCATTTTGTTAAATCCGTAAATTTCTGGGATGGTGTAGGGGCCACAGAAAAATAAAGACATTCAAAATGACAGCGGGTGCAAAAAGGTTGAGAAGCTCTGGTTTACATTAAATAAAAAAACGCAGAAATAAATATATTGATTTATATCAAATTTTAAGATCCACATTCCACAGACTCCGATTCCACACCCTGTTTTTTGACTCAATAACTCACATTTATTTTTTCAAATTGATTTAAATTGTTCAATGTATATTTTTGGTGGAAAGGTTTTATATTAAATTGAAAATTTAAACACTTATTGTAATTATTTCACATTATTTATTTTGGATCAGTACCAATTTTGTTTTTCTAGACCTGGCAATGGTGACGAAATATAATTTTGTATCAACAACCTCGCTTTATATTTCATCAAGTAATAATGCTAGGATGAGTGAAACCAGTCTTTATCTAAAACAAATACTGAAAAGTTATTAAATGTCCAAAAAGTGTTTTTCCAAAAAGTCCAAATTTTGTAATACATCAAAAATTGTTGAATATTTATCGCGACACCAAAAACATATTTTTCATTCTAATGCCTTCTTATTACATTGAATAATTTGCAGACAAGAAAGTTTAATAAAGCTAATATTGTTCATTTTCGTTTTATGGCGTATACTTTTGTGGGAAGGTCAATTACGGAATTAATTTTCGCGATGGCGGTAAATAAAAACTGTCGGCGAAATAAATGGGTATATTGAAAGCGATAAGCGATTATTGGCATCATTTATAATACTATTTATATTGGATACAAATTGCCTTTATGTAATATATTAAAATAATATAATACAGTGGGTTACCGAAATAAGATCTCGGAAATTTACATTTTTTACCACCTTTGTCGCAATTCATTTGTTTACAAATAACATTTAGTTTTGTTGTTTTTTATTTTAAATATTTATGATTATTAATCATTCAAAAAGCTAATTCAATTTTTTTTTATCTTATTGTTTATGCGTAAGAAGAAGTTCTAAATATATTATAAAACCTTTTCTTTTAACTCCTCAATTAGTGCATATATGACGACCATATTAAATTTTAAACTCAAACAAACAAAACAAAAAATAAAATGAAATGGTAAAGTTTTATAGAGAGTTTACTGTTCCTTCTTCAAACAAAAAAAAATCCGGTTTAAACTTTAAACTTACTCTTTTTCTATCCTTAATTTTTTTTTTTGGGCGTGTTTCTTTCGATATAAATATCCGATTTTTTCTTACTATTTTCTAAATCCTAAAATTCTCAAAAATCAAACTCTTACCGAATTTTTGTTTTTTTTTTATATAATTCCTGTTTAAATGCTGAAAAAAAACTTTTATACTGATGCCAAGTATGTTTACTTTATATTTTTTTTTGCGCACAAACATTAAAATGTTATTTTTATTCCATTCACTGTCAAAAATAAGTAAAATTACGAACACCAACGGGAAAGACAATCATAATTCTGATTAAAAATTTAAAAATTTCTTTAAAACAAACTTTTTACACCGATAAAGTGATCAGAACATTTTCATTTCGGCCTAACCACCTTGCGGTAGGGAAAAAAATACTTTCAAATTTAGAATAACACTTAAGAAAATAGCCTTCGCATCGAAGAAGAGTTTCCCGTGCGCGAAACCTACAGATATAAAAAAAGTAACGCCGTTTTTCGGCATTAAGATGATTTGACGAGCTTTTCCAAATCGGTTTTCTTAGTGAGGGAAATTCTTAACTGCCTCTCAGGTCACCTTTAGTTATTCAAGGTGAGATTGGGTTTATTGTTGTCAGATATATACAAAGTTACAATTATCTTGTAAAGAATTTTAATAAAATATGAAACAAAGGGAAAGTAAGTTTACTTGATGATTTTTAAGGCTAGTTTATCCGAAGAAACAAACGTCTGGAGTAGATCAAAACGGTACAACTATTGTTTATTCAAAACAAACAAAAAATGATTTTTTAAAACAACAAACAAAACTCATCGATGAATAAGTTCACCCATTAAGGTAATAGATTGATCTATCCAACAGACTGGTAACTGACATCTTATGTAAGTAACCTTACAAACAGCAAAGAAACTTAGCATAAGCCAAATAAATAAAAATTGGACAGATATTGATAATAGTTACATATGTGTATGTTTTTTATTTACTTATATACCATCCATTTTACTGGGTTAGTATTGTTAGTATTTATATGGTAGAATTTTTAGACCACTGTAAAAATTGTTTTGGTTGACCCTGGGCTTAAATATCAAGTTTAATTTGTGCAGTTGTGAAAATTGGTTTTCTTTTTCTTTTCCTGCTAAAAAAATGAGAGATATAATATCATTCTATCGCTGGGTCTGTGACGCAGTGGTCAACGTCGTTGGCTTCCATGACAGATCTCACAGGTTCAAGTCCCATTAAGAACAGCATTTATTCAATCGTCGATTTCCCTCCAAAGTCATTTGTGATGTCTGGAAATTCTCTTTTAGACTCTTATAACAGGAGGTTGTGAGAGCGATTAGTTAACCACTGACTTTATCCTTCTATCCCTACTTTTCACTTCTAAAAAGAGAGGTTGAACAATTAAGTAACATACTGTTCTCGTTAAAAAAACTCATGTTGAGATACCTCCATTAGGAAGCCATACGCTCCCCATTGAAAGTGAATATGGATTTTAAAAAAACATATATCGAAAGCATACTCTAATAGACGTCCGTATTATGAGATAAACAAAACATTTTTTGCGTTTGTAAATGTCAACATTTTTGTAGTATTTTTAAATATAAATTCAGTGGAATTTTTTAAGGACAGATCATATTTAATAAAAGTAATAAACAACTTTTTTCCACTAACTAAAATCTTAAGAGATATTTCATGTTTAAGAAATATAATAAGGCTTTATTTGACAGCAAATAATTCGTTTTTTGACAATATGACTGTAAACAGTGAAACGACATTTGTAAAAATGGCCCGGAAGCACAATATTCTATTTTCGCTACAAATATGACTTCTTTTTATTCTTTATTCTAAGCCGTTTCATATGATTTTTTTCAAGATATCATTAAAATAATTCGGAGTACGTCTGATTTACGGAAGAAAGCTTTAATAATTTCGTTTCGTAATATAGCAAATTAATGTGTTTCGTTGTATATCCAAAATCTTTTCTTTTTAAGCATTCGTTACTCACTTGTTATTATTGACTGTTGTACTAATATTTTTGTACATCAGTATACTCCTGAATCTGTCTGTGAATTAAACGATTACAACATGAAATTATAACACTTAAAAAATATATTTTTACCAATAAAAATGTCAAATTTTTGCAAAAAATTCGTACTTACTTTAAAACAAAAACTTACGACATGTAAATAAAGGTTTTTAACACGTTTTATTTTTCCATATTTTTTATAATGATCGAACAATTTTTTAAATATTATTAACGAATCATTTTGTTATTAATTATGACTAGTGTTCACCCGCAGCAGTTTAAAAACCCACGCGCACACGTCCCGGGTTGGCGCACATTCCAATAACTATTAAACATTTTTTTTTTAATTGAAATAACTTACTCAACTGAAATAAATTTGATATCTGACGTTTTATTAAAATGAAAAAATAATTTAGATGAAATTTATAATGGATGGATAAGTTAGAAAAGTAATGACTTGAAAAACTATACAATTTTAAATAAGTTTATAAAACATGATAATAACAATATTATCTGCTTATCTCATAGTTATTTTTGCTTGATTTTAAATTTTAAAAAAATGAGTATTGTTAATTTTTATGTTTAATTTTAATACACTTAAGAATAAATTATCATAATTATGCAGCGCATTTATTGGATTGGCCTGCTAAGCTTTTCAAACTTCCGCGCAGCTAACCTTTTGTCTTAGAGGTAACATCGGTCATAAAATACAAATATTTACTTATAATTTCTACATATTTTTCTAACATAGTCTATGTTTTTGTAGTATTACTCAAAACTCTCATTTATTTTTTGCTTCATTTTGTAAAATTTTCTATTTTATCATTAAAACTTTCAGTTTAAAACTTTTCTGTGTAATGAAAAACTTAAATCTTTACATTTTTTAAAGAGAGGCTATGTTTTCCGACAACTTCGTAGACATTTCAGTTTTTTTTGAACTGTTTAACAATATGAAAGTTTTTACTTGATCAATTTAATAATGATGATGGTTTGTTTGGATCCAGGACAACGAATTAAAAATCTAATTGAACTACAAAACATTTCACAAAAAGTTAATACTTCTCAACATAAATTACTTTATTTTTAAGGGATAATAATCTGTTATACATTTATTTTGTTTTTTTATCACATACGAACCTATGCGTTACTAGTGTCCTCAAATGTATAGCTGCGACTTTCATCCAGGTCTTGATTAATGTGTTTAGTTTACTGGGATTAAAAAAACGGTTACGTGCATTTTTTGAGCTTAGACATTTTATAATCTTTGACTTCCTTTATTAAATTTATTTGCTTTACTGATCAATTGTGTCGTCGTTAACAAAGCAAAAACGAAACGACCTCAATTGAAATTAGGGATTCCAACTATTCGAATATCGAATAGTAAAACTGAAACTATCCGGATGTATTCGGATATCCGGATAGTTTTTAGTTTATACATACCTTATATGTTTATACTAAAATATTACATTAAATAGTACCTACATTAAAAACGCGCTCATTTGTAATTAAAGTCATTTATTCAAATTTCAAAAATGCATATTTTAAAAAAAATAGTGCATTAAATGCTTCTAATTTAAACTTGTTTTTAACTTAGTTTTTAATTGTTCCTGGCGTCGAAAATACTCGTTTAGTAGCAGTTGACGATGGCTTTATTTCGTCTAACTTTTCGGTTATTTTTTTTAATTGATCCAAATATATAATATTTTAAAACTTTGATTTAAAAAAAACATATTTTAATAAACAAGGAATAACTGGCTGTTTTGCTAGTAGACAGTGGTCTCTATTTTTGAGTTTTTACTAAATAATCGTATAACTTGCACGCAAAAAGAAAATTGATAACACCCGATTTGGGTGAAGGCGAAAACACCATTACCTGGGGAATTCATAATTATTCTTTAAATGTGAAGAAATTGTGATGTGATCTTTCGTAAATTTTGTAACATATTTCATTAAAAATTATTACGAATACTATTCGGATATTTCCCCAAATATCCGAATATCGAATAGTTGAAAAAGGGGACGAATATATCCGGATATCGAATATTTGAATATCCGGATTGGAATCCCATCCCTAGTTGAAATTATACCTAAAATATGTTTTTTTGTTAGACTTGTTTTAACTGATGATTATATTATAAGGCAGGGTTTCTCAACCGGGTATGTTCCAAGGGGACACATATTTTTCTTTGATTTGGGGAGCTACAGCACAGTTTAGGAGGGCACAGGCAAATACAGTACATTTTTGGGGACAAGGGTTATTTAAAATTAAATTAAAGTTCTGTACAATTTTATTTCATATTCAACAATTCTTGTCTCTGAACACATACATTTCAGTAACACTGCAATATCTCATAACTGCATAAACCTAGATACGCCCGTATGTTATTAAGCATACGACTTATTTCTTAACCGTAAAAAATAATAATATTCATGAATCTGTTTTGTTCGCGTTAAATTAAGAGCATTGTCAAAATACAATATTATTACTCTATCACATATTTTCAGTGACACATAATATAAATGACTCACATCTTTAATATAACGTATCAGATAAATTACTAAAACGTTTTCGAGTAAAAAAACTGTAAGTCTGATGCAAAAACAAATGCTAGAAGATTCGTCTTCTTAGAAAGCATTATTAATATTGTAAGAGGTTTTTCTTTTCGTTTACAAAAATATCACGAAAGCAGAAATCTGTGCACCATAGAAGTTGCAAAATTAGAGTCAACTCAATAAAGGTGACACTCTTTCATATGTCAGATTGTTTTTTTTTTCTTTATTTCGCTCTCCGATTTAGAACTCGAGCGCTATAACTGTATAAATATGAGAAAGTTTAAATCAGTGGCATGTCCATTACACTATCATATAGGGTCAAAATAATAATTTTATATGTAATGTAAAAGTAAAATACACTTTATAACACGAAAAGTTAACAGTATTCATCTCAAAAGTTGTTTTGCACGTTTTGTTAACTTTGCAGCACACACATTTTTTAACGGCTGTAAAAGTAGTTATTAAATTTTATTTTCTCATATATTATTGTCGGGTCCGTGGTACAGTGTTCAACTTCATTGGCTTCGTACAAATAGCATTTTTAATGGATGCTTAAAATGTTTAAAAATACCCTCCCTCTTTCCAATACTAAATTTACGGGGTGTAGAAAGAGCAATTGGCTAACCACTAGTCTTGTTCAAGCCTAACCTTTTACATCTAGGTGAAAACAAAATATTTTGTTTTATAAATATTAAGTTTTTATGTTTTCAAGGTGACCAAATACACAAATGATTTCAATTTAAAATGTTTCATTAATGGTATATTTAAAATAAAATCTCTATATATCTTGTAAAACAAGTCAGTAAAATTAATTAAAAATTCTTTGAACAGAAATCGATTTAAAAAATAATGTTTGTACTGGGGCTCGAGTCCGTGAGATCCGCTACAGAAGCCAACAATGTTAGCCGCTGCACTACGGACTTGACAATAGACGAAATTCTATACTTAGGCTCATTAAAAATATATTTCATTAAGAAAAAATAATTCATTGTATATAATTAGGTAAGCTTTGTATTTTCAAATGGAAGACGTGCCACTGAGCTAACATGAAACCTTTTTCTTTTTGAAAGATAAATTTGTAGTTGCCAAAAAGGGTAAAGGGTCATTTTCCCCCACATATCTCGAAAGCTCTCCAAAAATATTCCCTCTACACTTTGGATTGCTTTTGGTTTTGTCTTTTACCATTGCCTTATGTATTTTTAGGGCTTTATTATTTATGTGCTGTTTTATTGCAGTGAGATTGATTTTAATGGCGTTTCAAGGAAAGTAATGGCGCGAGAATATTCCCAGCAGCTGTTAAGTATTTTTTTTTCATCACACAAGCTTTTAAAACTACCCTTTGCTGGCGGAAATATATGCCCATAAAAAACGTGATTTTTTAGACACAGTTTTCTTTCACTATACGAAATTAAATATAAAAATATATTAACTTAAATAAAGAATAGATAACTCAAAATAATATTAACCTTTTATTTTATTGCTTTGTGCTTTTGTAAAGCTATACTGTTCATTCGTTTATTTAAAAATAGTCCTATCTATAATATCCTTTAAAATATCACCACTTTTAAAAATTAACTTTACCAAGTTTCATATTCAATCTGCTGCCGCAATACGACAAAGATGACACGGAGCGTGCAACATCATATGTATTCTATTAAGAAAAACACAATATTCTTTTGTGTTTATTTATACTGTTATTTATCAAAAGCAGGACCGGTTTCGCTCATGGCGATCATTATCAACTAGTAAGAAGTAGAGTTTTACAGTCTTATTCATATAAAACAAATTGAAATAAAAATGTGTCGATAAATCAAAGTGAAAATAAGTACAAAGGAATACTGTGATTTTCTTAATATATTGTTTTTCTAACAAGTATTGACGATGAACACCCTAAAAATGATCATATGTATTTTTTGAACACGGAAATTATTTCATTGTCAATATGCCTACAAACGGACTACTGCTAAAACAATCTACATATACCATTGTTTGTGAAAGTGTGAAAGTATACATTCACTGGTCAATTGCATATATTTATTATCAGTTTCAGATGCAGCTTGCATCATCAAGTGTATCAACTCTAGACAGAGAATAAATAACATTACGCCCTTGGTTATGTTGTTATACTGACTGACAAGGTCAAGTAAAAGTATAAATTACATAACGGCTCAGGTTAGGTTAGATATTTTGAATTGAAAGAAGGTAAGAATGAAAACAAGACGTTGAGACTTTTAAGGTTGTGTGTAATGTCAGATGAAATTAAAACACAAGAACTGCGTGATTGGGCACGCACATCAGTTGACAGCGGTTGACAACACTTTAAGTCCAAACGTGATTATGTTTACGTTTAAGAACAATTACTCTACGTGTATGTAGTTTACGTACATATTAATTGGTTTAAATGTTCATTTTTTATCGTTATTTTTAGTTGAATAATAATTTAAAACATATGTTGAACGTCTCAATATTTTACTCTAATAAATTTATTTTGCATTGTAGACTCTGTATAATAAGCTTTGCTCGAAATATAAAATTATTTAAATTTATGAGTAATCTACTTATAATATGTTCACTTCTTATATATCGATGGTTTAATCCAAAGATATTGAATATCTAGTTATGGGTGCTTTCAGAACATCGAACAATTTTCTCTTTAGACTTTATTTTACTAACGAGGTGACATGCCAAAATAGACAATAAAGCTCTAGTCGTCAAAATTGTATCAGGAAACGCCCGTCCAAAAAAGTTCCCCCACAGTCCAAGCTCTGAGAAAGTTTTAACGAGAACAAGTTGGGAATAGAAAAACTTTCAGTGCAGTGCATTCATTATTAAGTCAATTGAATGTCTACAACTACTTTCAAATAGTTCAGATTATTCATTTATTAAATCAAATATAGAATCTGTTCCAAATGAGATTAAAAAAGAAGATGGCAATGTTTTTTCTTGGCGTCTCTATAAATCGAAAATGTGAAAGGTTGTTTAACAAAAAATAAGTTTATAAAATAACTGTTATATTCTTATAAATATTCTTGTGGATCGCATTGCATTAATCGTGTCTTATAGCTGATATAGAATTAAAAGTTTTTGTTTATTTTTTTAATATGTTTGTCACAACTTTAAGTAACAATATAAATTTAATAATCTTGAGATTTTTTAACGTTAAGGAATTATTCTTTACTTATCTGGTGCGTACAATTAGAGGAAACTTTTTAGGAATTGTTTCAAAGTAGTAACCAAATTATGGTAAACGTTACTATACTAAAAATAATGTGATTTGATAAAGATTGTTCTGTTTGTAAAGCAACCAATAATGTTAAAAAGTATAAATAATATTTTTGCTGTGGTTTTTAATTGTTGAATGTGTTACAATTTAATATCAAGGGTAGCTGAACAAAGCTTTTGTAAAAAAATCTATACTTATTTCTGGTGGAAATTCAAAATTAACTTAAAGTGAAAACCTTATTTTGCACAAACCAAATAATTTAGTTTCGCTTATATCTTTCATTACCATTCATAAATAAAGAAGAGTTATTGTTAATATGTTCAATTCGGCTTATGACCACTTTGTAAAATTCAATACGTCTTTGAATTTTCTTCTCTCTGTGGTGTTCGAAAGCAAAGCGACTGGCAGATAATTTGTTGTAGCTTTGTGCAATCAATATACTCCCTCTAAATTGTTATTGCACAACAAATAAAGTCATTATTAATTTCATACAACGCCACTGAGATTTTTATAGTGAAGGCAGTTAAAAGCTTAAAAGTTAGTGCCTCCAATTGATGAACGAAACAATTAACAAGTTTATGGTAAACTTTTAGCGGTTGATTATTTTGCAGATTTTAAAGCGCGGCAAAATCAACTTTGTGGAACTATCGATAATCAGTTTCCATTTTTAATCGCCAGTCTACCAAGTTTGTTGTTTGTTTGCAGACAAAAGCTTTTTCATACAAAATTAAGGGCGTTTTAATCTCGTGAGTCATCTGGCTGAGTGCATCATTTGCGGACTTTTTTATAATGGCTTAGTTAATCTTATGTTTTGTGATTAAATTAAAATATGTATCGTTCACGTTTTTAAACCAATGAAATATATTTCACTATATGTTACAAAATACTAATATTTATTGTTTGAAACTTAACCTGAAAACCTTTACTAAAGAATAACTTCCTTTGCAGAAAACCATATATTTTACTAATTATTACAGTAAAATCCTTTTAAAATTAATAGGCTTTTGGTTAAGCAACTACTATTTAAGCTTCGGATACATTGAAAAAATATTCTGGGAGAACAGCCAAATTAAAAACAGTCATGGTGTTATGTGATTTTCGAATTTTATTTGAAAAGATTCACATGAAAAACTAGGGAGTATCAACATTTAAATAGCCACCGATATAATGAGTTATTGATTTTGAAAAGTTGAAATAATAACGGAAACGTTCATCACTGGATTTGTATCCAAGATCAAGGAAGAAGAACGAAGGTACCCATAACGGTATGTACATTTATTTATAGCAGTTAAATTGTTAAAGATATTTGTACTATGAATTCGAGATCAAAACCACTTAAGGGAATAAATTATATTGTATATAAAATATTTTACATTTACGCATATGTAACGGTACTATATCTATTGGTAAAAACTGAGAAGAAAAAATTTGTTGCTTAAAGATAAAATCAGGATTTCCTAATTTCCAAATAACGCTCAATTAATAGTTCTATAGTTTTTTAATATTTAAAAAAGCCAAGGCGCGAGATATTTTTAATTTAATAACATACTCGATGAGAATACTTAAAAAGTCGAGATAAACTCGAGGTGAAAAAATGCATTATAAACCCCTATAACTAAGAGCTCAAATAATTGATTGATAAATCTATCTAAAGGCCTTACCGGGAATTGAATTCTTCGCAAGGAAGTGCGTTTACTAATAAACACAGACACTGTTATAACATTTAAGATCATAACATATTTAAAAACTGGTTCGCGGCGCAGTGGTCAACGTCGTTGGCTTCCGTGACGCATATTACGGGTACAAGTTGTAGTACAAACAGTATTTTTCGATTAATTTCTGCTCGAAGGCAAAGTTTCCACTAGTTTTCCAATACTAAAAGGGAGAAGCGAGAGCATTAAGTTTACCACTAGTCCTGTCCTTCCTCTATTCTTATAAGTGAGGTTGAGCAACTGAATAACAAACAGTTATCATACAAAAAAAATATATGTTAAAATACCTTTATCAAGAAGCCAGATGCTTCAAATGGAGAGTGAGTATGGGTTAAAAAAAATATGCTTTAACATAAACTTACCATGTAACATAATTCACAATTGAGCACCGTAGTTTCAAAACCTACCTAAATCCAAAAACCAAAAATATTGGCAAAATGCAAAAAACTGCTGTGGGCTTTTTGGATTTGAGTAGGTTTTGAGATTAAACACGTTTTTTAAAATGCGTTTTCTCTGTTTTAGTGAGATTTTGAAATTGAAAATTCATTGATTTTGTAGCAAGTGTTTCTCAACCTTTTTGGGAGCGTGGCCCCTTTTGAGTGTCTTTATTTTTCTGTGACCCCTATACTTTTTTTTTTAGCTCACCGAGGAATTTTAAATCCCCGATTTGGTATACTTTTACCAGAATATCTCCGAAAGACTTTTTTTTTAGCCCACCGAGGAATTTTAAATCCCCGATTTGGTATACTTTTACCAGAATATCTCCGAAAGACTTTTTTTTTAGCCCACCGAAGAATTTGAAATCCTCAATTTGCTCAAAATTACCCGTGCCCCCCCTGAACTGTGTTGTGGCTCCCCAAAACAAAAATAAATCTCTGTGGCCCCCTTAGAACACGCTGTGCCTCCCTGGAGGGCACACATGGCCCACCGTTGAGAAACCCTGGTGTAGACATTGAAATAGAGAACAAGTTGGCATCAAAATTTGAAAAAAATCAAAAATAGTTTTTAGGTAGGATTTGAAACTGAGATCCTCAATTATAACATGTAAGAGTATAAATTACCCATAAACTTAAACTTAATAATAAGTAAGCATATATACAATCATTTATACTGTATCAATATCAGCACCATTGTGACAATGGTTGTCAAAGTATTCCCGGGGGGTGCCTTGTCGTCTTGCCCCGTCGGGGCTTGAAGCGTGTCTGCCTGTCGCCAAGATTTACTGACTCCCACTTTTATGTCCGACCGGCCCTTGCAGGCGCGTGGTTTCTCCGTTATTACTGTTTAATGTATATACACACGCCAGCCCTGAAAAACTGTTGGCCATCAAAAATAATAATCTTCGTTATACTGCCAGAAAACGTTAAGTCAAAAATTGGGTGTTTTGCGTTGTGAATGAGCAGATTGGTAGATTTAAACACTCTATATCATCTAAAAAAACAAGCTTTCACAAATTACATATCGACTTTGAAAAGGAAAAAGGACGTAACCCACACATATCAAACTTTACAGGAGGCACAAAAAACGTGTTTTGGTGATTTTCGGGCATATACAATTTATGAAATAAACCCAACCTTGAAGCGCACAGAGACTTCTAAACTTGTGTTTAATTGACACAGTATAATATTAATTTAGGAAATTATTTGGGAAAACATTTTTTCAGTCTTTATCCTTGCTTTAAATTTTCACAAGCCCATGTCTTTTCAAACTTAAAAGCTTAATTTGGATACTAATTTGACAGTTGCGGCTTACATCTTTTTGATAGAACGTGTATCAAGTTGTATACATTGTGATTATCAAAGAAAAGCTGTTTTGAAACAACTGTGGGTTACGACCTTTTTCCTTTCTACAGTCGATATATTTATTTCGATATTTAACTTATTTAATTTCATTGGGAGTTATTACTTGTAGAAACATACTTAAACTTAATAGAAACTTTTTAACTGTGCAAAACAAACATCATTGACTTACCGTTTTCTGGCAAAATACCAACCATATTAGATTTCAAGTGTGAATGACTCTTGTGTGATAACTTTAGTATGCATTTGACACATTTAAAGTGTTAAATCTCGCCAATGTAAACATTAACTACCAAGTTTAGTTGGAGTTTGCACTATTACAATTTCACTTTGACTACTCAATGTATGAGTTAACTTGTAAGTGTATAAACTGACTGACGAAAGCTAGTCAAAGTGGAAATGATACAACAAATAACATTAGGTTAGATTTGTTAAATATAAAGTAAGCTATAATTACAACAAGACGTTGATTTGTTTGACGTTATGTGAAATATCAGATGACAATAAAGCACAATAATTGTATGATTGCGCGTGCACATCTGTAAAGAGTGGCTGGCCACATAATGAGTGTTTTTTTCAATTTAAAGTGTTCATTTTTTTTGTGTAAACTGTAACTGGTTAAAAAGAATATTTTCCACATTGACAAGTTAAATAATCCATTCATTTTATTATCAATTATAACATTTAAACTGATGTAATGAAAAAAATTTCACATGTCAATACCGGTGAATAAAAAAACAGGCAATACTTTTTTAAAAGGGAGAATAAGGGCGGTTAATAGTGCTTTTTAGATATATTTTAAAAAACAAAAAATGTCAAAAACTAAAAAAATTTTAATGTAAAATATTAAATAAGTCTTTGAATCTTACTTATTCAATTGTAAAGTGTATTATTTAATTACAATCATTAAGATGTTTATTTAGAAGAACCATATTTTCGCAAATATTTTTATTATATTTAAGCATTTTTGTTCCATTATTGCAAACGTAAGCAATCTACATAAACAAGACAGACAAAAATTTTAAAGATTTTAAAATTATTATTATTAAACTGTCTGGCAATGCTCTGCAAATTAATATGCATCTTAAGACGATATCTTAAATTAAAAAAATATATTAATGTGATTTGATGGTTGTCGTTCTCTGAAAAACTGATATGCCCAAACCATTCCGTAGCATTCAGGCTAGGTTTTCCCGGGTGACGTGATATACGTGTTTTTCCTGCAAATCAATAAATTAATGGAAAAAATGTTACAGCAGGTATCTCACCCTTGTGTCTTTGTACAGCTTTTATTGTTTTTTTTTTCGTTTTGTTTGACAAAAAATAAAGCATTTTTAATCACGAACGAGATAAATCCTCATCGGATAACAAAAATACTTCATTTTTGGCGGATGACTTTTTACGTTTTACCGAACGATGCTTTGCACGAATGTTGATTGGTTTATTATTATTTGGTCTTTGAACATTTTTAAACTGACCGAATTTTAAATACTCATTATTTCGACTAGTTAAGTTCATTATAACAAATTCATACAACAATTCAAAGATATTCGTATGCTGTATGGGTCATAAATACATTTGGCATTATGCAATATTGCAAGATTGTAAATTGTAACTGTATAGTAAATTAGTGTTAAGGTAAGATACCAATCGTCAGTCCAAGTCCATCTGTGCACTTGAAAATTCTAATCAGCGAAACCCGAGTCGTTATTGACAAAATTTGTCTGAATATACAAAATTTGGCGGTTAAATTTTAATATTGAAAATTCCACCAAGCACTTTCAGTCGAAATCTTATATCATACCAGTATATATAGCTGAGTTTATGTTAGTTTAAATATAGTTTCAAAGAAGGCATACGGCTAATATTGTTATTTTTTCACCATTTTGAAATCTTGATTAACTAACAGAATCGTAAGTATGTACTAGTAATATTACAACTAAGGATTCTGTGTCGAGACGGACTTTTAAGGTTTTTGAGACGCAGACGAAGCAGCGCAGTGCAGCACAGATTTTGAGTTAAATGAAGAAGTACATACCCACATAAGATGCTACGCAACCGCGTGTAACTTCTACCTTACACTGCCTGTGCTGCACTCCGTTGTGGAGCCGGCACAGATTCCTGTTTGACGCAAAATCCCGAGATCCCGTTAAATTCTGAGACCTCGTAATTTCCGGATTGTGACAGTACTATTCGCGGTGTCGCGCTGTTCATTTGGGGAAATCAGTAAATTAAGAGATAAAAAAACGACATGAAAAATTAAAAGATTTCAAAATCGCCGCTTAAAAAATTCTCTATCCTAAATCTCAATTTATACACGATTTTATGATGAATATTCAATCTTGGGATTGTATTCCCTAGTTTGGACGTGTTCTTTTGATTTTGCCAAAAATGACCGTTAAACTAATTAATTCGTGCCAACTGAGCTTTGTTTATATGATACTACTCATATAAACTACTCTTAAAACACATTAAAAGAGTAATTGTATATTATAATGTGTCATTCATATAATAATTGTCACTGACGTGACTCTTGCTTTTACAGACCTTTTGCTAGTGTGTGTTTTTGTGCAGGTTAAGGTTTTGTTTCGTAGAAGTATTATTTATATTTACTGATAAGTTTTAGTTTTATTAAGATACATCATTAAAAATGAATCTTGTCATTTTGTAAAGAAATATACATTTTCATCTTATGACACTTGCGCGACGCAGCTGTCACAGCATACGCTGGTAGAACATATCTACTTCGCTTTTCTGTATCTGCTAACTCTATGCTGCTCTCAGCATACGCTTAGACCAGACGTCACCAGCAATTAGAAAAATATTCTTAAACAATAATACACTTAATTATTCATTGAAAAAACCGATAATTAGGTTGTTTTCTTATTTTCATGATAAAAAAATCTGAAAGAGATAAAACATTTGTCACGCCTAGTTACATCATTAATGAAATCCTAGTTACCGATTACAAAGTTATCAAATCTCATTTTTATTTTTTTAAATTCAAGTTGTTTTTCTCACACTGGCTCACTGTGTATTATATTATATTACGATTAATAATATACCCAATCCTTTTTTTACTTAAAACATTGGTTCCAAAAATTGACACGCATAAAAAACGCGTCAATAATTTTACTATCATATAATTCGATAAATTGGTTCGAAAAATCAAAATACCTCGTAAAAGGGATCAAAAATGTATAAAAAACAACAAAAAAACACAGATTGTTCATTTATTTCTTTATTTAATTTAAAAATAAATGAAATACAAATAAATATGCAAAATCGTATTTATATTTTAATATAGGAGTTATTTGCTGCTGTGACTGTCCATTGCAAAATATTATCGTTCACGATTTTTTGAAAGAATGTGTTTAATTTTCGCGTAACGATGAGTAAATCGCGTAAAAAAAAGAACGGTGTCGTTCAAAAAAGTTGCGTAAAAAGAGAACTGGGTGTTATATACAGGGGTGGGCTGGAGGGGCTTCGGAGGGTCTCGCGCGAGCCCCTTGTTAAATTTTACAAAGAGCGAAGGGCGAGTCCTTTGTTGATTTAAAAGAAAACAATATTCTCAGATCAAATTAGTATATAACTGCAATTTCTGTCTTGTATGTTATCTACGACAGCTTCAGTATACACAGTAGTACATTTTTAGCCATTCAGATTGATAAGTTTACGGTAAATTGCATATTTTTACATTTTATAAATGTATAAAGTAACAATTGATTGCTTTTTTAAGTATTACATATAATTGCATAGAAGTGATACAAATATTCACTCCTTCCTCAGAACATTGAGAATTGCTTTGAGATTAGGCGAGTCCCTTGTTGACGTATTGGCAGCCCACCGCTGGTTATATACAATGAAATGAACTTGCTCAAAATGACTTCACTTTTTGCAAGATATTGAAAATTTCATCACACCATCATTAACTTTTTAGATATAAATAGAAATACAATCATCATTAATGAAATCATAACCAATTGACGTCATGGGTTTGCGTAACTTTTTTATTTTCATAATGGTGTAGACTTCGTATTTTATTTATAAACAAAGCAACATTATTTTTTCATCTCATAAAGATTTGTTTGGGTATAAATAATTGACTTCTTCTGTCTTTTCTTTTAGTTTTATTATATACACAAATAACTTCAACTCGAGAAAAACGATTAAAACCTTTTTTTAGATACGGCTTGACATATTCTTTATTTGTAACCATAAAGAAATAAAATGTGGGCGTATTATTTAAAAAACAATTAAAAGTCACATTTTATTTTGAAAAACCTGAGATGCGTTTGTTGTTTCAATCATAATGACATAACGTTTTTGACGGCACGTCATTTTCACAGATATTTTCGGTATCATGATAAAAATAATATCAAAGAACAGACTTTTACCTTTATATTCTTCTTTAATGCTTTTTTTTTCATTTCATAAGTTGTATAATTAAACGTGATACGTATTTTGCTTATTTGAATATCATCAACAGACTGATAATTAAATAAATATTCAATTCTTTCGGTGGTTTCGGCGGTAACCTTGTGGAAGCTCATTTTAATATAAAATTTAAAATAACTTTGATTATTCTACGTATTGTGCTACTAACTATGACACGTGTTTCGCCTCTTTCAGAAGCATCTTCAGACTTACTATCGCAAATTTTGCTTGAGTAAGGAAGCAAAATTGATTCTAAAATTTTAAATTATGAAATTTCAAAATGGCGTATGGGTTTTTTTTCCTTTTAGGTGAAGCAAGAAGGGGGTGATAAAATCGAAATAAAGCAAACAAATATTGATACTAATGAGCTGCAATCAATCAGATTGGGATTTTTCTCTTTTAAGGGAAGCAAGGAGGGGGTTATAGAATCGAAACAAAGCAAACAAATATAATCATACTACTAATGATGTTAAACATTACAAACTATTAAACTAATGAGCTGCAACCAATCAGATAGGTTGGTGATTACTCTATTAATTGGAAACAATGTAAGTAATGGCGAGCCACCCGTCCTATTAAGAATAATATTTAATAATATTTCTTTTTTGTTAAGAGTTTTATTTATTTCTAAAAATTCTAAACTATCTATATATTAATACTCGATAATGTCCGTCCGTCTGAATGATTGTCCGCGATTTTCCCTCCCCCTCCTCCGCCCCAGCCCCGCTGTCACCATTTTTTTATTCATACCAAATACATACTTTTTTCGTTTGTATATGGTCGCGATTTTGCCTTTTCGATGACGTCAAGAAAGACGGTCCTCCTCCCCCCCCCCATCCTGCCCCGCTGTCGCCATTAATTAATACACTGTTATTTGACGAAACAAATCAAATGGCTGAAAAATTGAATTCTCATACAAAAAAGCGCCGCGGCCGTGGTTCGAACCATCGCTTCTGGATTATGAGTTGAAATCGTTACCGCTCGGGCAAACGAACAACTGTCAGCATCGATCTGATTTAATTATATATATTAAGCACACATTTAAATTATTCTAAAAATTCCAAAATACGCATACTTCACATGCATACATAAACAGTTGAATTATCAAATGGCTGAAAAATTGAATTCTCATACAAAAAAGCGTCGCGACCGTCGATCGATCCCATAATTATGAATTATCAGCCGAGCTCTTTGTCAACTGAGCTAACGTCACAATTATCAAAATGATGAAAATATATAATATATATTAAATTTCGTTTGAAAATGGAACCTTTCGTTTTTTATTTAAAAAACAGCATGCATATTATGTTTTATTTTACGAGCTTTTCTCAATTCTACTGTACCCTAGAGGTAAGGCGCTCGACTGATAATCTGTGGGAAGCTGGTTCGAATCTAGCCTAGAGCGCTTTTTTTGGGTTTATAACATTTTTTTTTTTGAAAACTATTTTTTTAAATCACAGTACATCTTGATCGTATGAAAATAAATGCTACCAAAATAACAAAATCCGATTGACTAGCGAAATATGTTTTTCAAAAAACAAATATAAGACGCAATTATTTCAAGATTTCTTTTTAATCTAGGTACATACGTGGTATAGTTAGTTGTTGGCGAAAGCATAATTTCAGTATGTGTAATAAAATAACTTCAGTAAAAATCATTATATATATTTTAAAAAATAAGTTCTGTTTGGAGAATCAGTCAACATTTTGATAATTTTGTTTTGATAAAATGTGCAATTAATTTATACCATTTTGCATGTGAAAAATGATTATTAGCAAACTTAAACATTATTTCAAAAATTAAGTAATTGACAATTTAAAACTGCAGGGCTGTCGATATATGCGCCGAGGTCGATTTATGCTACTATGAAAAATGATTGTTAGCAAACTTGAACATTATTCCAAAGATTTAATATTTTACGAAATTTCTGTCACTACGAAAAAAAATGTTAGCAAACTTAAACATTATTCCAAAAATTAGGTAATTTACGAGGTATATTTCTGCTAATAGGAAAAATAATTGTTAGCAAACTCAACATTATTCCAAAAATTAAATAATTTACAATTTAAATACAACAGGGCATGCTGTCGATATATGCCCCGAGATATATTTATTTTATTTTTAGTATTTCTGGCTTATTCAATAAATAGGTTTGTAATTTTCTGACTTCTTAAAAATGCAACAAAAATCCCCCCGTTGGGTCAACGGGCTTACAGCTAGTTCATCTTTAAACCCTTAAAAGGAAAAAAACCCAAACTCCATTTTGTAATTTCATAATTTAAAATTATGGAATCAATCTTGTTTCATTACTTAAGCAAAATTTGCGATAATAAGTCTAAAGATACCACCGAAAAAGGCGAAACACATGTCACACTTGGTAGCACAATACGTGGAATAATCAAAGTTATTTTAAATTTTATATTAAATATTCAATTCATAGATATTGATTGTAATTCTTTACTCATTAATTAATTTGAATGGTTAATAATGGAAAATACTCTTAAACTGAGTTGGAGTAAAGATAAACAAAATATAAATTTCTAATTACGCAAGTGCAGGGGGAAAATCACATAGGAAATATTTTTTTTCGAAAGAGCCGCTTCTTCATCTTGCTTAATTTTATTTATTTCTGAATTTCAGGATAATACGATACCCAAGTACATAATTCAATGGTTTTCTTTTTTATTTTTTTACAATATATGAACTCTTAATTGAGTCTCAACATGAGTGTTTCTATGTGAACTGGGTTACTCACTGGCTCAACCTCTTTTGTCCAAGAGAATAAGAAAAGAAAGATCGGATCAGGAGAATGTTTTTCGTTAGGTTATTGTAAGTGTACCCCGTTTTTTGAATGAGAGAGAGAATTTATATATATCACAGACACCCATAACTTAAAATAAAAAAAATAAAAATTACTGAAAATCCAATCAACTAAGCCGTCCGTATTTGGATTAAGCCCGTAAGCTAGGCAATTAATTGGTCATAGCAGAAACATATTTAAAACATTGATAGACGTGTGTTTTAAATATGTCCATTTTTATCAGACTGACAGTCATATAAAATTAATTTAAGAATTCATGCAGCAATTTTTTGAATACCATATTTATAAAATATTTCAAATCTACTACTGAAAGATCATAAGGAAACTCTAGGCAACACACTTAAAAATGTCAGATAACAAAAATTTTCTCTATTGGTTAACTAAAAAGTATTTCGAATTTACAAATATTAAATACGTTAGCATTTGTATACTATATAATATATAACATTAAATGCCTCGTACGCCCCACGGGCGGCGAGTGAATATTGCTATTTTCTGATATACGATTTTCGTTTATGGCAGTGGCGTGTTCCCAAAAAATATTTTTTTTGGATATCAAATTTATGGAGCTTCAAGTACCAGGACGCGCCAGCGTCAAGGTTCTTCCAGTCTCCTTCATCGATAAAGATTTTGAAAAATTGTAAATTGCATCCCCTTACCGTCGTTTGCATTGCAGACGGAAGAGCGCGATCACTACAGAGATAAGAAGTTCACGGGAACTCCATATGCATTATTTTGCAAATCACATTCCATATGCTTTTTCCATACTATATCCGTACATGTACACACACATGCGCATACATACATACACACATACCGTACACATATCAATAATGATCATTTCCAGTTTGTTCCATTATAACATTTCATGTATTGTTTAGTTTTGCGAATCTTATCTTATACCTTCTGATAGATACCATATGAATACGTTTGGGTTTTTTTTTTTTTAACTATTTTGTATAATTGCAATGTTTTTTAATGTTCCTTTAATTTCCGTCTTTTCAACTATTTTATATTATTATGTTGATTTTAAAATTATCAAACGACACCTGCAAAGTTTTCTGTCACCGTCATCAACCACTTTCCCGAAAAGTGTATCAAAAATATGTCTTTAATTCATTCCAATTACAGCCAAAAATAGACACAGATTGAATGAAAAATATACATACTTTGGTCGTTTGATATGAGCTTAACACTCGAGTAACGAAACGTCAACAATAGGATCGAGGAGCAATGGGTTACAAAGTGACCCTCGACAGATTTGTGTAATACTTGCACTGCATTGATTGAGGTATCATTGTAAATTACAATCAATATTAGCTAGATATTATTGGTATTTAGCAAATGGTTTAAATAAGAAGAATATTGCAATGCATAGGAACCTTTACTAAAAAAAGTCAGTTCCTTCCCGACAGGCATAACTTCAAATAGTTATTTTTACAATAATATTAAAAAATCATCTAATAAAATTAAAATGTCTACTTCCTTTGCTATAAAGTGCAATGTCTGATATATAATATATTAAAGTTATTTAATAAAAATATATATATATTAAATCAAGATAAATGATCAAATTTTAAAAGGGATCCAGGATTGGATGCCCTAGTACAGATGAAAACAGTAACAAAATGTTCACCACACTACAGAAACAAGTAGACATATTTCACGATGAAGGTTGTTTTTTTTGTTATTGATAATAATATTGATTCTCAGAAACCTGTTTTGTGAGCCACTGCGTTTACCTTATAACCGTTGTATCGCTGACCGCTCCCATAAAGGTAGGGTTAGAGAGCTCATAAACGAGCGATCGTGAAAAGCAAGTCGATAAAAACTGCCAAGAAACTTTTCAACAGATCATGCAGGCAGCGGGCTTTACTTTCATGAAATGGGCACAACTAAAAGGATGTTGGGTAGACGTATAATTATACTATAAAACTTTTCTGTAAAGTTTAAATACCTTTCTATGTTTGGTTCGCTGATAAATAACGTTACTTGGCTCCAGGCCACCTTGTACAAAGCATTTGAATGTTAACCCAATATATATAATATAATAGTTTTACGTGATATACATGTACAGTAAAACCTCAATTTAAAATAATGTAGGAACAGTGTAATTCGGGGTAGTATAATTGGGGGTGTGAATCTCATACAATATTAGGAATTTGGTTTTTTCCGCAAAAAAATGCAAAACAAAGATTTCCTTAACTTTTGCAAAAAAAAAAAAAAATTGACGAAATATTTAGTTACCAAGTAATAAAATGCAAAGAGCGCCAAAATCCCACACATGGACAGTCGCCCGCTATACGTGTATACTGATTGTATGCGTGACACAGACGACCGTCTCTTAGTAACGACAATGGAATGCGACCGTGCAATTGGGGGATTTGCGGCGAATATTTCAAGCCAGCGCGTAATTCGGGGTAGTGTAATTGGGAGTTCCACTGTACAGTGCTTTCTTCCTATGTAACGCGGTATACCGGAATTCCGGCACCTTTTTCTCACGCATTTTCGCAAAAATATTTTTTTATTTTACTTTGGAGACATTAGATTTTTAATGAGAAAAAAAACGATTGAAAATATTTCATCATTTCAAAATTTCGAACTGCATGATGTCAATTAGAAAAGGACAATCGAGAGAGAGATTAGATAACCATTAGCCTTGTCCTAGCCCATATTCTACTATTTTCGATAAAGAGAGGTTGAGCAACTGAATAACAAGGAGTTATGTAGAATGCTTTCTGTTGGTAAACTTTCATTAGGATGCCATATGCTCTACATTAATTAGGTGCTGACATGGATTATAAAAATAAAAAATAAACGTAACATGTTTAGTCAGCCCAACTAGTCGTAAGTAGCCACTAGCGATGTTAATTTCGACCCTTTATCTATGTACGTTGAAATCACGTCCAAGTAGAAAGCATTTGGCACGAAACGGGCATAAAGACAAATACGCGTGGGAATTACTTGATACATGTATGTAGCTACACACTTCAGACCTCAGTCAGCTTGAACAACTCACTTCATAAACAGACTCTTTAAATGGTTCATAAAACACTATTCTGTGGCCTTAATACAGTCTGCTTATTAGGCTTATTTCCAGGGCTGAGGAGTCGTGTAAAAAAAGACATCTCTGACTCCAGTCTTAAAATTAAAAAAACAACTCTGACTCTGACTCTTAAACATTTCATTTTATTTATATACATGTATTCCATCAGATCATCTTTATTCAGCCAAGCACGCAATGTCAACACTATGGACTAATATCTCTTGAATGCACATATATATAAATATATATATATATACATTTACTTTAACTGTACAACAGTGGTCATCTACTGGCCTTTATTATGGCATTTATGGTTCTACATATCGAAAGTTAAAGAATCAAAACCAAGCATCAAATACGATTAACAACTAATAATGATAATAACACTGCTTATTTTGCATCTAGTGGTAACAACCCTTAAGAGTGAATGCAACGGTGTACAGAAACATTCATAATTAAAACAAATTGTTAAGCGACTTATATACAAATATTTTTGGAACTGATCTCTATAATATCTAGTTGAATATATTTTTTTAAAAATCCAGTTGGTAAAGCCACTCTTTATTATACTATTTCACTAATAGTCAACTGTTTATAATAAAAAGTAAGCAGTAGCATGCTTAAACAGCGACCTCTTATTTTATTACAATAAATTGTGTGGGTATAGTATGCGGGGAAGTTTATATAGACGACTTACATATAAATGCAATGGTGTCTACGTGAACTGGCTTCACCGCGGATTACACAACTTTGTAACGATCATGCCTATCCATCGGCATCGATGGATAAGGTAACACAAATAACCAAAACATTAGCGATGAAGGAGAGCTGAATAACGTTGAAGCTAACGCACCCTTAAACTGAAAACTCCATTAAGTTGCTATCCAAAAAGGTGTCGAGAAATAATGCTTATCAATTAGGGTATCCAATCCCGGGATTGGGATTAGCTCACTGAGGAATTTAAAATCTTCAATTCCCTATACTTTCTCCTCAGATTATCTCCAAACCTTGTTTTTTTTTAGCTCGCCTAGAAATTTGAAATCCACAATTTGCCAATTTCGTGTCAATTTTCGGGATTTTTTAAAAATTTCTCAATCCCGAAATCCCGGGATTGAATGCCCTAATATCAATTATGTAATTCAAATAGTTATTTTTCATTCTATTAATAATGAGTATTTTTTAGATTCAAATGTAGGAGATTGATTTGCCAAATAGTGTCTATCTCCTCATGAAGTAAATAATAACATTTTTTCATAACCTAAAATTCCATTTGTCATAAAAATAAATATAATATATTTTAAATTAATGATGTTTAAGCACTGACAGTTGGTTTATTGTCCCCGCATTAATTAAGTGTTGAGTCAATACTTAACTAAAATGACATTACTATTTTAGCGTGGAAGATAATTTATGTGCATTGATTGTCCAGTGAATTAAACAGGCAGCTCCAAATAGCTTGTTTTGAGATAATGGTGAAAGGCATATTCCAATGGTCGCCATAAATCAAGTATTATTCACCTATGCCCGAGATTAATACATTTAATCAACAGGTATTAACAGATTAGTTACTTAGAACAGACTCGGATATATTCGTGTTTTGACACTGATAAATAAAAAATATTTTCACTTTCACAAAATATATCACTATCGTAGGCGGAACCGAAGTCTTATTTGAATTTAAAGTATTAGACAGAGTCGGACTTGTTTTATTTTTTAATGACTCCACAATCCTGATTATAATTTTAATTTCTTATCCACGGTCTAAATGTTCTATGACGTGAGTTTATATTATAGGGATAAATTTTCACTGACTGAATATTTGCCGCCTGCGTGGTTGAGTGGTCAACGTCGTTGGCTTTGGTTACGGAGGTCACGGGTTCGAATACCAGTACGGACAGTTTAATAAATTGATTTTTCAATCGATTTATGAATTTCTGTTCGAAGGCGTGGATGTATGTGATGTCTTGAATTCCCTCTCCCACCCATCCTATCCTATGAACTGGGCGCATTGAGAGCGATTAGCTAAACAATATTCCTGTTCTTACTCTATCCTTCTATTCCTACTCTTTTTAGACAAAGAGAGGTTGAGCAACTGAGTAACAAGCAGTTCTCGTAGAAACAGTTATGTTGAGATAAACTCCATTAGGAATCCATATGCTCAACATTGGGAGTGGACATGATATAAAAAAAATGCATTTTTGAAAGAGCCGATGTTAAATGTTTGCATTCGATATCGTAAGGCTTCGTTATTAAATACTGAACAAATTATTAAAAATAATAAAATAAAAACTGTAAAACTTATGAAGATCATTTAAAATGATTTCTGTTTTTGTTAGATATCTATTTTTATATCATTATTTCTTTCAACTTTTGTCAGTTTTGATGTAACACAATCAAAACTCTAAAATAACTCAATTGAATTGATGACAGAAGTATAAGTGGATAAGATGAGGAATGCGCCCCGAACACTAAGAAAGGGGTTGATGTTTTAAGATAGGGTTAAACCCGCCATCCTCGAGGGGAACCACCACCCAACCATCCCTTAGAAGCATCTACGCCGCCCTGGATGTGAAATAACTCCCTAGGCAGGTTCAAGTGAGCCGGAAAACGAAGATAACGCCAGGCACTTTGGTACTTTTGGACACTTTTCAATGGAACATGTATCATAATTGCTGACATGCCGGAGTCTATCTTTGTAAACCTATGTGAGTTTTAAGCATTTTTGCTGACTTAGCGCGTTTTGTACAATGTTCAAATGAATTCTATATCATAAGCGCTTTCATAGTGTAAATACCCGTATAGCCGCAAGGAGCTTTTATTGATTGCACTTAACATAAAGGGAACATGAAATTGAAAGGGTGAATACGTTTCAACTGACACAATAGATCATCGTATTTAGTTTTACAAGGATTTTCAAATATCTTTAATAGCTGTACGCCATCGTAAGAAGTAACCTCAAAAAGAATTCATATAAAATTAAATATGTTATTATAAAAATTTAATTCGAACGATTCATCCGTAAACATTATGACACTTTGTCTGAGGATGCTTCTTAAAAAAGCGAACCAAGTGTCACAATTTATAACACCACACGTGGAGAAAAAAAGTAATCAAATTTAGTTTTATTTTAAAAATAAACTTCTACAAAATTATCATCGAATCTATAGTGAACATTATGCAGAGTTTGTTCACAGTTATCTTATTAAAACTAAGAAGAAATATACAATATATAGTTACTAACAAGATCATACTTACTTTAATGAAAATCTGAACAATAACTGAACATTAAGTCAGGTTTATTTAACTTTTATTAATTAAATGTAATTGAAATATTCTTTATAATGAAGTGAAACATTTGTCACAACTTATAACACAACCAACGAAGCATTTTTTAGAAGCATTAATAAAGAACTTCGCTCACTTTTAAATAGTTGAGTAGTTATTTTTTTTATGTGGATGAATTTTTACTTAATTCTTTATTGCAAATGAAATTGATTTAGTTCAATAACTATTGAAGTACGTTATCTAAAAAAATGATTTTCCAATATGTCTTGTATTTTCTGACGCGTAAATTACAGCAGAAAGTTTACGATTGTGTAATAGTGGGTTGATAAAATAAATAAATAAAATTAATATTGCATTCGAGTGCATTCGCGCACTGAGTACTACGTACCGGAAGATGCCGAGAGGCGAAACTTAGGTCGTGTTCGACCAAGATTTTTGTGGAAGTGTACATAATGAAAATAATTCTAAATATATCATGTCATTTTAAGTATGTGCTATATATACTATAATAATAAAAAAACTTTCACATTCACATTTTTTCTTGGTTCTTAAGACTGGCTGCATACGTGTAACTACCAAGAAAATACATTTATTTAATGTAACTAAATCATGGCCAGAACTTTTTTAAATATTTAATAGAATTCAAATTATTCTAAATTTAAGCTTTTAAGTGCACCCCCACAAAGCACAAGAAATGTCTTAAATATAATAAAAAGGAAAAGACATTTGAGATTGCGAAATGAATCGTCCTCAAAGAGTCTCAAACTGAAACGGAATTTCCTGATAATTGAATAACAAAGAACAGGTGACAGTTTGCAGGAAATCATTTTTCCTTCCTTCTTTTTGAAAGCGAAAAATCCTTTGTCATCAGGCTCACAGAGAAATAAGGGGGGCGTACAAAATCAGCCCTGTCTTGGAAATTTGCCCACATAGCAGGGATCGGCGATGACTAAGGGCGAGAGTTTCAGCGCCAAGTTTTCCCAGAGCGTAGATTGTATTACAAACTATTTTCTAAGATTTTATTTACTTACGTGATGTTCAATTAAATTGGGTGATTTACACATTTATTAAACCAGAGTCTTGGCTAATATATGATATTATTATTTTTGCCAATGCTACTGATCTCTTGGAATAAATGTTACAGTGAAGATGATTCTCTAAATATATTTCGATGTTGTTTAATGAAATTGAAATTTTTTTTCAGTAGCATACGTCATATTTTTATATTTTCAAGGTACAAATAACACGCACATGAAAGTTTCAAATGATTATTCGCGATAATGTTAATTTCACACACCTTTCATGTCTTTTGAAAGCCTATTCATTTAAATCCGTATTTAGTTGACCAATAAAAAAATATCGCCTTTTGAGGAACGGCACATAGTACTTTAATAAAGATTTTACATATAATAGAAAAATACTTAAGAAATATCAAGGATCAAAAACAAATGAAGTTGGACTATGTAATGTAAAATTAAATTTGATAAATTCGTTATTCCACTTGTGCATAACAAAGTTATCAAATTCAACTTCATATTGAAAACGAACTAGCACAAAATTACCGACGTATCCATCGAAAATATCATTCGACTGTGTAATTCAAATTTGTTTTATTCCATCAATACTATAGATAGACTGACAGTTTAGTTATATACTGTCAATATTTGGTGGAAAGGCATTAACAAAACACATTCTCTTTTACTAATTCAACATTCAATCAGTAGTATCAAGGTAGGTTTCACTCATCATGAACATTTTCAATCGATTAGAACCTATATATTTACAGTGGATAATGTTTGTTCGTATGACCTGCCACGGCCACCATTTTGTTTTTCTTCTTTTTCTCAAAGATATATTATTTTTATTAATATTCACTGATGACATCAAGAAAGATAGTTTACCCCGCTGTGGCCGTTTTTGTTTTCTTTTTATTCATACTAAAGGCATATAAGACTATTTATACAAAACCAAGTAAAAGGAATGTAACAAACAATTGGTAATATAAATACGGAAGGAATGTATATACACTGTTTGTTTACTATAATATATAACGTAAAACCATCCGATTAGTTTGTGCATACAGAATTGAAATCAAACTGATATTCGAGGAATTAATAATCACTCTTCTCCAGCGACTGCGTGATGCGCCAAATAGGTGAGACCCTGCTGCCAGCAATGCCCTCCACCCGTCCGCCTTTTCCACGTTATTATTTGTTTTGTGACACTGTTCCTCCAGATTATATTGTTTGCCACCGGATAATCCCGTTTGAGATTTTATCAACTTTTGTGACTGCTCACTTTCACGGCATAATTTCACATTCTATTAGTGGATGGATAATATAATACAATCGGAGCCCGGCGGGGGGCTTATTCAAGATAAATTTGCTGACAGCTAATCTGATTAAGCCATGGCGGTACCTATTTCAGACGCATCTGAATAATCCCTGGATATAAGCGGTATTCGTTCAATTCCAAAACCCCATTGAATATATGGTGACTCGTGTATTTAAGGGTAAGGCACAAATTACAGTTCCTTCAACAGTGACATCTACCGATTTAAAAAAAGCTTAATATTTTTTTTATAATTTTCTAGATTGCTTAACGTTGTACCCACCACCACCTACTACGGCTTTAAACTCTTCTTATATGGTGTATTCTGTAGCGTCACAATGTTAGTCGTGCTTAAAGTTTTGCCAGGGGTGTCGAAAGATGTGTGCAGAATGATGAGTAAAAAAAGTTAAGGGATGTTGAAAATAAAAGTTTCAGTTAAATGCTGATAGCTTAATGATTTAGTTAAAAGCATTCAAGTATTTAATAAAATGTAGCCAGGTTTAATTACAAAAAATTGTCAGCTTAGACACTGAGAGGTGAAGTGAGCTAAGTGATAATTTATTTAGTAAAAAATGTGCTAGATACGTTTAAATATTCTACATGTAAAAGTGAATTGAGCTCAGTAAATACACACTACAAAAGTGTTTTCTCTCTAAAATAAAAATCTGCAATGAGTTGGAAAAATCGGAGGAAAAAATGTCGTAAGAAATTTGAAACATTATTAATCTATTTATCATATTGAATTTTTTTAGTAACTAAAACGATCTGGCATTAAACGTATTATATGAGGCTATGCTTTGCAAGACTGGCTCAATGAATATAATTTATTAAATAAAAATAAATTTGAAAGTATTTTTAGAAATCTGTTTAAGCATGGCTTGATAGCATATAAAATATCATTCTAAAGTAATATAATACTAGAAATACTTTAAAAACGAATTCTGTTTTACAAAATGAAATTAATGTCTCATTTTTAACCATTTTGGAACGATACCGTCATATCTAAGTTAAACGGAAATTAATGAAAAAAAAACAATTTTGAGTCAGTTTTAAATTTGAATCCGAAGTTGAAGTCGTATTTTTTTACCCGACTCCACATTTAATTATGATATTTCGTTATCCGGACCACCTTTATCTTCAATTTATCCGGATAATCGAAGTTTTTGTGATGCTTAAAACTTGTCGTTTAATTAACAAAAACTTTTCCAACTCACTACCGGCTTATTCAAAAATATAACAGTATGGATTTGACAGAGAGCGTAAACGGCAACAGTTTGTTAGAGTGATAATTGAAATGTCATGTGCATAAACAGAGATGCGCTCCTGAAAGAGACTATCTCACCTGCACGAATCTACGTACTTACTTATGCACCTAGTATATTCCTTGAATTCGTAACATTCCAAATCTAGTATACTTCTCCTTCAACTAAATCTTCCAATGGAATTCCACTAGAATGTGTGCAGTAATTGAATGATTAGGTTCCCGCTATATTCTAGAATGCAATTTAATTTTAACAAAGTTGAAGTAAATAGAATCAGTACTTATTTCTCGATAAAAATTTTAAAACGTTGCTACGACTTATAAAAAATGATTATAATAAAGATCTAGACTTAAGCTTTTATATTTAGTTATTTATCAACAACAAGCTACGTGCTCAAATCCTGTAAATGTCACTACCAAATCGTATGTATTTTCTTCTAGAATTATTGTTAAATAAAATTGTTGAATTTTCTATTATAATTAGGAATAAAAATAAGGACAAATGTTTTTTGACAATCTTATGTTAAGTGATGATTTTTTGAAGTTAGTGTTTTAAGCCAAATCGTCGATAATTAATTTGTGTGTTTTTTACTTGAAAAATATAAATAAACACTTCGTTGTTCGCCAGTATTGGCACTACATATTTTTTTACAGAAAATTGTCTCAACATTTTTTTTCCAATATATTTATTTAACCATAATGAAGATTACATGAAACGAACATGTTGAGACAAACAACAAAAAGAATTGTGTTGACATGAGAGGCAAAGAATTGAAATAATTGTTTTATACCATGGCGTTATTTAACCTTTCCCTTACTGTGCAAAAAAAATCACAAGCTCCTGATCTGTGTATCCGTTACACATCAGACAAACTGGAGTGAATCATGACAATTATATAGCACTACTACAGCAGTACTACAGTAAGGGAAGGGTTAATAAAGGTAATATCATTTGCATAAACTTTCTAATCCTTGTTGCTGTGTTTGTAAACAGCATTTATTTTTAATTAATTCATCGATTTCTGTTCAAAAGGCATTGGTGTTTGTGATACCTTTAAATCATTTGCATTATTCCATTCCTAAAATATTGGCGAAGCGAGAGCGGTTAGCTGACCACTTATCCTGTCCTATCCCAATCCGTATATCCTTGCTCTTTTCAAAAAAGACAGGTTAAGCAATTTAGTAACAAGCAGCTCATTTAGAAAACTTGCGTTAAGATACCGCTATTAGAATGCCATGTGTTCCACGTTAGGAGTGGACATGGATTAAATAATAATAATAACAATAATCAATTATGATTGGTTCATAACATAGTAAATAAATCATGTGCATAAACAGCCGGTAGTCAAAAACACTTCATTGGATTCATAATAATTATTATTAAGAGTTTTCTATGACATGCTTTATACTGACATCGTTTATACCAAAGCCTTATTTTTCTTTTGTTATTCGAAAAAATAGTCGATTGGTATTTTTAAAAAAATGCTGGGATTTAAAAAAATAAAAGTCTGTCACTACAAAAAAAATATTTAATATTCGACAGTCAGTTTTATAAATAATATTTGTATCATGAATCAATCATATGACAAAATATCATCTAACGACACGAAACTAAGCTTTTGAAGTGTAATTTAAAATGAATATATGTTGAATGCAACTAGCTTCACAATAATATGACTGTAGGTGTTAATTCATCTCTACATTACACCACGCAACGTTGGGCGATGCCTTTGAATTTGGCACGTATTAATTAGTATACGGTAGTGGCTTTTGAATACGTCAGACTGTACCAAATTGCATTTAACAACGAATGATTTAATGAAGCTTTCATCAAAATCAATGATTATTTATTAACTATCAATTTTTTTCACGGCTGGGACCTGGATGATCAAGGGTAATTGTCTTATGCCTAGGCACTGGGTTTGTCAACTTATAACCAGTCATGGAAATTTCTAAGGTAAACTATTAAAGCTGGGCATGTTTAATAAAAAGCTGAATCGCACTTGTAGATATACACTTATCACTTACTGTGAGACTGTTGAGTGAGCAGAACTGTTCGCTGCAGTTCGTTCTCACGTGGGCCCAATTGGTCCAAATTTAAGACTGAAGATTTTCAGTGTGTCACTAACGACTTGAGTTCCGCTTTTCGACACCTTTAGGCATTCGTATTCACGGATGAAATAGTTTTTATCGTTTAAAAATGTTATCTATGTGTGACTGAAGACTCTGAATGTGAAAACCCGGTTTGTTAGTGACAAAAACGATTCAAATTTTAAACGTCAACACCATCAAGTTCTTTTAATCGGAATCCTAAGTTATAGCAGCAGTGCACGCTTAAAATATTGATCTCGTGCAGTTTTATATAAAGTCAATAATATTAGTATTTTTTTTATTTTCTTGATCGTTATTGCGTTATTGAAACAGCAGCTGCATACACATAACAGGTTGTGGTAGAAAAAATAAAATCTGATATTAAAATCAAATACCCTGAGGAAAAAGTTTAAGAACACTAACCACTCTACTTCCGGAGCATCAAGGCTCATTTAATTATTGTTAAGGGATATTTGTACAGCTTTTTGACAGAATTAAATGAAAAATATGATTTATTTTTCTTATCTCTCGATTTAGAATATATCTTTCTCAGGTCACACGAGTTTCCAAAAATATTCGTTGCTATTTCACCGCTGCTGGAATACTGTAGGCAGGATTTCTCATAGTCGATATTAAATACAGGAAACGTATTTTTTAAGCTTACTCTATTTCATATTTATTAATACAGTCTTTACAAATTATACCACCTACAACTTTTTAGAGACATAATAAAAATGTATTTAACGATATTTTTACTGTGAATTATTAATCTTTGGTGAAATGGATAACTATGCGTATCTTCTAACGTCGTTGGACTCATTTTCAGGTGGGCAATGCTATTGTTATTTCATCCTACTCGCTTGTGCTATTAATGGTTCAAATCCCCGAACGGAAATATTTTTATCATCAGTATTTGACGAAGTTACATTCAACAGTTTTTTATTTTGACAGTTAATAAGCATCAAGAATTATGTATGGGTTTTAATAACGCGATAGTTGTAAACACGAAGTATTCAGGCCTCATTAGATTCGTTTCTATCTATAGCCCTCCTGATGGGCAAATATTGACTAGGGACCTAGAAGTAGTTATTCCTATCGGTGTACCTACAATTGCCGCTGGTGATTTCAACGCGAAGCATCAAGACTGGTACAGTAGACTAACAAACTCACGCGGACGACAGTTAAAATCTTATATTAGTAATATTGAAGCAATTGTAGCCGCACCCTCCGATCCAACAACTCTACCAAGAAATGGAGGATTACCGGATGTTATAGACATTGCTATTCTGAGTGGAGTCAACCTTCCTTATGAAACTCATATAGTACACGAGCTTAATTCGGATCACCATCCTGTCATATTGAGGTTAGGTGATCCAACATATTTTAGTCATAATAACTTAAGTCAAACGCAAAAAATAGTCCAATGGGACGTATTTGAGACTTTTATTGACGATATGATAATTCCTCAGTGTGATCTTAAAGATAACCAAAGCATTGACTTTGAGATTCTTAATCTCAATACAAACATTAACTTAGCTGCCGCTTATGCTACAACAACTTTACAAAATACACCTTACAGTAAACCCCTGCCGATAGACATTAAAATCCTTATTAATGACAGACGGCGTGCAAGAAAAGAATGGAAAAAATTCTGTAACCCCTTAGTTAAGCAGCGCGTTAACCGTCTGTCTGCTGAAATCCGACTCGCTATGAAAACTTACCGCGAAAAAACTTCTGACGACAGATTAAGTGATCTTGTTAAAGGAAGTGACCCATATTGGGCCCTCTCCAAAGCCCTCCGCGCAGAAAAACACCCGCTGATGCCGCTTTACGGACCAAAGGGACCTGTTTTCACCATCAGTGATAAAGTTGAAGAGTTTGCAGATAGCCTTGAAAGCCAATTTACACCTAACTCAATTGACCCAAGCAACTTAGTCATGAATAAAAATGCGTTTGATATAGAAATCGCTGCAAAGTTAATTCTAGATCAATCTCAAGATGCAGACGGCGAAATTATCTATCCCACCTCATTTGCAGAAGTGGAAAGTCTCATCAAAAACCTACCTGACAGGAAAGCGTTGGGCAATGACAAAATTGGTAATAAGGCTCTCAAGCAGCTTCCGGAAAAGGGCATTAATTCGCTAGTAAACATTATCAATGCGTGCTTGAGATTACAATATTTTCCGGCAAGATGGAAAGAAGCTGATATTATTCTCATTCCAAAACCTGGAAAAGATCATACTCTTCCAGTAAATCACCGGCCAATAAGTCTGCTCCCCGCAATGAGCAAAGTCTTAGAGCGTGTAATTAAGATTAGGTTACAAGAAGTAGTTACAGTGAAAAAAATCATCCCAGACACTCAACACGGCTTTCGTGCTAGCCACTCGACAAACCACCAACTCCTCCGAGTAACGGAGTTTATCACAAGTGGATTCATTCTTAAAGAAGTCACGGCTGGCCTCTTTTTAGATATCGCAAAAGCCTTCGACAGAGTATGGACCGAAGGGCTTGTATTCAAAATGTCGAAGGCTGGTATAGGGTCACCGCTGGTAAAAATTCTCAACTCATTCATGACAGGCAGATGTTTCAACGTTAAAATGGATGGAATTCGATCCTCATCAAGGTCAACTCGGGCGGGAGTTCCGCAAGGCTCTGTTTTGGGACCCATACTATACAATATATACACCTATGACATTCCTTCCGGCGGAGAAAGCGACGCAATTATAGCACAATATGCAGATGATACGGCTATTTTAGCTAAATCTCGAAATCGACAAGGCGCTGTCACGCAGGTTCAATCAGCTGCCGATACAATAGCAGACTGGTGCGACAAATGGCGAATCAAAATTAATACCGAAAAAAGCGCGGCAGTAATGTTTTCAAAGGGTTTTATTAGAAAACCTAATTTTGCTTGCATACGCATGCACAACGCAGAGATCAAGTGGTCCAATTCGGTTAAGTATCTTGGACTCACGCTAGATAGTCGACTTAAATTTAATGAACACGTCGCGATTAAAAAACGTCAAGCTAATGCTACAAAGGCAAGGTTGTACTTTATGCTTAACGCGAGAAGCAAACTTACTCTCAAAAGCAAGCTGCTCCTTTACACAGCAATTACTCGACCAATCATGGTGTACGCTGCTCCAATATGGACGTATGCTCACCGTAAACATATGAAGACTCTCCAGATTGTCCAAAATAAATCACTGAGACAGATATGTAACGCCCCGTGGTACGTGCGTAACTCGCTGCTTCACAGAGACTTGAAAATACCTACCATCCGCGAGTTCGTTCGTGAAATATCACAAAAGTTTCACAGCGAGGTAGGAAAACATTCTAACCCAACGATCTCTGATCTCCACAACTATGACGAGACACTGCCTGAGAATCGTTTTAGACCCAGAGCAGTCCTGCTCGACGACCCTCCATAGATCTTATATCGTATAAGATTGTCAATTTTAGAACGAACTTAGCATCACGAAAATGACTCTCTTTGTTTAAAAACAATTTGTATACTGTATGTGTGTATGTATGTATCCGCATGTGTGTGTACATGTACGGATATAGTATGGAGGAAGCATATGGAATGTGATTTGCAAAATAATGCATATGGAGTTCCCGTGAACTTCTTATCTCTGTAGTGATCGCGCCCTTCCGTCTGCGAACGACGGTAAGGGGATGCAATTTACAATTTTTCAAAATCTTTATCGATGAAGGAGACTGGAAGAACCTTGACGCTGGCGCGTCCTGGTACTTGAAGCTCCATAAATTTGATATCCAAAAAAAAAAAAAAAAATGGGTTTTAATGTTTGTTTTCTACCTTAATTGACGGTCAATAAATGTTTTAACCTATCCTAACTATCAGCAATTATAATTCGCTAAACGTATGACACAAATTACTAATTTACAGGATAAAGGAATATTTTTTAATCTTACCCACGATATTTTTTAAAAATTCGATAATTACAATGTAACTTGATACACGTTTTATCATAACTTGCAAATGCTGAATTGTGAGAGTATCTTAATTTAGCTTTTATGTTTGAAAAAATAAGGGTCTCTGAAAATTGCGTCGATTTTTTTAAAACAATTTATCAAATTAATATAAGATTAAGACAATCTAAAACTAGTTTATCAGTTTCCATGCACTTCAATGTTGTGTATATTTCATAATCTACCTTTGGCCAAAATTATCAACAACAAAAAAATGTCTTCAGTAATATTTGTTATAGCCTTTTTCTTTTCCACATTCGAATTATAACTTCTGATAATAATATTGTGTCGATGTCTGTATTTAGATTATGAAGAATTAAGATGTCTTTTCTAGTATTAATAAAAACGTCATCTCGGATTTTTGTGTTTATAAGATTAATTTTCAATATATAGCATTCATATTAACAAACTTAATATCATAAAAATAAAAATAATAAAAGATTTTTAGTACTTTTTCCACTTAAAATTTATTTGATCAGGACCGGTTTCGCTCCTCACGAGCATTATCAACTGATAAGGAAAATAAATTAAACAGTGCTATTTATACAAGTTGAATTGAAATAAAAGGTGGAAGCAATTACTAATAATTAAAAGGATTTACAAATTACATTATAATTACACAAAATTAAATGCTTAACACCTATAACATACAATTAAAAAATCATCAATAAATAAATATAAGTGGCAAATAATTTCAATTATAAACACAATTAAAATTTCGGAATTTTTTAAACAAAATGAAAAAAGTACTAAAAATCTTTTATTATTTTTATTATAATGCCATTCCACCAAGTATTGACAGTGAACACCTTAAAAGTGAAACTTAATATCTGTAATGTTTTTCTTTCGTTTGGCTTATTGGATAGTATTCTTTATTACTTGTGAAATATTTATTATCATTCGATTCTGTTACCTTTCAAACTGTAGCTCGAAATCCATTACTGCTAAGATAGTTTCGTCTCATCAATTGTAATCGTATCGGGCAGGTCCTTTTGCATAGATATACCTTTAATCTTAAGAGTTTGCAAAGTACCACGCACCATTCAATCTAATCGTTACTTTTGTACTTCAGACTTTAAAGTGTTGTGTAACAAGTCGTAACCAAACGATATGTTTATAATACATTCAACTTTTTTTTACACGGTAGATACGTATTACAAAAAACCGTGTAAAAACGTTATAGAATCCATAGAAAAATTAAAGATTGTTTCACTACATTTGCCAATACGTCAATGTGCTTACACCACTGGTTCATAAGCCTTTGCGAACGTCCTCACAACAACTGATCAAAATTGTATCGCATTCGAATGAACGGTATAGGAACGCATACGGAATAAACAAACAAATTAACGTATTGGCAGCCCACCGCTGATTTACAAATCTTTGCGGGCGTCCGCACAACAACTATTCACAATTGTATTGCTATCGGATGAGCGGTATAAGAACGCATAAGGGACAAACAAACAAAGAATATTTTTTTAATATCGACTGTGGAAAAGAAAAAGGACGTTAACCACGTCCCACACATATCGAATTTTACAGGAGGCACAAAAATCGTGTTTTGATGATTTTGGGCCATATGCAAATTATGAAATATATACAACCTTGAAGTGCACTGAGACTTCTAAACTAGTGTTTAATTGTCATATTTTAATATTAATTAAAGACATTGTCTAGGAAAAACTTTTTTTTCAGTTTTTTTTCTTGGTTTCAATTTTCACGAGCTCATCTTTTTATAAACTTAAAAGCTAAATTTAGATAATAATTATGCATTTGCAGCTTACATCCTTTTGATATAACGTGTATCAAGTTTGATACATTGTGATTATCGGAAAAAAAACTGTGGGTTACGTCTTTTTTCCTTTCCACATTCGATATATAGATGTAGTTTTAAACACAACATATGAACTACATTTTTTTTTATTTTAAGCCGTTGGCGAACGTACGTGAGACACATTGTTTGTAAAGCAGACTATAAGGCTGGCTAAGTAACTAATGACTAGAAGGTTTTGCCTAGTATGCGCTAAGTGGATTTCGAATAATGGCGCCGGATCACGTAATTGCATTGTAGCGATGTGCCACATTTAATTACCTACGGAGGTAAACTTTAAGGAGCTAACGGAGAACCCTGTTTTACCTACGGACCGTGACCAACACTTGCGCATTATCGACGCCTGCTCCTTTGACCGCTATCAAGCGATGCAAAAAAAAATGTGAAATAGCGGAAAAACAAACCCGCAAAATATCGGAAATCACACCCAAAAGAACAAGTACCATGTTCTATAACATAATATTAAGAGACAACAGATTTCCTAATAACAAGAAATTCAACAACATATCGACTGTGAAAAGGAAAAGGGACGTAGCCCACGCAAAACAAATTTTACAGGAGACACAAAAAAACATTCTTTGATGATTTCAGGCTAAAGGCGAATTAATAAATATTATATATACACCATTGAAGTGCATGGTGACTAATAAACTTGTTTATAATTGAAATTATCTGATATTAATTGAATATTTCTTAATAAATATAAGTCTTTTTTCCTGATCGCAATTTCCAGAGGCCTTTCTTTTCTCAAAGTTTGAATATTAATCTAGAGATTAATTCGGCATTTTTAGCTTACATCTTTTTGATAGAATGTGTATCAAGTTGTATAAATTGTGATTATCAAAAAAAAAGGTGTTAGGAGTTACGTGCTTTTTCCTTTCCACAGTCGATATGACAATAATAACAAAACTTTTCATTACTAATAACATAATAACACATAAAACTTGTTGGATATTTCTAGCAATGAAAGCGATTTACGTCCAGTCCCTCATGAATATGCTCGTACGTTGTTAAGTAACGATGAAAAGTTTTATTTTTTTCTTAAATTAATACCCAAGCGATTTTATATATTACAATATTGTTCCTTTTTTCAAATAACACGCTTTTTTAAATATAAAGTTTTCTAAATGTGTTCTATTATTTTGTTACATGGTGGTTGGTGGAACGTATATATATATACCTTGTAAAAAATAGTTGAGTATGGTTGTCGTTTTTCAACATATTAATTAGTCCACGTACACACAAAAAATGCACGTGCGCTTCGCCGAATGCCATTTTCACATAAAAATTGGAACAGTTTCGTTAATATTTCGTATTGGATTTAAGCATACCCAAATTACTTAGATGGTGATTTAATATTCAAAATTGTAAAGAATTTGGATTTGTTTTTTAAACATTAAAAATGATTTCAGTAACAATAGTGATAGCAACAATTTTTGTCAAAAAAAAATCAATCAATTGTCAAAAAAGTGTTATGGAAACTAAAAATTAAATAAATCAATATTTTTTTCTGTTTTTCCTTTGAGGTTTTTCCTATCAAAATTTTCCGATATTTTCAGTAAAAACCCGGTAATTTTCCCACCTCGCATCCTTATCATGGTTGATAAAAGGTTAAAAAATAATTTTACTTTTTAACGGACAAACGCGATGAATTTTTTAGTTTGTTATATTTTTAATGATGAAAGTTTCTTTTTCACATTTTTTTACATTTATCATGAAAATAAACGGCAAAATTATTGTTTGTATAAGTTACTCCAAAAGTGTATTGTAAAATTACATTTTCATTTATGTACATCTATCATAAATTGGATTTACAATGTCACTGCTCATTAGCAATGAAGCTATATTTGGGAAATACACATACACAGTATCTGTAGTTGCCTAATCACAGGGATTGAAAAACTGACAATTTTTTTTCAATGAACATAAATAATTTCAATAAAAATATATATTTATATTTTTTGTTTATTATGTTTTCAATATGTTTCGGTAAAAATATGCTTGGATAAGATTTCACTACAACATCAGCGAAAATATAGTTACACTTAAAATACATGTTTTTTTCATTTTTATTTTTTGTTTTTGTATGTCTAGTAAATGGTTTCTTAGTTAATTCATTTTTTTAAATGAATTGCTTTAATAAAATAAATTTCTGCGAAGTCAACGTTAATAACGTCGAGAAAAAGTAATGTTTTATATTCTGATATAAAGCTGAAAGCGTGCGGCAACTTTTGTAAAGAATATCAATTTGTAAAAAAGCATTCGTTTATAGTAGGTATGCATATATCAGATAATTCGATAGTTTTGAAGCGCGACTTTAATGGTGGTAAAAGTTTTCCGCGGAAAACACACATTCAAAAAAGTTACCTCGCCATTTTTTAAAGTAACGACTTTTCCGTGGCGGCAAACAAAGCCGTTAGCAAAACTTTGACGACCTCTTTTTGTAACCTGAGTGATGAGAAAAGTGTTGCCACGTATCAGTTTATTTTTGCTTTAATCTATTGTTCAAATTTAAAATATTCTTGTGTAATATTATTCTGAAACTAGAAGTCGAAACATGAACTATAAAATACTTCCTTACAAAAATGACTGGCTTAATTTTCATTTCCTTACAATTAATTTAAATCAAGATTACTCAATACAAATGTATTATTCAAGTATATTTATCCAGTATGATGAATTGCAATACATTTTTTTTCCTGCCTTTTCTTATACGTGTGAATAGTCGAAGTAAAAAAGTATCCCACTGCCCTACTGGATACCGTAATTATTAACATTTTTGTAAAAGCTCTGAAAGAACACACGCGTAAAATGAAGTCTCGTTAAAAGAGGTAAAGACCTACCGGTGACCGTTTATTTTGCCTGATACTCGATGAACAAGATAAAATGGAATACAATTATCAATCGCGGAACATATTACCAAATTTACATTCTGTAAATTTACTGCCTGATTAAAAATAAATTTTAATTAGCAATCAACACTTCATTTAAATGTTTATTCACTTTCTTTTTTTATGTACACATTTCATATGCAATTTAAGAATCACTCAAATCCCACAACATGGCAATAATGCGTGAGACTGAAACGTATTTACTTCGGAAGTTAAGTAATCTTTTCGTAAAGTTCAAACCACGATAGTTGACTGTGTTTATATTGTTTTGCTACATTTAATTATGTCGACAAGTATCAATGTATTTTAGTTACACAATTACTATTTTTTTATTTGCATGTATTCTATAAGTTAGAATGTAATTCAATTTTTCGTCAGTATATTAAATAAATGGTAAGTTTTTTAAACAAATGGTTAGTTTTAGTTTGACTGCTGTTTAATTTTATCAAATATGAGGTCTTACAAATCTCTTCTTCTACTCTAGAAGAGATGGTAAGCGGACAAAATTATAATAAAATACATATTGGTATGGATGATTTCCTTGTTGTATATATTCAAAAGCAGAAATTACTATTTTAGCAAGGTTTTAATAATTCTCTCTCTTAATAACTTAGGCTCTCAACATTTTACGAAATACTAAATTTAAAACACTTCTGCTTAAGTAGAGGCTAGATAAATTAACCTATCTCTTCCCTGCAGCACACGTGATAATTTAAAAAGAAAGCCCAAAGGGGTAGACCAAAGCTATTATCCGAGGGTATTTTAATTGATTTTATATTAAAATAAACTTCCACAAAGTTACCGCCGAAACCATCCAAAGGATTTTTTATGTTTTTATGATTTTATTAACTTGTTTTTCATTATTTTATTTTTTTTTGAAAACTTTTTCTTTTTTTAACTACTTGCAGTTTATTAATATTTACTGACAATTTCACAATAAATTACTTCCCATTTTCTGATAAAATAATGGTTAGTGTATTAATTTATAGATTATTTAATTATGTCATTAAAAATAAAACACTCTAACTTCTTAAGACAAGTTATAATATTTCGTTTGTTTCTATCACGGCAGCCACATAACGAGGTAAATTTTACAGTTAATTTTGTTACGGTAGAATCCCTTGCAGTGCGCTGTTTTATTATCCAAATTAATTATGGTTAACAAAGACGGAAAGTTAATACTCCCGCGAGCTTCAACTATTAGCACGAGTGTGCAAAAATTTTGCATTTCCGACACTAAGTATGCTTTGAAGTAAATGAATTCATTATTATTTTGATACAAATAATAACATTGTTTCTATTCAAACGATTCGATCAGTTAGTTGAACATACTTCTGTAGTATATCATAACGGTTATAAAGTATTATAAAAGCTCATTTACTCACAGTTAGTTATTTATACAAAGCACTTAGAATTTCAAAATATTCACTGATTAATTCACGGAAAAATCAGTTGTTTTTTACTAATATATAGTAATTACAAAATAGATATTTAAAATGAAAGTTTATTATTATGTGTCTCCTGTTTATTAACGAAATGTCTTACATATTCTATCATTAATGTCTCTTACGCATTACTGACTGGTCTCCAGCAACCAGAACCAGAACTAGAAACCGCAACGACGTGGCTAAACGCTATTTTGTTATCTTCTTCTTGGTGATGTCATCAACCTGTTTGCTGGAAACCAATTGCCAGTACGCAAGATTCTTAAAGGAAGACTTTACTGGACGGATGGGATGTTAAAGAACTTGTGCTGGACTGCTGGAAGTCAGCGATTGGAGTAGAAAAGCGGACGACAGAGTAAAGTAGAGGGAATTTATTAAGTCGGCCAAGGTTTACTCTGGAATTTTGCGCGGGAAAATAAGAAAGAGAAGAAGGCTTCTGTGTATAATTTAAAGTAACAAAATATTTTTTTCAAAATTTTCCGAACTTATGCAACAATGAGTAATTGCTCATTTTTACTAAAAACAGGCTACTGTCATTTAGCAAAATCAAAAATAGGTATTTCAGCACCAAGCCAATATTACTATTATGCCAGGAATTATGTGAAATCTAAATAATTGTAGAAAATCTCTCGTGATAAAAAATATTAAAAATACCTCATCTTTTTTCTTAGTTTTCTTTTTGTGATTTTTTTTATTATTTTCTTATAAGTTTTTTGCATCACGCCATCATAATATCTGTGTCCGGATGACACGAAAACATTATGTTAAAATTATTTTCACTAGCTTTAAACAATCTTCAGATGAATAAATTTCATCTTACCAAATCTATACAGAGTTTTCCTTAGTAAAAACTAATCTCATTAAAATAGTCTTTATGTATGATTAAGAATCAATACATTTTATTAAAGACATTTTATGTAATATAGATAAATATAACATACTACTGACCGATAATACAAAGTGGTAACATTCCGTACTTTCATTTTGATTTAGGGGTAAACTTTTTAATAGACCATTAGAACTTTAAAAAAATATAGTTGTTAAGCTTTGTCTCCAAGTTCTTCTACAGTACAATCAGTAACAATGATGACATTTAAAAATACATATATGTTGGCGCGTTGAATACGAACTGTGACAAAATATACAATGGCATTAATAAGGTTAAGAAACACCGACTTGGGCCAACATTTTCAAAACTTTCCACGTTCAAAATTGACACGAGATTGGCGCAAGGACAATGAAGAAAAATACAAAATGACGCTGTCAGTGCCTTGATGCGTTGCGTTACGATCCATTAGTCGTGTAAAAGATGACCATGTCGATGGATCACGTAAGCCTCGTGCAGAAGATGTCACTCTCGGTTAACTCCGCTGTTGAGACCTCTTCGTTGCGTGCTTATGAACTCACCATACGTGTTTATTTTGTGAATTAGTTTTTGAGGAAATGGACTTTTTCGAACAGTCATCTTATATTATTTGAGAAGTATAGTTAATAGTGGTATAATCACATTTTATCAAAATCAACAAAAAAATTGTAAATATCTGGAATGCTTTTGACCTCAATATCTTTTAAGAAGATAATAAGGAAGGAAGTAAAGATGTTTCTATTGATGTCATTTCTTCCTTCATACTCAATATCACACATGGCAATATTATTTGCTAATGTTTTTGTATTAGGTTAAAGAATGATTTGTTTTAATACGAGTTAATGGAATATGTGTGTGAAAATTCTGAGTTTATTGCATAAAAAGAACTGTCAAAATTTGAAATTCGTGCTTGTAGAAAATTAACGACGAATTTAATCATAATGCAGCCTTTGTCAACAGACGTTGTACTGCGACAATTGCTGGTAGTTAAGTCAATCAATTTTTTTTTTACATGCAGAATAAGAATAAAGGGACGAGGATAGGGTGGGAATAGTAGTTAGTTAATCGCTCTCGCTACGCTCCCGATTTAAGATCCAACGAATGAAAAGAAATTTCACATACTTTATAGAAAATCAGTGACGAAATTTTCACTCCTCAAAAAAGGCTTGTGGACAAAGAAATCAGTACAAAATAGATGAAAGTAAATATAAGAAAATGTCAAAATATACAATGTAATGCTTAAATAACTATAAATCATATCATATTTTTTTGTAGAATGAAAAATGGAGTTCCACCAAGTATTTCTAAATGCCTAAAAATTGTTTCCAAATTTAAATGTGATAAATAATATATTCACATACAATATAGACACGCTCTTCATAATATTATTTTAATCTGCTGCATTGGTTCTGTAACTTTGTAGATAAATAGAAAAGTTTGTATCTAATTTAAAAGTTACGGCAAAACTTTTCAATGAAAAAAGTTTTAAGAGCCTTTTGCTTGTTTTATTTTATGGCAACTTTTTATTCGTTAGATTTTTTCAAGTTGATCATTGAATATTAATTATTGTCAATAACAAAACTTTCCGACGGAAAATATCTAGTTTTTACGTCAACATTTTTTTTAGTTGAATCAAAATCAACTCACCAATTTTTGTAAAAACTACTATAGATACTATTAGATATCTTTTAATCACAAACGTATAAATAACCTTACGATAGTTAGTCTGAAAATGTTATTCAAATGGTATAAACATGTGTCATACAAATTCATCGTTTTTTAAACCCATTTCCGCTCTCAATATGGAGCTTATGATTTCTAACGATGGTATCTCGGCAGATTTTCACGATAACTTATTGTTATTCAGTTTTTCAAAATCTCTTATTTTAAAAGAAAGGATTAGGCTCAGACTGGACCAGTATTTAGCCAATCACTCTCACTACGCACCGTTATTTTAGGGTATTTTTTACATCACAAATACTCATGCTTTCGAATGGAAATCTATAGATCAATTGAAAAAATGCTGTTTATAATGAGATTTGAGCACTGTACCATGGATCTGACAAATAATTTAATATCAGTTTTTATGTTTTGACATTGTTGTTATACCGATGAAATATACAAAAAGACAATTTGTTATAGAGAGTGTACAGTCCATTTTTATTGTATTGCATATAAAACAATTTATTAGCAATCCAATTAATTGACACAATCATTCATTATGTTTTATGCCGTTTGTCTCAATAAATTATTTGCTATGTATAAAAAGTGTAAAAATATCTTGCTTTTGGCTATCGGGCAAGTAAACATCGGGCGCGATACGTTTTTAGAATGATATTAAGTCGTTTAACATAATATGTGATGTGGCCCATACCTTAAATCCATAACTACTGTAGGCAGCGAAAGAATTACTTTATTATATACTTATGATTTATCTAATGAACGGAAACGGTCTTAGTAATATAATAATATTAACGGTTACAAAATAGTATTACAATTATGTCAAAAAGAAATTTCAGTTCTTCATCAAATTATTTTTTTCTTTTATTGGCAGCAATAAAACTAAATGGAAATTTTTCAAACACGTAGGTACATAAAATTGTAGATTTATTCAACAGTAACTTTGTGGAAATTCATTTTAATGGTCTATTAAATTTGACGACTATGTTAACCCATTGATTATTTTAATAATAAAGAAGAACAATTTTATACTTTAGGTGATCTTCAAAGAGGCAAAACACGTGACACAATCAGTGGAATAACAGGGAATCAAATTTAATTGTATAATATGTATTGTTATACTTTTTACCAATACACTAAACCAGTGCTCCACAACCTTTCCTCACCTACGGCACACTAAAAAAAATCTGGAATTCCGCGGCACACCAAAAGCAAAAATATATTGGTATTAAATTGATACGCAAATTTTAAAATAAATTTTCGTTTTTTATTTGAAAAGCATACACACATAAAATTATAATATATTTACTTTTATGCAATTTTAATAATTATTCTAAAATAATAACTAATTATTGTGATACCTGCGCTTGTTTCGAGCTCAAAATATTTTTTCATTATGTATTTGACCGCGGCACACCTGTATCTGGCTCACGGCTCACCAGTGTGCCACGGCACACCGGTTGTGGAGCACTGCACTAAACCATTGGTCGGCAAAGTGTGGCTCTTTAGCCCCTTAAGTGCGAACATTAATAGACAGATTTGGCTCCCAATATTTTTTTTAATTGTTTGTAATGTTCATATTTGGCTCTTTGGCGAATAAGTTTGCCGACCACTGCACTAAATCATACAATCTTATCTCATCTGTATCGTATTTTATTTTATATTTAAACGTGTAAAATAAAAAAGCGCTTATTTACGTGTAGAAAAAAAATACTCTTGTAATAATAGATACTTCAAATTCACCTTCCACGTAAATTTCTTTTTTTCCCTAACAGCGATAATTCACAATAAAACAATATTTGTTACTATGAGAGAAATAAAGATCAATAATTTTTTTGTGTACTTTGTTTCAAACTGTACATATAAGAGACCAACCGTTCGTCAAATATATCGTACCAGTATAACATTTTAAATCAAAACCTTTAATACGAATAATAAAGAGTTGGAATTGAGAGATAACGAGTGCCGGAAGTCAGCGGAAGCTGATCGAATGAAAAGGTTTATGAGTATGGCAAACTTGTCGTCATACACTTTATGCAGGTGTATCTTATTTTCCTATCTCCGCTTAGTTGGTTAAGTGCTGTATTTTTTCAACCTTTTGAATCTGGAGATCAAATTATTAAGACGGTAAAGAGTTGTATTTTGAAATGTCATTCAAAATTGTCAGTAGCAACGCTGATACAAAAATAATTATTTTTTTAGTGCTAAAGGCACCCCGACGTTAGTGCACGGGACGCTAGCACTAGGGTTTCCAATCCCGGAGCCTTTTCCCAATCCCGGGATTTCGGGATTGATAAATTTTCAATCCCGTGATTGGGATTAGCTCACCGAGGAATTTGAAAACCTCGATTCCTTATACTTTTTCCTCAGATTTTCTCCAAAACTTGTTTTTTTTTTTTAGCTCACCGAGGAGTTTGAAATCCACAATTTGCCAATTTCGTGTCAATTTTCGGGATTTGCTAAAAAATTCTCAATCCCGAAATCTCAGGATCGCGACCATGTCAATCCCGGAATATCGGGATCAGAAAATTGAACAGGTTCCCGAATCCCGGGATTGGATTCCCTAGCTAGCACGCATTACAATCTCAACATAGGCGCTTGGGAGTAGTGACTAGCGCGCAATATAATTTATTTTGTATTGTGTACTGCCCATTTAAAGAAATTTAATTATCCTTACATTCTGTTCTGCTAAAATAACATATTTTTTAAAAAAAATGTACTTTTACAAACATATCTAAGAACATTGTATCGATTGGAAAAACAATAATAAGAAAAGAGTGGATTTCCATCTTCCTCGAACCAACAATTCAGTGTAAACGTAGCACAATGCTTTTTAAAAAACAATTAACATTGTGCATATTTTTACCATATTTTGCTCTAAAACTTTTTTCAATATTATTTTAAAACTGTTATTTTTTTGGTATTGCTTTTTTCGTGTATTTATATTATTGTGTGTAAGTATTGAGCGCTAATGTCGGTGCGCTAATTTCCCGTGCGCTAACTTCGCCTCATCCTGCTAGGACTGGTCGGACGACGAATACAATATTAATGAATACCAATGTCTTCAATAAAATACGTAAATCTGAAATTGTCATTTGTTTGTTTGGAATATGGTTGGATTGGTGATTTTTTGCTTTATTTGACTAAAATATTCTTATGTCTCGAACTCAAAATAATATCAGATAAAAATTACATTTTTTTATATTTGAAAAAGTTGTGAAATAGATTGTAAAAACGTATATTTATTTGAAATAAATCTAAGTCTACTTACAGTAAATTGTGCCTATTAGAGTTGAAGTGAGCCAAGTGGTGTTTAGAAAAAAATGAGTTAGATGCGTTTTAATATTCTACACGTCTTAGAGTATCGTACAAGTGAATTAACCTCAGTTAATACACATTGCAATAGTGTTATCTCCGTAAAATAAAAATATACAATGCATCAAGACACCGAGTAAAGACGTGATTGTACTTTAAAAAACTTCCAAGAAAAAAGTTTTGCCATTTTACTAGTTGACTCACTTCGCCTCTCGAGGGTTCAGTTGTAAATATGATTTCTCATAAATGAAAACCAATTTTTTATTACAGTTATATTCAACCATAACTGATACACTTGTGAAATTAAAAAAAAAACAAACAAATGTATTTAACGATTGGTGAGAAATGTAGTAAAATATAATACCAGTCAAACAAAGTTGATATCATGTCTCGTTATAATTTCAAAGACAGTTTTCGAAAAAAATAAAAAATCTTTCTACATACAGATATTACAAACACTGGTATTGATTGATTAAAATTCGTGAAACTACACGTGTATCATATAAATATTTATTAAATATATAATGTATTCTTAACATCATACCGTTTTGAATTCATTTTTTAACGCGTTGAGTACTGGACCCCTGTTTTCACATGATATTTTAGCATTTCAAATATTAAGTTACTCTAAAATTAAATTAAATTTTAACACCATTCGCGGTGTAGTTTACTTATTACGTTTGCTCTTTGCTGATACTTGAACTCTGATAACTATTTTAATCAATGAAGTTGACGATATAAATTATTATATACCAACCAGGTTGCATTATTGAACAAAAGCTCACTTGCAACTAGGGTTTCCAAACCGGTTTAAACCGAAACCGGTTAACCGGTTTTTCGGGTGTTTTTAAATAAACCGAAAACCGGTTTATTTTGGGCGGTTAACCGGGTTAATTAAAAAATCTTTTCCTGCTTTGAACACCACGAGCTTTTATTTAACTATTCATATGTAGAGTATAAATATATAAAAATGTTGTATATAATAATAGTATTATAAGTAGTTCAATATAATAAAGTATTTTACTGTTCAATTGTCTAATTTCTTTGACATATTAATAACAAGTATGTAGTCGAAATCATGGACAACTATACTGCTTTCAATTAAACATCTGTAATACGAAAGGATTCTTAAAATATCAATGATAATAAAACAAGTGAATCTTATTGAACCAAAAATACGTTAATCTTTATATCTTTTAAATGAAAAAATATCCGAGCCGAAACTTGTAGTGTTACAAAGCAATTTAAATATTAGTAAACAAAAATTTATAATGTACATTTTTTTCACGTATTCATTTGATCTTTATTAGTCGGATTATTTATAATTATTAACAATATAATATTGGATATGGAACTTGAATATTGTATAATATATACGATTGCTATCATTCCAAGAAAGTAGTAGGTACCTGAACTTAAAAAGATGGCAATTTGTATCCACTTTTTTTGCAGCATTCATACATAAAAAGGTTAAGTGACTAAGCCCATGTTTTAATATATCTTTCAAGTTATAAAACAATTCAATTTTAAAACGTTTTATTTTTATTTTCTAACAATCGGTGCCATAAATCATCGGCTACTTTAAGGGGTCGGTGTCTTTCCAATATGCACATGTGCAAACAATAATAATAATAAAGACGAGCAAAAAGGTTTTTGAAGTGTTATACAGTTGAACACTAGCTGAATATGCGTTACATTTCTTTTAAACAATTGTTTAAAAATGTGACAATGTTAGGCATACAATCGTAAGGACACGAATGCATGTTTGCGTATAGTGAAAATTAGTAGTTACTGACAAAATTATTAATATTTATAATAGGATATATATATTATAGGGTTGTAAAATAATTGCGCTTGTGGATTGGATGGTTTTCACTGGTACAAAGTGAACTTGATTTTTGATTTTGTTGAAAATATCACAAAATACATATTTAATATATTTCAAATATGCTATCACAACCATCTGTGCATATTATATTTTATTTTAGTTCAAAAATAAAATATTGCAGCCAAACTAAGTTCTATGGGAAGCTACACTACATACATTATAAGTAAAAATGATCTAACCGAAAGTTCATTTAATTCTAAGCCTGTATTATTAATAAGGTATATTAATATACAATATGTACTACATAGTTATTCCATAAAAAATGTTTTTTTATTTTAGTTATATTTCACTCATGACGAGTATTCTCAACTGATTTCTAAAATGATAAATGTGAAATTGGTATAAAGAAGCGTTTTATTATTTAAAAAAAGCTAAACACCAGAAAAATCATTATTTGATGACACTTAAATAACATTTTTTTTAAATAAATATCTTCTTTAAATACAAATATATTTTTTAACCATGCCCACTCCCAATGTGGATCATATGGACTCCTGGTGGAGTTTATCTCAGGTGTTTTCACGATAACTGTTTGTTACTCAGCTGCTCAACATCTCTTTTTTCTAAAGATAGTAAAAATCGAAGGGTAAGGCTAGATTAGGACAAGTGACTAGCTAATCGCTCTCGTTACGCTTCGTGCAAGAATTCAAAACATCACAAACTTCACAAACATCCTGGCCTCAAACAGAAAATCATAAATCGATTGATACATTTAAAAATATATATAAAATTGTTTGTGCCGGGATTTGAACCCGTGACCTTCTCAAACAAAAACAGCGATATTTTTATCTACTTTCTAATTTTATTCACTTATTGACTGTTTTTTAAGTAATCAAAATACTTTTTTTTGAAACATTGGTTAGTGTGGTACTAAAATTGGTTTTTTGAAAATAAATCCGGTTTAAACCGGTTACCCGGTTTATTTATTTGAAAAAAACCGAAAACCGGTTAGTTTAAATGTCCAGTTAATTGGAAGCCCTACTTGCAACGTAAAATCGACTTATTTTTTTATTTAAATTTTGCTTATAATAACTTCAAATTTTGTATTGTTTTAATAAGTGTAAAAAATGTCTTCCACTTGACATTCTTCATTTCAATAATAGTTTTGATACTCGGCGCGTTTGAGCTCTAATACATTGTCATTAAATGATTATTCAATCAATTTATGAGTCTATGTTCAAGGACGTAAATTCAATGATGCTAACAATCTTGGTCCCATTCATTCAATCACGAAAATGGGGCGTAGCGAGAGCCTCTAAAGATGTACCATTTTAACTTGATTGTGGAAGAACTCAGAACTAAAATTGTCGCCCTATGATGTGTTGACTATGGCAACGTTAATGATGCGATGGTGGTGCCCTCGCGGGCAGTCAAGTTACGCTGGTACATCTATAGCAGGGTTTCTCAACGGTGGGCCATGTGGCCCCCCAGGGGGCCACAGCATGTTCTAAGGGGGCCACAGAGATTTATTTTTATTTGGGGAGCCACAACACAGCTTAGGGGGGCCACGGGCATTTATAAAACGATACAGGGAAGAGCATAATGCGGACGTCGCGCAGCTATTTTTTGTAAATCCGTAAATAAAATAAATTACTGGCATTCTAGATTCGAAAATCTCGGAAGAGCTATAAAAAAGGATGGATTTTTGAAATTATAATTTTCAAGGGAAGATAAAACAATGGTATGGTGGCCACAGGAAAATAAAGACACTCAAAGGGGGCCACGCTCCCAAAAAGGTTGAGAAACACTGATCTATAGCACATCTATTCTTCTTAAATTTTCCAATAAGTTGAATACGTTTTTAAAAAACAATTTACTTTCACATTTCTATCATATTCGATCGCAGTAAAAATAATAAATAAAAAAAAACAGTAATTAATGCTCATACGTTAAAATTATGTACATTCATACACGTTTTGAGTAAGGTCAATCTGTCAAATTCCCCACTCTTGTATCCTATATGCAATTAAATACAATTATAAATCTACCAGCAAACAAAATAAATATAATTCTTGAAATTACTCATCATTCAAATCTGTAGGCATTCCCATGGGTTAATCAATTCCGCCATCAATGGCTTTAAACTTAGTGATACATTTATTTCTTATATAAACACGGTAGATTTATTTACTATACGTCAGTTCAAGTTTATTTGTGCACTTGATCGCCTAAAGATGACGAATCGCAAAACCCGAGCGTTAGTAACAAAACTTGTGTGAATGTACATAATTTGAACGACTTCAATTTAATATTGAAATTTCACCTAGCAGCTTCAGTCGAAATCTTAAAGAAATTAATTCATTTACGATTTACAATGTTTAGTTTCACTGATAAACAGGTTGTCATACCGTCTGTCTGATTCCCTTCGTGATTCGTACTCTGTCTCGTGATTGATGAAAGCGTCAATATTTGCATAAAATTAGGCGAAAAATCGCTTCGTCGGTCGATGAATCTGTGGCGGTTACATGCTTTCCCCCTGCGTTTTAACAAGTCTGATCAAAATTTTCGCTTCAATTTCACCGGAGCCGTTTCATAACTCATTACTCGTAAGAGATTTCAGCGTAAATATTTTTTTGATGTGCACAGTAATACATCATCAGCAATTAATACTTTTTGACAGAATGCACACGAAGGAGATTTCAATTACGCTTTTGAAAATATGTTTTTCTACGTTTCGAAAATTGCTTTTTGTCACATTGCTTAGTTTGAAATCAATTTTATATCAAGTAAGATAAATATTCTTTGCTGTATGTTAACTTTGTCTACCTGAAAAATAGCTAAATTCCGATAGTAACAATACATTAAGAGAAAACAATATTCATTTTTACTTTATTTTCACTTTATTTATAAAGGTCAGAACGATTTCGCTCATGGCGAGCATTGTCAACTGATAATAAATATAATTTAACAGTGCTATTTATACAAAAACAAATTGAAATGAAAAGATGTAAACAGCAATTGACATTGCATTAATTTGCATGACAATTGACATTGAATACTCGCAATGAGCGAAACTGGTCCTGAGCTATATAAATTAAATGGGAAATAAAGTACAAAGGAATATTGTCTTTTCCTAATATAATGCCTCACTATAAGTATTGACAGTGAACACCTTAAAAGTGAATAACAATACAGTTCTGTAGAAAATTTAATTATTAATAAGAAAATGCTAAATTGAGGAGCAAACATTCAAAAAGTGATTTTTTCACACAAAAACAGAGCTTGGGAAATGATGATTTGAGTGTTGGAGAAATCACGGTTTACTTGAATGTGTCAACTTTATGATTTAATTTTTATAGGAAAAAACCTTTTTTGAACACTAATTGTGATTTCCATTCATAGATTTTATTATGGACTATTAGAACTGATATTAAACGGCATTTTTCAAAATTTGTGATAAATCACTTTTTGAATGTTTATTTCTCAATTTATCATACATGGGTATCAGGAAAACAGATAATTTACTCACGATCCGCATACTAGAGTAAAAAAGTCAACAAAACATATCAAATTGAACTTCTTAAACATACCATTGGGCAAATTTGTTTAATAAAATGATTCTTTTTTACAAAAATATTTCGTAATTCGCATGAATTATTGTTTTCCTTGATTCAAACGTTGGGTTTTTTATTCAGTTTTCATATTCACAATTTAGCTCTCTAGAAACTTACATTGTTTTCTCGATCTCGAGAATTTTCGAGAAGAAAATTGTAGCATATTAAACCTCAAGAAAAATTAATATATCAAGTCGCTTAAATAAATGATACATTGAAATTATTGTACTTACCAATTGTCTGCGTTTATTCAATGTAATTTTTTGTCTAGTATGTATACTGTTTCTCGCACACGCTCATTCTCCTGTAGTTAGGCAGTTAATCACTTGTGCCGAATAGCAACTTCCTTTTCTTACGACAGATTGAATGATCATCACATCACTACTAGAGGGGACCATTGCCGACTGCCACTGATTTTGTCACGCTAATAGCACCTTAAGCCTCACGCCTACGCTCAACTGAGCATTTGATATTTTAGAATTTCAGCAATTTTTCGGCTAATTGTGAAAAATTTCATACGTGGTATCACCAAATAACATACAATTAAATAACTCCATTGTTGTGGTGATTCCTGGTTAAAAACTATACTTGTATATTTGAAGGCTCAGGAAACAAAGGTGGCAGTTTTCATATAACTAAATTGTTGTTAAATCAACCAAAACGTTTTTTAACAGATATAACGTCAAAAAATACATTTAAATATTCTTATGAGTATAAGCTTGCTATTTTCATATAACTGCCGCTTTTACTATCGACTGGCGCCTTGATTGACTATCAAGTATTTATACATAGGATGTACTCGGTAGAATTGGGCGGAAATGACACTTTGTTTTGGTTTGTTACAGAATTCCTGCACGATTTCAAAATGTCGAATGATTTTTACACTATTTACCAAATCATGGTGTACCTTAATAAATTATTTTTCTGATCTTTTTGTTTTCTTTTATGTCATTTTATTCTAATTATATAACAATTATTTAGTATTTTATAAGTAATCATTTGCATCGTATGTAGCGGACTTTATAAACGCTCGATTTGTGAATGCGCGTGTGTTTCTTAGACATGTTGTCAAAGACATTTAGCTAATACGGATATATCTTGATGAGGCGAGCTTTTATTGCTGTACATATATTATTAATGATTATTCTTTATATTTATCAAAATAATAAATATTCATATATATTCTACGATAGAATAATATTGATTCTTAGAACATGTTTTTCATTCCGGCTAGCGTTTTTTATCAGCATTCAGCATCTTTAATCTAAAATAATTGTTAAGCTCTCTGTAGCCACATATCAATATTTTAAATTACGTATTGATCTACTTACTTCTATTTTACCATGTGTTTCATTCGAATCAGAAAATAATTCATCGAGAACAATTGATAGAATTAAAAAGTGCCTTTACAATTTTTAAATATTACCCTTACTATTGATTGTAGTTAAATTATCTTTAATAAACTACTGAGACAATAAAATATGTCATTCAACGTCACAATATATTTTGACATATGTTATCTTTTTTTTATGCTAACATCATAATACTCACTCAAGACACATGCTAGCACTAGTATGCACTAACATTTAATATATCTTCACATAAATATTAAAAAAACATTCATTATGATTATTGTACAGATAGGGTATTTGTTTTTGACAAACATTGGTATCGATTTATCGAAATCTGCTCGAAGCCATGGGTGTTTGCGATGTCTGAAAATTCTATCAATAACGGGGTATATAAAGAGATCTTTGTTTATCACTTGTCCTATACTAGCCCTATTCATGCGGTTCTTACCATTTTTGAGAAAAAAGAGAAGTAGAACAACTTAGCGATTAACTAACCACTTGTCCTGCCCTAGCCTTATTCTTTCTATACGTACTATTTTCTAAAAAAAAAAGTAGAAACACTTAATTACTACGCCGTTGTCTTCCATGCCTGATCTCAGGACAAACAGGACGAACAGAATTTTTCAATTGATTTTTCGATTTCTGTCCGAAAGCATTTTTGTGATTTCTAAAAATTCACCCTCACCATTCCAATCTTAAAAATAACACGGTGTAGCGAGAGTAAATAATTAACCACTAGTCTTCCTCTCCTGTCCATAACACTCTGTTTGAAAAAAGACATGTTCAGCGGCTAAGTAACGGTTATCGTAGAAAAATTGTTATCATAAGGAGGCTTATCTTTATAAGGAGGTTATCTCTTTTAGGAGTAGACTATAAGAAGGCAATATTCTTTACATTGAGAGAACATATTGATTGAGAAAAAAAATCCATCAAGTACCTTCGTTTAAATTCTTACATCAAATAGTATTTAAATGTTCTGTTAGAAGTCCACGTACGAATAAATACACATTCCATATTATAATTATTGTTCAATATTATAATTCATTCATTATAAGCTCACTAAAAAAGGCATATTCTTAATCGGCTTAGTAAGCGGCTTATTTCTTGAAAGAAAGAAGTCATGAGAAAATAAATATTTTAAAATTTAATAATGTAATATTTTAATAAGTAGACAGATTACAGAATCAAAAAAAACTAGACCACTTTTAGGGTGTTCACTGTCAATACTTGGTGGAAAGGCATTATATTAGTAAAAACACAATATTCCTTTGTACTTCATTCCACTTTATGTAATATGTCAGGACCGGTTTCGCTCATTACGAGCATCGTCAACTGATAAAAAATATAATTTAACAATGCTATTTATACAAAAATGAACAGTTATAAACAACAATTGGCATTGAAAAGAAAATACCAATTACATTAAAAGTGTGATTCTAAAATAGCATAAATTGGTATTTTCTTTTCAATGCCAATTGTTGTTTATAACTGTTGATTTTTGTATTAATAGCATTGTTAAATTATATTTCTTATCAGTTGACGATGCGCGTAATGAGCGAAACCGGTCCTGACATATTAAATAACGTGGAATGAAGTACAAAGGATTATTGTGTTTTTACTAAAAATCTAGACATTTATAATATTAAGGACAAAAAAAGCATTGTAAAAAAAAATCAAGACACTATATTTCACGCTAACGGCGTTTCAGTATCGTCCGTTTTTTCTGTCTCTCTATTTTCTTTACGGAAAGGCATTACCTTCTTTAAGAGACGTTTTCCATTTCTGAACTGCCAGGTAATCCGCCGTTAATTCCGTCACGCCCGAGAATAATCCATTTTGCACACGTCGCGCCCCCCGTTTCCGCTGTCACTGCTCATATTATTTATAAAACAGGTTCATTTGTGTCAAGTCGAGTGAAAGTTTGCAGGTAAATAAAAGACGGGGGGCAAAATTGAGGGGGTCCGCAGACTGACGCGTCATTTTTATTTTAACTGTATATTGGCTCAAATAAATAATAATCGCTGAAAATCCAAGATGAAAACTATGTTTATTAAAATTGTTTTTTTTGCCATTGCTTTTCAGCTGAAATGATTGTTACTGCCGCACTTTCTCTCGGCTTCTTGTCTACTTTTTTCCAGAGATGCAGATTTTTTTATGCATCGATAACAGCATAACAGCAACTCATAATTTTCCAACTAAACTAAATATCAGTCGGAAAAAAAATAGAAAACTATTACGAGTGAGTCTACAACGACACCTTCATATAATTAAGACAAATTGCGTAATGCCTTGTTGACAAACTTTCGTGTAATTAATAAAATCTAGTTTAATAAGATTTCGAAAATATATTCAGACAAATTATTAATATTATTTACAATATTAATCCTTTTTAATTTGGTATATTATTTTGTATGAGTTGTTTTTAGTTATGAAAAAGCTCTAAGTATTTTGCACAGATTTTGTCGTTTCGTTTATACATATTTTTACAAAGTAATGTAGTATTACATTTTCATATGTATTTTTTAAATGGTTTGTAAAATTTTTCATGACTTTAAGTCAAGACTGTTTTATGCCAGAACTATGACGATACAATATTTGCTGTGTACATTTGTTATAAAAAAAAAAAAGTCCTTTTGTTACCTTGCATACGTAAACATACATCGTCTTTCTGGCCAATAGGAAACGGCCTTATCAATCAGGGCATCTGTACTTCCCTGAGCTTTTTGCCTTCTTCTTCATACAACTCACATAATACCAACCCATTTGAGGTTGTATTTACTGCAAAGTGGTGTTCAAAACGCACAGTAATTTAAATATTATTAAAAGATTGTATTTATATACCTGTAAGATGTTAAAAAGATAAAAAGGGTAAACTGCTATCTTATATAATATTCCTTACTTTTTTTTCAGAATGTACTCGTTCTATTTATTTTAATTGACTAAAAACTCCGAAATAGAATGCTTTCAATGGATGTCAGACTACAGGCGCAGAGATTCTAGTTCTTGGCATACAGCCATTGTCTTTGAATGAGACCTACTATCTGCCAGTCCCATATCAGAGTGGTAACTTTTTATGGCTTTCGTTTAACTTGTTTTTAACTCATAAGGAGAAGAAAAAAATGGCAATTTCATTTCTTATAGTATCCTTTATTCGCGGTCTTTTTTTCCAAGATAATTGTCACAATAACTACTTTATACATTAGGACATCGACTACAATCTATTAGTTCCCTATAGAGCATTTTTTGGTCGATAACGACTTATGTTTGTCGGTTAAAAAAAACCGACAATCGAAATCTGCTTTTTTAACTTGATAACTCAATTACGATAGCTAAAATAAATATATATTTTTTTTTTAATTTTTTAATTAAAAACATTAATATTTGTTAATGAAATTGCCATGGTTACAAATAAAGTGGGACAAAATATGTAGTTTAATAGTTGGTACACATCAATTAATCTGCTTCAAGTACTGAACAAGTATAATTAGTCCACCGCGGAATAAGAACGATAAATGAAATTGTAGTATATTTAAGATTTTTGAAATGCTTACAACAATGCACTTCTTTTTACTGGATTTAAATTGAAAATTTAAAAATAGGTTTTGGTATAATCCTTAATCATGGCGTATAAAATAAAATCTGTAATAACAATCAGTACTTTTATCAGACTTAAATATAGAAAAAAAAACATCCATAGTTAATATCTTTTTTGTTCATAGATATAAGAGATATATCAATTGTATTAATAATAACAGTATCACGTAAGCAAAAACGACTATCATTTCAAAACATCCCTTTATACAGGGTTAGTATGTACATACATAAGTTGTACAGTCAAAACACATTCAACTATGAGAAGATTTAAATTAAATAAACTACAATAAAAGTAAATATGTGCTCATTGTTTATAAGCTGTTATGATTAATTTAGCGCCATGCTGCTCCATTAGACTTCTTCATGTTTGTCCACCCATAAACAACAATAAAACATTCATTTACATTAATAAATTCACAAAATATCGTTTTTATTTAACCACTCTCTGTTTCTTGAAGAAATGTTTTAAAAACCGCTTTGATAAGTTTTATCTGCGATTCTCTACAATAGCCTAAAAGTGTGGGATCCCCTGTTTAGTATAATTGTTATTTAAAAGATAAAGGTTAAACTTCTTGCAGCCGTGGCAGCCCAAAACACTTGACTTGGTAATAAGCAATTATCGTGATTTTTATTACAGTTTAAGAGGCGCTTGTAAAGAAAATACAACCAACTAAGCGCAGAGTGGTCGGTCGGTCGAATCCATCTCGCTTTTTGAGAAGCTTTTCTTCGCTCACCTGCTCTGCTATGTCTATAGCCTTTTAGTGATATTGCTATCGCATTTTACAGGTCAGTAATCAGGTAAGAAAGAACCGACAGAATATTAATCAACTATTCTGAGCATTATCAATAACTGATGCTGACGATAAGCGATACCAGCTCCGAAGATATAAAAATTTTGGAACTAGAATTAAAAAAAGTGTCTAATCTTTATAAATATAATATTTTCTTTTGAAGTTTTCATCTCGCGATGAAATGTAATACATTGGTGATAAAAAATAGACTGGGAAAAAAAATGTGTCACAAATCGTGTAACAATACTCTATAATTTAATTAAATGCTTGACATTAATCCTCAGAATAAAAATTGTGTTTATTTAACTTGAAAACTAATTTTAACAAATTATATTTTTTACAATTATTCGAGTTGAAAGATCACAATAAATTAGTTGTCATTGCTTATTTTTAAAAATAAAATTATTAGTGTTCTTGCGGATCTGTTTTTATATAAAACATGTTCACTTGTCTTTTTTGGTCGCAGACTTGTTTTAGTGCTATCCTTTTATAAGAACTACTCTTAACTGACTCTTATAGATGTTTCTTAAAATATCTAAAAGTGTTTGGTTACATTAATATTTGTAATACGAAGCAATAATTTACATTTCAACAATGCTTTTTATATTTATAAACATTCAAAATTGTTCTCAAACATAAAATAATACGACTCCTTCAAATTTAGATAGGAATTTATTAAAATAGGAGGATATTTCGGCATCACTGAAATCTTTAAACTGATGACAGTACTGGAAGTCAAATCTGTAACCCTTCAACTAAGAAAGTTGAAAACCCAAGAGTATTAACCCAATCTGTATAACGACACATTGTATGTTAATTTAAATACAATTATCAAACTAAAAAGATTATATATTTCACATTATTATCGATTTAAATGTTTCGGAGACGTTTCTTTAAACTGGTGAAACATAAGAACCAATAAGAATTTCTGTGTGTAGCATTCTTCTTTTTTTCAAAATAACAATTCCTTTTTCACTTATTCCAGCTTCGTCGGGTAAAACAGTTACCGGCAGAAAAATAGATGATAATTGACAGATTGTTACAATAAAAGTACTTAAGGTTAAGTATTTCACTGAATAATTCCTGAAACAACTGCGAACGAAAATGTCTTCATGATAAATAACATGGTCACTATTCGTATTTTATAATTGCTTTTCTTAATGAGTTTAATCTATCTTCAGACTGTCATTTGCGAGCTATATTGTTTGACTTCTTACGCGTGATACTTTTAAAGATGTCTACCTATGAAATATTTTTTATTATCCTCTTTTTAAACTATAATCTCAGTAAGTGCTGCGGTAACAATTCTTCAATATGTTTCTTTAAATTCTTGGATTATATGGCGCCTGTGTCGCATCACTGATGATATGTATCTATTATAAATAAAGCTTTTTATATAGGAAGAGTACCTATTGTATTTAGTACTACATTTTTTATAAACTCAGTTGATAGTTATTTCAGCGTATGCCATCATCAGAAGTATACGTCAAAATAGCTATCAACTGAATTTAAAAACAATTGTAGAACTTAACACTTTACCGTATTACAATGAAGCTCTACTAAGTAAACGTCAATTCAATTAATCAATCAGTTAACACTAGGGCTTATAAAAAAACCGGTTGTTGAATGTCAATATTGTTCAAAAACCGGTTTTATCCGGTTTTCGAAATTTTACAAAAAATGGATAATTTAATTAAAATAGCAAGAAAAAGTTCAATATTTTTATGTTGTTTATTTATATACGTAATAGTTCACGATATGAAATTATTTGGTGTTACTCTTCAGAAAATATGATTTAAGAAAACACAAAGCGTCCACTGATCGTTTTGGAACAAAATTTTCTGATATCGAAAGTACCTTTTCGCTGGGTAATGATGTGGGGTATGGTCTTTAAGCCATCAAATAAAAGATCCAAATTTTCTGTCCTTTCGTTTATAGTCTCGTTTATGGAAAATTTGGCACAACCGGTTACGATGTTGAAAATCGGTTTTCGAATGTCACAAATTTAGCAAAAAAAAAACGGTTTTTAAAACCGGTTTTTTTTTAACCGACAAGCCCTAGTTAACAAAGACTGCAACAGTGTGATCGCCTAAAAATAAAAATATGCAATCCACCAAAACATCAAGTAAAGTCGTGATTGTACTTAAAATTCCAATAGAAAAGTTTTACTAGCTTACTTCTTCGCTCATTTCACCTATTGAGGGCTCAATTATTATAGATAGGGAAACATGGAATTTCTGTTAATCACTAAATTTAACTTGGTAAAACAATTGAGGCTATTATTTTCAAAACCCGACTCATTCCAAAAATTTTGAAACATGAAACATTAATGTAATTTAGTTAATAAAAATATTTTATATAAACCCGTCTTAAACATGGCTTGATAACTAAACTAAAAATACTTCTTAAATGTATATGATTTTTAAAAATGAAATTCAAGATTCATTTTTTAACCATGTTGGAACGAGCCGTGTTTGCAAATAATACCCTCAATTTACTTAAAGTAATAGGATTGTAAGATATTTAGCTGATTTGTAATCAGTTTTTTTTTTTAATATTTCTTGTATGGGAAACTTCTTAAAGTATGGTTCTGTAATAACAACCGAAAAATGTTTTTATAACCTCGTAAATGTGACATATAATCGGTACCTATTCCAAACTGTTACCTGTTTTTTTATTTACTTACGTTATTTATATTTAACCTTTGATATTTACTTATGAGTAATTGGCCAGAAATATTGTTTCATAACATTTAGCAGAATGGCCACTACCTTTTTGTGTATAAATCTTTTCTTTGCACTCATCTTTTGTTGGCTTTCCCACATATATTTCGTTTTCTTGTAATAATTCTTTCACGAGCTTTGTAGCATGAGCATCTTTAATACATAAATACACATCCATACTTATGTAGACGTGTGTATTTTTATTTGTGTATGTTTGAGAAGAAAATGAAGCGTAGTTTATTAAATTTCTCGTCGAGATCAAACAAATGTTAAGCGTTCACTTTTCCATGAGATTAAAAGTGATTTGACAGGCGAATAAACATATTTATTCCCTTTTTGAAATATTCGAAATGTTAATATTTATTTGAGCTGACAGACAAACAACTGAAATTGAGTTAGCTACTTCAATTAAATAATAATTTGTTTTTTACAATTTATAATAAGGATTCATAACTACACTCACGTAACACTACGTGCACATTTGCGTTTCTCTTCGAGCAATTAATGAGATAAATACTCTCGTAAAGTAAAGAGATTTGAATAGGTGCTTAAAGTTTATTTGAATAAAACTTTAATCCTCTAAATTTTGTACGTTTCTATACGTTTTGTCACTAACAATCCGGGTTTCGCATTCAAGTGCACGGAGTTAGTAAGTAAGTAAGTAAGTAATATTGTCGTGTTTATACAAAAATATTTAGTTAAAAATACTATCACTCCGTATCCCATATTCAGTTTATTATAAATTGAGCTAACAGTGCTCAAGTATGTGTTATGTAAATATGACAGTCGGTGAAGAGTCATGTATAAGTTTTAAGCATACTGTGTTGTATTTCTTAATAAAATAAATCAGCTCCTTATTCTTCAAGAATGACTTTACCACGAAACAAAAAAATCTTCGACAATATTCTGTTGATCTCTTTTCCTCGGGGATAAAGCTTTAGAAGTTTATACTCTGACTGTAGTTATAGCAGACTTCGCAAATCCATATTGTCTCCTCGTTTGATATAATATAATGAAATTTAATACGTTAAAGCGAGTCCGGCGGTAAAGTTTGCGTATTGGATTATCAGATTTTTGGCCGTCTGGACCAGCTTAATGTCGCTCGTGATGCCGTTCATCCCCCTCGCGGGAAATCAAGCACGCCCGCTTATCCGGAAAAAACGAAAATAAATAAATAAATTCCTACATACATAAAACAGCTTCTGTCTACACGGCGGCCATTTTATAATACGGTGATTAGCGACATCTCTGGTCTATTTGCTGTTCAAATCATTGCCATATCGTATTTATTTTTAAATTCGGAACACGAAAAAATAAAAGAAAACAGTATCAGCCTTGAGCTGTCAATAATATTTGTTTGCTTCGTGGACATTATTTTATTATTTCGATAGCCTAAATACGTATAGAAAATAATAATATAATTAACTTGGACGGTTATTTTGTAAATTCTACAGACGCAAGTAAGTGTAAACTCATATTTGAAACATGTTTTCTTTATGTAACGTAAAAACTATCAAAAAAAACTTGATGATTGAGAAAAACTTTTTCGCTTCGTGTTATGAGCAGTAACGATATTATCACACGCCATACAAAGCTGTTACAAAAATGAATATTTGCAAATTAAAATAAATTTGCACAAAGGGTCTCAGACTAAGCCTTGGCGATTACATGCCTCGACAAAAAAATCTTTGATGATAAAATCTCTCTTTCCGGTGAGTTTGAATTGAATAGAAAAAAATGTTTACCTAACTGTAAAAATAAAGCTAGGTATTTAGTTGAATCAATTTTTGAGACAAAAATAGCTGTTTTGCAATTGATGTTAGTTGTTGAAGTAAGTTTTTTTTTAACTTTCACTCGAAATGAAATATATTATTTTTTCTAGTATCATTTGCAGTTTTCATACTTCGTTTGATTAATAATAATTTTCTCTGAATAATTACTTCAATTAATACAAACTGTAATTAACTAAATACTTATACAATGATATTTAAAAAATAATCTTTTCTAGCTATTTTTCACTCTAGCAATTATGTTCATTTATATATAAATAAAAAAAAGTCTTTGATAAATAGACATACAATCTTAAAAACTTTATACATACTTTATTAATAAAATTAGTTTTATGAATAAGGTATGTAAATAATCTGCTTTAAATATTTTGACATACAAAATTAATATTCAATATAAAAGAAGCGTTTGTTTTTAAATAAAATATATATTTTTTAAAAAATGTTATGTGATAATAATTTTAAATTACATTAATAATTAAACTTAATTATTGTAGAATCAGTGTCACAGAAATCATATCACAGGTGTCGCAGTTATTTAGCTGTAAATTAATTGATAGTAAAAATCAGTATACGAATTGCTTAAATTTAGAGTTTTCTTTCTTAATTAGATTTTAAATTAATCGTAGAATTTTTTAATTCTATTAAAAATACCAGCATGTAAATTATTTAAATAATATCATGCTTGAAAGTTTTCTCAAACGAGATATTCATTTCTCATCAGAGGGAAAAAAGAACATGGTAATATGGACACATAAAGAAGTCAATAAAGAAGTGCTTCGCTGAATTTTTATGTTTGTGCGATTTAAAATAAAATTGTGAAGCACTTTCAAAATTTTCCAGTTAGAGAAAAATATTCAATGGTACAATCGCCGAACAGAATCTCCCAATCGAGAGATGAGAGAATGGTCGTCAAACTATGAGATAAAAAATATTCGATTTTATTCTTCAAAAATATGTTGTTTTTATTCAGTAAAATTAAAGGTGACTTGGGTGTGTAGTTATCCTCAAGGTGACCTTAAAAATAGTACTAATACTATTAAGTAAAACAAAATTGCAATAAAAGTAATAAGGAAACAAATTAAATGGATAGAATAAAAACTCAGAATAAAAATATGATCGGTCAGCAAAAAAATATATACGGTCAGAATATTTTATAACAATTTTGATTAAGTTAAGTTAGGTTAGGTTTTTTTTAATTTCATTTAAATTATAACTATTTATTGTGACCGATATATTATGATCATTTAATATAAATTCTGACCGGAAAAATACGAGCCAAATAATAATACTAAATGCATGTAACTGAATCAAAACTTTTGTTTGTGTTTTTTTTATAATTTAAAGCAGTATTAAGGTTGAAAAAAGTATGGCTTATGGTTTGGTAGCAAATAAATGATTCTATGAAATTTGTTATAGAATACTTACTTTTCAGTGAATCGAGAATACCACAGAATATTATACTGTAAATAATTATTTAAATATAATGTAATTATGTAATCGTTTTATCATCTTTTTCGAGTAGTTTTGCTTGCCTAATACTTAATCTTAGTATTTTTTATCACCGACAAGCTAATGACAAGAATAATTAAACTTAGAGGTGCAATGATTGAGAACATTTTAGAATTATCGTATTCCCAGAAGACGAGCCATCTAAGCCAATTAGGTAACTTGGGGGTTCGGGTACCTTTTTTTTCATTACCAAAAGCCGCCGATTCCGCGGAGCGTAAAATGGCAAATAGAGTTTTAATTTCATTTGCGATCTTTTTTCCCCGATTACATACATTCACTGCAAAGACGCTGTCGTAACGGCAGAGCGCTAATACGCCCCTTTGATATCGCCGGTTCGGACCTGTTTATTTCATCAATTTTATTTTTTATTCAAAGAATGTAGTCGAAGAGCTTCAAATTATGTTCAAAATAGACTTGGGGTGTGTTTTAATACATTATCGTTTTTTTTTTTTTTTATCCTAGAAATTGTGTTTTTGTTAAAGAATCACAATCACTTAATCGAAAACAGAAAAAAAACACCAGTAATTTTATTATTTATTGTCTCAAATATCATAATTTAAATGTAAGATGGATGAACAAATAAAAAAGTGTATCTTACCCAAGAAACAAACAACTTCTAATATGTGAATACAATTTTTTTTTTTGTGTGATCGTATGTTTATTGCAATGTTTTTCGATTACGTTTATTATAATAATGGTGTATTGAAGAACTGGGCTTTAAAAACCACATTATTGCCTTGAAATGGGTTTTCCGTTTGTGATGTATTTAGCAAACTTGGATACAAGTAAAAGCTCACAATATTAATTTATGTTTTATCTGCCATTTTGGTAGTATTTAAAGCTCATTTTCATATATCTGTCAATTTTTTTGTAATACGTGAGATTCTGCAACAAGAGGGTACAAAAAGAAGAAACCATTTATGACTTTACATGGAAATCCATGGATATTGTTTTCGTTATAATATCGTTTTGATTGTGGCATAGTATAAAATTATTCATCGAATAATTTGAGTCCAAAAAAACGCAAGGTTTTCATCCAATGACCGTTTAATAAGCCCTGAGACATTTTTAAATGCAATGCTTCCAAAATGACAATACATTGTTTTCTGTGTATTTCAATACCTGCAGATGGACTTAACTTATGAATTATTTTAGAAAATAAGAAACAATGAACAATCTTTCTTCTTATGTATTTTGAAGATCTCTTTTTAATGTTTTTTTTTTGTATTGCACATTAATAATCACAAAATTATCGCCATGTTCATTTAAATATTTGTTGACGTATATAAAACCTTTTTAAAGTGATAGTTCATTCATCTTCTAATATCGCTTAAATATTCACTTTATTTATTCTCAATGTTACACAAAGAAAGACTGGTAAAACAGATAGCATCAAGATTCTATCTTTGTGCAATTTATAATTTATTTCTGACTCAATATACATTATAATAGATATGTAAAATCGTTCCTTTTGTTTCGCGTGCATTTTGCGATCCGAGTGGAAGAATGGAAACACTTTGAATACGAAGCCGGGCTGCAAAATAATGGAGAATAAAGCATAGAGCATCAACCACGATAGCATAATAACTTCCTTATCTCAGTATTTTTACATGATGTTATTCAGAAGGCGAGACGAACCCGTTTGAAAAGGGGAATGCCCTACCACGCTGGCCTTGCATCATCTCTTATGGCAGAAGCTTCAAAGGTTGATTGACGAGACAATTCTATGTTATACAATGGGGTTGTAACCCTTAATAATAACTCTCAAGTTTTTTTGCTCGAACGTTGTTTTCGGCTATTCAGCAAATTTTAGAGAGTACATATTTGCATTCATTTTTAAATGAATTGCAAAATGTTCAAGATGAAGTTTTCAATTTTATATTTTTTTATATATTTACTCAATTAAGCTTAAATATAAATTCGGTGATTTTATTTATCTTTTACAATGAATAAAATTATTCTGTTTCAAAATGTAATATTCATAAATAAATCATATGTCATTATTTAATTGTATTACAGATAGTCTGGTCACATTTAGATAAATTACCAAAAAAGACCTGTTTTTATTATTCAGTTTAAAAGTTAATACAAATAATTATAAAAATGAATTTCTCGCTTATTAATTGATTAAACTTTTATTGAATAGAACTTCGACATCGGAAATAAGTATAGTTTAACCTTTTTATAGAGCTGAATATTCATTTTGCTTCTTTTATAATATTATTGATTTGAATATTATTTTTTTATATAAAACATATTTGTAATTCAATTTTATTTTTCCCTACATGACACCACTTTGTTTTAATTGTTTCTACGTCTTGAATTTGTACTTACATTTTTTTAATAATACCATGCCTGAGATATAGTCTTCAGTTTTTACCATGCTATTCTGAGGGTCGGTGAGAGGTTGCAGGTACTAGTGAACGAATAATACAAGAGAAAACCTTCGGAAAACTAAAAATTCTAACTGTTAGTCTGTGGTATCTGTAATATGAATAGTAAATTCAATAAATGAATACCGAAAAATTTTTGAAGACGATGTTATCATCAAGTAACTCTACATTTAACAAAGCTCCGACTACTAATAGTATGGTAATGTATTACTTTTACATGAGCATTATTTTATTTGTGACAATGTCCGCTCCGATGTGAAGCGAATGTACGCTTAAAGACTGACATCCATTTGGAAACAAATTTCCCGGCACATGACCTTTAACATCTTAGTTCATGTCCTGTGTACAATGTCACGAAATCTTTTCTTGGACACACGAGGTACTTCACCTAGTTGTCGTAGAATCGTCACCCGTTGAGGTTATGTTGGCAGTGTCGGATTATCCTCTAAGCGAATGAGGCGCGCTTGGGGCCTCCAAATCTTTGGGGTCTTAAAATAATTCATATTATAATACAGATTTAATTATTTTACATGGAATTTTTTGGAGATATTCGAAAAACATGGCCTCCAAATTTCATTGTGCCTGAGGCCTCTCGTGTGCTTAGTCTGCTATTGTATGTTGGTCAGTGTTACGCTCGAACAAACGTCGGTTGATTTTATTGGATGCAAACATTGCAGCCATCATCACATTAAGTAACTTAAGAGTTTCAGTTCTGGGATAACGCCTACAGGTAATACCACCGTATTCTTTCTTATATATAAATCAACGTCCAGTCATCTGACAGAGAATGCAACAATTCCCAGTTTGATTGTAATTAGCAACAGCACGCAAACAGCTTTATTAGAAGCAGTACCCTTCTGGCAGTAAATTTAATAATATTAATCTGCTTAATTTAACAAATCAACAAATGTACAAACATAACCTGTTGAAGTGTGGTCTGATAACCTACATGAAAAATAAAATATAAAATTCAAATCTTTGATCTTTAGAGTTTTATATTTTACCTGCCTGGCCACTTCTATTAATTATTGTAGTATAGATTACATATGTATTGCATACAATGATGGTAGTCCCTGTCGGCTTGTATGCTTCGTGATAGCAAGGGTAAATATGCGGGTACCTAATCAGCATTTTAAACTTTGCTTCAGAGCTACTTCTGAGCTTCAACCATACATCGACATCGATCTACCGACAGAAGCCGTCAACGCAGATTTGAAATTTAACTAAAACACTTGAATATTTATTTTTTACTGTCTATGTTATCAATATTGGTAGAAGATTTGGAGGAGTCGACTCTTCAATGGAGTCATTGTACACCCATTTGTACAAACTAAAAAATCTTGACGTCAAAGAACATTTCTCATCCACATATTTATTTGCAAGGAACAAACTATTCAATTCTTTGACACCCATAACTGTTGTAGATATATGTATCATGTATGTATATACTCTATCATAAAACTAGTGACCTTATTAGTAGATAAAGTTATTTTTAATTTGTAACTATCCAATGTTTGCAGTTAGCTGTAATGCAAAATAAAATAAAAATATAATGCAATTGGATGAAAAATCAAGATGTAAAACAAATTTAATAAATCTTTGTTAATCTTCCAATAGCAATTCTGCAAAATTTCTCACGATTTCAATCAATAATTTATATATTTTTTTCTTAAATCTTAGTTAACAAAAGAGTGCTCATTTATCATAAAATACAATACTCACGACAGCTATCCAGTCGCAATGAACTATTAAAGTAAATATCATAACGACTCTCCACAATAAAATTACCGTGGTGCGAAAATATAAATTGATTATCTTATTAGAACATAAATAGTTAATTTTAAAATATAAAATACAAACAATCAAAATAATCCTCAACTAGAATGCAAACTTTGTGCTGATTGCAAGGTTTTTTTTTTACAAAGTAGATAATTTAAACTTGAATTGTGTACAACGAAAACAAAGTACGGTTAATACGTAAATAATTATTTTATGGATTTATTATGACGTATAGAGTTCATTATGTGTATATTTTGTTTTATTATATTCTCAAATCTACATTTATATTCAACACAGCCATTGTAAACAACTCGTCTCAGGAAGATTGCGAAAGATGAACCATTGAATATTAAAAGCACATTAACCCCTAAAATCTAGATAATAAAAATAATTCAAATAGTTTGCCAATACTATTGATAAGATTTCCTGGATTTTGTGTGCTGGACATTTGAATGAAAATTTATAGAGCTTATGAGAACGCAGACTGATTTCCACTAAAAGGTCACAATAGTTTTCACAAACAAGTTATGCGGAATAGGGGATGATGGCAGCCCAGTAAAGAAAGGATTTTGTAATACAATGAGAGAGCAATACTAAATAGTGAATAGAAGAGTTGAAATTATGATTATCAACTCGTGAATTCTCAATAAAATGTAAATTTCACTGTTACAAATTAGTTGTATTACAAATAACTTTCAAGAACAAGTTAAATCTAAATTCATTCTCATCTAAAAAAAGATTTCGAATTAATTACGCACATTATAAAGGTGAATGGTGTTTTTCGGATCATTCTCGCCACGCTGCAATCAATTAATTAACCTTGGCTGTTTTTTTCGGTTTTCTAAACCATTCTCTCTTACATTTCTTCATTAGGCCTTTACACACCCCCTATCCATTTTCTTTCTGTCAGCGGGATTATTCTCTCACCCTGAAATAGCCTTAGGATTTTCCTTTGATTTATCAACACATGTCTTCATACTTGCCCGTATTACTGTATTCTTTCTAGATTTTTACTTGAAAAAAAGCTTTAGTTTTTTAGTTAGAATATGATAAGTTAAATAATAACGAATTTCATCAATCATTTTACAATTCTTTCACAAGCTGAATCAAACCGAAACATATCAAAAATAAAAGTAATTTCATGAAAAATTTTGCTAAGCAGATTTCTGTGTAACAAAATTGATAATCATTTAATTAATTTTCGGTGAACATATTTAACGTAGTAGTTGTGTTATATATAATATTTCAAATCCATAATATAATAAGTAACATTTTAATTATCCCTAACAGGAAATTCTTATAGTCCTTATCATGCTTATTTTTTAATAAACTGATTTAAAGTGAGCCATTAGTAAGAGTGTTTCCAATAGTCCACAGCGACACCTATTATTAAGACAAATTGCTTAGTGACTTATTTACAAACATTAGTGTAATTGATAAAATCTAGTTCTATTGAATTTTAAAAACATCTCAGTTGAGTTAAGCATTTCTTATTTTTCTATTATAATAATATTGATCAGTAAATAACAAACAGGGAGCAGTGCTTAAGCAGTGATCTCCAACTGTTTTCATAAATAAATGCATCTCAACGAAAACGCACTATTTATTTTTGAAAAAATATTTGAACATTGACAAAATTAAATACGTAATGTTAAAATAAACTTTTAATTAACTCCTTGGTAATTTTTACAGATAAATGTTATTGAAATAAAAAAGAGTCTTTAACTTGACTGGGATGTTTTGAAAACCATTTGCAGCTAGATTTTATGAATTACACGAATGTTTTAGTAAGTCACTTAATAATTGATCTTAATTATAGGTATCGTTGTCGACAATTACACTCACCGTTAATATTTAAATACAATTCTTCAAACATATTTTTTGTAAGTTATTTATCTTACTAAAAAATAACGTACATAGATGTCGCTTCAATATATATTTTCACTGCTACTTTTGTTTTTTAATCGAACCAAATAATATGATTGATACAAAAAAAATAATCATATATAAGTGATTATTTGACATGAATTTATATTTTCAAAACGTTGGCGTTTTGAATAAGAGCATCGAAAAATACGCCAATTTTAATCAGTAGCCAGCACCGAGAAGATATAATAGGTTGCTTTGATGACACTAGCCTAGTTTTCTATTTGATTTATGTATTCATGGAATATTTTTTTTAAGTTTTCATAATTATTTTCACAAATGCTTACAATTATATTTTATATGGGGAATATTGCGTTAAAAATAGAAAATTGCTCAATCTTTTATAGATAGACTTATATAATATTTTCCCATCTATTATTTTTACGAAAACTTCTTTTAAACTGTTAGCTGAAAATAGAATAACAATAGCTTTTACCTGCCGAAAGTAAAGACTAAGTTTTTAAGTGCTGATTGTTTTCTCACGAAGTAAGATTTTCAAAAGTTCAATAGTTGGAATTTTAAAATCTGAAGACAATCTACGCTTGTTTGTAGACTAATATTTTCTCATTTCAATTAAATTCATGAAAAATTTTTAAGCCATATTTTTATTCTACTCAAAATTATTAAATTATCTCTTGGCTTTCCGCCCTTGATGTAGACTAAAGTTTATCCGTAATGTTTAACTTTTCCGATGCAGACATGCACATAAAAGATCATTTAAGAAACACAAATAAGTCAGAAGGATATAATGTTAATAATATTGTTTTCTTGCACGTTTCGTTAGTAAAGCAAGCACAACAGTACACTACTTAATATTTTACGATGACTCTCTGTTTTTTATTGTGAAATAGAGTTTTTAAAGAGATTTCTTGATATAGTGATAAATTCTAATAGTAAAATCGAAGAATATATCTGACCTCATAACATAGCAATATATTATCAATTTTATAGGTAGCTTTTTGGCTATATGCAGAGCTGCACTTTTATGAGTTTAAGCCATAGACTGATTTTATACAATACAAGTAGAATATGGCTTGACTTTTACGTAATTTTCCAGTAAAAATTACTTTTATAAGTCAACTTTATGACTTAAAACGTAACTTTTTAGCTTGATGCAGAGCTACTCGCGTATGAGTTTAAACCATAGACTGTTGCTTTACAATACTAGAGGATTATTTACAACAATAGTAGTTTATAGAGTGGAGTGCCTGTTTTAACATAATTTCTGAAAAAAAAATTACCTTTATCTTTTTATTTCTAAAAAAGAAGTGTTAAGTATAGTATTTATGTGAAATCACAATAACTTTATGATTGTTTTAATAAGTAACAAAAACATAACGACAACGTAACAACGACACTCATTTTCCTACTTAAAAATAAGGTTTGAATTAATTATGTTACAATTTCTTCCTCGTATAATGTTTTTTTTTTCTCTGCACTCAAGTGGATTTTCATACAAAGTCTTTCAATCACAAAACGGTAAAACGATTTTTTAAACGTATAGCAATATGCAAATTCACGATGAACGAATTCATTATGTAACGAAGCTTACCACTTTGAAATAACATAAACGACACTTTTAATTTTACTTAGTCTATTATAATATCATGATTAAATTCTGTGAGTCATCATCACGAGCTCTAAGGTTATGGAAAGAATACGGTGGCTTAATTGTAAATCATCTTCTTATTCTACGTCTTTGTCTAGTTAATAAGACTAATATTATTTTACCCACTCGACTTTTTCTACTTGTCTGAAACCATAATATATAATGTTTTCTTTCTTCTGAGACTTGTTGTTCGGATCCAGTCGTATAAGACGTCAGTAAGGTAGGCCAGTTCGGGTGATCAATACTTTGCCTAGAATGTTAGACATATTCAACGATGAGTTTTGTTTTTTGTTCCATGCACTTTCAATATAGCATTATAGTTGTCAAAATTTACGTCGCAAACCATAAATTGGCATAATCTTTTTACAGTAAATAAATTTAGTTCTGTCCCTCCAAAAAATTTTTGATGTCGGCCACCGCTGCTTAGACATGTTATGTTTTCTTGGAATCCGTTATATTATCAGCGAAATAAGACTTTCTTTGTTCGATTATTCAATTGAATTCTGGCCATATAACCAATTTCTTAATACATAAGATGCTTTCATATATTTACAACCACCTTATGTGACTCTGAAAACGGGGAGAGGGTGATAAGATAACAGTTGTCCTAGCACCATTATTGTACCCTAACTGTATGTCTTATGTGGACAAAATCAAAGCGAATGCAAAGATATTCGGTTCGGCACGAAAATATCAAATGGTCTCCACCGCTATAGTGTCTGACATGACAAAAAGCACGCCGCGATCAGTTTATTTGATGTTATGATTCGCTTTAAACCGCGTTCCAATCGTGTTTGCAGTGACTTTGCACATGTAAGACGTAGCGTTATTCTTTCTGAAATTTAGGTTTAGAGACTGACAAAACTACATTTTATGATGGTTTTGGTGACAACGTTTTCAAATTCATTTTTAATATAAAACTACCTAGGACATACAGTGTTATGTTATTTCAATTCGCGAATACTTATTTTTATGACAGTGTTCGTTGGAAAGCAGTATTAGAAGTCCATTTCTTCCACATTAAGAGAGAACATGGTTAAATAAACATATTTTTTTAAAGAAATAACCCGTTTTAGCCAATTTGATAGTTCAACCTCAAACAATAGGGAATCCATTCCGTGAGACACGCAACACGGCAACATCAATCTTTGGTTTAAAACTCTTGTTATGAGGGAACGGATAAATGGTATTGGTTTCCGTATTTGTTTTGACTTCTAATAGTATCATTCGATGACAAAAAAGCCATTAATTATACCCGAGCGATACCGCAATCACGCTTTTAGCAATTCGATATTCAGATCTATGTGAGTTTCGTTTCGTTAAAATATTCTGCCGAACCTTTTCAAGCACTTTTTTCGTTGTGTAAGTTTATCTCGCTGTGTGAGATTTTTTCTCTTTTGAACCTGGTTTCTATCAAAAGTTGGTGATCATGTTACACTTTGGCAGTTTTTACTAGTCAAATATTAATGGCTATAACATCGTATAAAAAAAATCATTTAGTTATTTTAACAACATATGCGTGATGTGTTTTGTCTTCGGTTCTATAAACGAGTGTTTAACGCTTTTGAACATTCTTCAAAGCGGTCGTAAAGACGTGGCTTATAAAATCCTGTTATGCTTATTAACCCCATATGAAAATGGACTGTAGAGAGAGGGACTAACCAACTTCTTATAAGTTTAATTAGACTCCTAATGGAGTTTATCTCAACAGAATTTTTTTCTAGGAGAACTGCTTGTTACTCAGTTTCTCAACCGCTGTTTGTTTTTAAAGAAAAAATGAATATAAGGGTAGGGTTACGACAGTGATTAGCTAATTTCTCTCGCTACGCCTCGTTTTTAGGATAGGATGGGTGGTAAGGGGAAATTCAAGACATTACAAACATCCATGCCTTCGAACGGGAATGTGTCGAAAAATCAATTTATAAAACTGTTCGTACTGGGATTCGATCCCGTGACTTTTGTAACCGAAGACAACAACGTTGATTATCGACCACGCAAGTGACTATACTTTATAATTATACCCTTTTCAAATACTTCGAATTCAAATCAAGTTCTGTTGAAATACTCTGTTTGAAGATTGCATTGGCATTTGCAGCCATTTTCAGTACTGATTTTTTTTTTTTGATAATGTATTTTTCGTGGAATTTAAAACACGTTACAACTCTAGTATTAAAAAATTCTTCCCGATTACATATCGACCTATTATCGGCAAAATAACATAAGATACGACACAATTCGGTAAATTGCATTTTAAGCCAATAATTTGACTTCAACAAAACATGCAAGGTGGACGTACAATATCTTCGCCAAAATTATTGCGCTCATCTCTCAAGAATTGACAGAGATGACTGATTTTATCGTCATAATATACAATCATGCACCAATCCTCTTGGAACAGCGCCCACCTCCAAGATAGTTAAATGCGATAATAGTTTTTATAAAATTTCAATGGCAAATGGTTCCTAGTAAGAACATACAAAAGGGGTATTTAACAAAAACACGCAATGGCATGTGAAAACTGTTGCCTCTTACAATAATTATTGCTCCTCTGACAAGCCATGATGGATTGGTTCGTCCACTATTCTTGCAGAAATAATTTTACATCAAAAAACAGTATTAAATTTTTCATTATGAGCTCTTTTTTTCTTTATCACAAAAGACAACAGTAGAATAAATCACTTTTTTAGTTATAAATGTTGTTTTTATAAAAGTACATATGATTATTGACACGTATTATAAGTCACTATGAAGCGCAGGTTACAATTGTATTTTTAATATGTCAAAAATGAAATTCCTGCGTTTGACTTTATTATTTTTTTAATTCATGTCCGCTCTCAACGTAGACTATATGGCTTCTTAATGGAGGTATCTAGATAGAAATTTATTCTACGAGAATCCTTTGTTACTCAGTTACTCAATCATTACTGTATGATTATCATTATCTATAAATTATTAAACTAAATAATTGTGAATACGTAGTGTTTTATTTTTGAATATAATGCTTTTCCACCTAGTAAGTATTGACAGTGAACATAAAAGTTAATACATATCTTGGCCATATTTTCTTACCAAGACATATAATATAATGTGTATAAAATTTGCGACATCAAACGGCTGGAGTAATTATTGAAGTTGAAGATACAATTTATTTGGTAGACAATTATTCATCAGACATTTTGTCAGTGGACATTAAATTTTTGTTTGGTTAAATTCCTTAAGTAGTATTATATATCTATATATCACTTTGAGGTTGTTCGCTGTCAATACATGGTAGAAAGACATTACATTAAATAAATTAAATACTCATTGCTTTAATTTTACATTTAAAAAAAAAATCAACACCGGTTTCGCTTGTGACGAGCATTATCAAGTGATAAGAAAATACAATATTACAGTGTTCTTATACAAAATAAAATAAAATTTATGTGTAACAAATAATTGGTATTGAAAGGATATTACAAATAATGGTACAAAATATGAATAAGCCACACTGAATTAACTATAATTAACATATTTATTACCTTGTATACCTAATTATTTCTAAACTCGTTAAAAAAAAATTAAACTATAGATATAGCAACTACACGATGACTAATTGACCAAGATCTTGATTAATAATCAATGCTAGCAATGAATTTATGAGTGATGTTTCAACCAAAAAGCTATATCAAGATAATTGATAATTGCATAATGATCTTATCTCTACTTGGAATCTTCAAGTTCACAATGCTATTTTATCTTTAAAACAGCTGTTTGCAGGTGTAGGCAAATTCGTCATTATGCTTCCATTGTAACAATCTACCTTTTACATCTGTGATTTAGTGATACTAAATTATTGCCTCTTAAAATGCTATATATCATAATAATATACTCTGCGACGATTTAATCACGTACTTACGTTTTTTATAAACGTATTCAAGGTTTTATTTGCATAACAACTAAAAGGCGTTGACGTTAATCAGTACAACTGATTAGCTTCATTTTGTTAAAACAAAATCCGATTTGTTTAATCTATGTCCGCTCCCAGTGTGGAACATTAATGCAGGTATTTTAACAAGTTTTTCTACGATAACTGTTTGTTACTCAGTCACTCAACCTCTATTTTCCAAAGAAAGGCTAAGATAGGCAGTGCCAGTGTGAGGTTATTTGACGCCTTAGGCAAACTTCATTGGCGCGCCCCCTTAACAATTGTTCCCATTTATTTTAGAAATAATAAAAAAAAAACAATCACCTCATCAATTGCACAAACTTTTAATGTAATTTTTGTTATCCGTGCCCGCTTTTAATATATAGCATATATTAAAAGCGGGCATGGATAACAAGATTTTACTATAAAGCATATATAAAAAACAGTTTTCGTAGAAAATCTTCTGTTGAGATACCTCTAATAGGAGGCCATATGCTTCACATTGGAAGCTGACATAGATGAATAACAATATGTATTATTTATGACTAAAAAGCTATTCATATCAATTTACAATCCAGTGATTACTAATTACGACTAATTTTGTTATTGTTATTTCAACATTAATACAAAGTTCTATTTGATAAGCATTAATCTCTTAATACTTTCAAGGTCGATATATAAACATTTAATTTAGTGCTGTTAATCTTGAACGGATTTATACAATGGGATTACAAATAAGGCATGGTACAAATTCCTTAATTTATTGATAAAACTCTGATCCGGTTTCAATCGGGTAAACATCAAATTAATGACAATAGATGACAAGCGACATTAGAGCCACTCAATAGAATCATTTTATATATTTGTTATTTTATTAATAGTAGGTTAGTACTTTTAAGTACGTGTCCAACAATAGATCAATTTCTTATTGATTTTCAATAATTTTATGCTAGTAATTTTAATTAAAACTATCATTGTTTACGAAATATATATATATACTAGGGTTTCCCAAACTATGTTTCGCAGAAGACTAGTGTTCCACAGAACTAAAATTGGTGTTCTAACTTAACTTAAAAACCACTATTTTTCAATATTTTACGAAATCTAACAATTATGATACCTTGGTTTGAAATCCATTTCCGTGACAGCAAAGCAAACATGCTTAATTCTGCGCAAGTGACCATATAAATCTGACCGATTTTATTTGTGATTCTAATATGAATATCATTCTGTTATTTCTTGGCGAGTTCGTCGTAGGGCATCCAATCCCGGGATTCGGGATCCCGTTCAATTTTCTCATCCCGAAATTCCGGGATTGATACGGTCGCGATCCTGGGATCTCGGGATTGAGAAAATTTGAGGAAATCCCGAAAATTGACATGAAATTGGCAAATTGTGGATTTAAAATTTCTCGGTGGGCTAAAAAAAAAAACGAGGTTCAATCCCGGGATTGAAAATGAATCAATCCCGAAATCCCGGGATTGGAAAAAGGCTCCGGGATTGGATACCTTAGTTTGTCGAAAGAATCTCTCAATGTGTCAAAACAAGTAATTATTGTTTTACTTCCGTTTTACACAACCTATTTATGCGAAACAGGATTTGTTTTATTATGCTGCAACGATGTCAAAGGGCAGGAACAGACTCGATGCCACACCATTTAAAAACAAAAAAATCTTTTATTAGCATATGTTTTTAAACTCAACAAATTTCCCGACTTAAGCTAAGTTTAGTGTTTCATAAAAAAATTCGGATTTTGAAAGTGTTCCATTGCATAAAAAGTTTGGGAAACCCTGATTTATAAATACATTTTTAAAAAATCTATAAGGTTTTTATCATTGACAAAAAAAGTTGTTTCTTACAGTCATGTTCTATACAGATGTATCATAAACACCTTGTAAATCAAAATTGTTTCATAAATTTAATATGACACACACGTGATTATATGTAATACACACCTATTGTCAGCTTTATAGACACATTTATCATGTATAACGGCTATAACTATTATATTGAGCTAAACTTTTTCATAAAGGGCAATACATAATAATAATTTCTTTCTCACAGCGACATCTCCCGTCGCGTCGCTTTTGTGTTTATGGGGGGAACTAAAACATATTTGGGTTGCCAGATAGCGTTTTCTACATAGAGTTTTTTATACAAGAAACCCATCAACATTATAGTAATAACTGTATTTTTTTATATCTAAGATCAGTCATTTAATAAGATAAAATCTAAGATAGTCACAATTATATGCCAAATACGCCGTGAAATGGTGAAAGCTTTAATATTATTTTCGTAGTATAATCATCATACTGGCAAAAGTTGGTAAGTAACAATGTTGCAAAAAAAAATACACAATGAGATTCTTGAATATCATTTTTTGTCTGGAATAACTCACTTGGTGCATTTATTGTACTAGTTAGACAAAACAACATTTTTTTATCGAAAATTATTATTATTGCAAATTCAAAGGCAAAGAATTGTCTTTGACTATGAATTCCTTACTTAATTGGTGACAAATCAGTATAAATTCATATATCAATTAACAATTTAGTTATCTATAATAAATTAAATATCAAGGCTTGAGAATTGTATCATAATGCTACACAAAATAATTTTCTGCTCAAAACAATATGTTATTCAGTCAAGAGTTCGAATCCCCAAAGAGACACATTCGCAACATCGTTTTTTATCGATTTAAACTTCAAACTTTACGAAGCATTCATTAATGATTAATCTATGACATTACATTAACAAAACCACTTTTACTATCAAGACTTCGCTGCTCCACCAGCGAATATATAACAGGAATTCATAAAACAATATAGCCAGGCAACACTGCGCTGTAATAAACATCCCCGTGTCATCATCGAGCCGCCATCAAGCTATCGCTGGCGCTCGTCCACCGGATGGTTTCAAATAACGCGGCAATTTCCGGCGCGGGCTAGCTGCCACCCGGAAATCGAGTATGCTTCCGTTTCTCATTCTGGATTGGTCGAATTCGAATGCGGAACTTCCGGCGCGGTTAAGAGTTGTCGCGCGCTCGTCGGCCATTAAATTTATCCACATGTCGTCTTGTTAGGCCATCCACAAATAAAATAAGACGTGTTACTTCCACGACTGGCTCAGCTGGTGGGCGTACCAATTGGATTTTATTTTCTATCCCGTCAACCGCTATCTAATCATATAAGGATAAAGAGCTTACGTTTATTTCTCTCGGTTAATAATATTTATCGAAATATCATCTATTTTCGTTAGCGCCAATCATTCTGTGTAAATATCCTTAACAACTATATTTGTTTTGGTATCATTAACTGTTTTTTATTTATTCGAAACGACAAAGACAAATTATCAATAAAAGTATTGCCAATCCAATTTAACTCTATTGACAAGGCTTTGAAATATATACTCGAATTTTGAATTAATACCAAAATGATTGATATATGTTTAATTACCAAATATGTTTTAAATGATAAAAGAATTTGTCAGGTCTGTGGTCGAATAGTCAACGACAGTTGTGAAGGTCAAGGGTTCAAATACCAATATTGACAAATTTTTTAAATGATTTATAAATTTTTCGAAAGTATTTTTGTGATGTTTAAAAGTTAAAACTACTAGCCCTATCCTTACCCTATTCTAAAAAGATAAGTTGAAAATTGATTAACAAGCAGCTCTCGTAGAAAAAACTCCGTAACGCTACGTCTTGCGTAGGCGAAGTCACTGCGAACACGATTGGAACGCGGCTTAAAGCAAATCAAAATATCAAATAAACTGATCGCGGCGTGCTTTTGTCACGTAGGATAGTGCTTCCCAACCTTTTTCGTTCCACGGCTCCCTAAATCTAAAAAAAAAATCCGCGGCCTTCCTCAATTGTCTCCGTAACTCGTTTTTTTAGCTCACCGACGAATTCGAAGTCCTCGATTTGCTACTTTTTCCCTGGAAATTTTCAATTTCTCGATCTCGATCATTCCCATGGCGGCCCCTTTAAGAAATTCCGCGGCCCCCAATATGGGAAGCACCGATTTGACAAATTTAAATATATAGATATTTGTACTTTCTACTGAATTTCGCAGCCCACAGGTTGGGAAGGACTGACGTAGGACACTCTTTAGCGGGGAAGATCATTTAATACGTGCCGCACCGAGTCGCTTTGCATTCTCTTTGATTTCGTCCACATAAGACATACAGTTAGAGTACATATGCTACACATGATGAGCACTCATGGCCCCTTAAAATATTTCTTTTGTTCGTTGACATGAAATCATGAAAAGAACTGATTGATAAAGCTTAGTCAAAATATATACACTACTTTTTAAATCGCAGATTGAGATTTATTGTTTTTTTCTTTTTCGTTTTTTCTCACAGAAAACATGTTTATTTAATACAAAGGGTTTGTTAAGAAATATCAGAAATATTCATAGACGATTTTATTAAAATCACCGTCAATACACACATTACCGTCTTCTTTATTCGGAAGCTAAATAGTATATCAACGGATGGAATTAATGTTTTCTTTATTCACACAATGGAAAAAATTACATGCGTCATAGAAAAGAAAGCAGCATAACAACCGAACAACTATTTTAGAAATACTTTATCAAAATCATTTCCGTATCAAATTAAATCAATTATTGTTTAAGTAATAAACACAAGTGTTGTCGGAATTTAAAATAGGAACATTTTGATTATCTTAAAGATTCATCTATTTTTTACGTCATAAGATAATGATTCTAAATTTAAAACTATGTTTTAAAAAATATCTACATATATAAAAAAAATAGAACTACACGCGTAAACAGCATGTAACGCTTTCTCAAGCTCATGTTACAATGTAAAATATTATATTATCGGCTAATGTTTTTTTTCGGAAAACGTAACTTGAAAATAAATTGTGCTAACATAAAATATTGTATTTAAAATATCTTTTTTAGTATTCATTTAAAATTTAGCTTAGTAAATTTCCAAATAAAATCAAGGTATAAAATACACCCACAGCGATGGGCTGCCAATACGTTAACAATGGGCTCGCATAATCTCAAAGCAATTCTCGATGTTCTAAAGGAGTGAATTTTTTTACCACTTTTATGCAGCCATATGCAATACTTAAATAAAGAATCTATTGTTACTTAATACACCTACAATATGTAACAATATGCAATTTACCGTAAACTTATCTATCTACATGGCTAAAAATGTACTACTGTGTATACTGAAGCTGCCGTAGATAATATATATATGTCATAAATAGCAGTGATACACTAATTTATTCTGAAAGTACTATTTTTTCTTTAATTAACAAGGGGCTTTCCAGTCTTAGTCACATATAACAAGGGGCTCGCACGAGCTCCTTCGAGCCCTCGCCAGCCCACTCCTGATCCAACCTATTGTTTTATGTACTCATTGGAAACATTTCGCAATTAAGTAAAAGAAAAAATGTGTGAACATTAATATTTTGATAATCAATTGATAGATGCGTTCCGAAAAATACTAACAAAAAGAGTTTCATTAAAAGAAATATCTGGGTATATTTTTTTTTCGGACACTTCGACTATCATAAGAAAGTATGTTGGACATAATCTGTTTTATAAACAAATGATGTACTAAATTTGTAGCTAAATAGCTGAAGAATTCATTGCCAAAAATTGTTTCGATTATATTGCGGTTGGGTGCTTTGTGCGAAATAGGTTAAATATATTTTGTATGTGTTATGGCCTTGAGTATATCGAATGAGAAGGTTGTATGTAAAAATACCCACATATCTTTAAAAAAAGCCGTTCATTCTGATATGAAATATCTTCCGAGTGAACCTATCCCCAAAGGTGGAAAGCGATTCTTCGAAAGAGGCTGGAGTTTTGCTGATCTACGCTTGCCTAGGGGCATCTCGTATAAACCGAGAAAAACAAAAATCGTCGTTGAAGTGAACTTAAAAGAATTCGTATCAAAATATTTGAATAATATCCAGCTTTTGATCGCAAAATGAGTACGTTGCGTAAAATATTATAATATAATGGCAAAAGGTTTTTTATGTTACAGCAAAAATTGAGTGATTTCGGAGTTAAGTAATTTAAGTTTAAAAAACGGTCGAAATGAGCCGCTTCAAAGGTGATTTTAAGAAAATTATTTAAAATTAAAATTACACTTAACGGTATGTACAACAAATTCTTAATTGACTAACGAATTCAGTATTTGTCATTTGAATCATATAAAGATTACATAAAAGCAACATCTTAACTCAATCTCAAAACATTTATTTATAACGATTATTAATTTGAATGAGAATCTTGTACTAAAATAAAAATAACATTAAACATTTCCTGATTGATTGAAACGAAAGTGAAATATAGATGTGTCATATTGAAAAATTTCAGAGAATATATATGTTATCAAATTAAATTGCTTTATAACTCAATTGACATACATTACATAATTACAACACTATTTTAACATATAATGAATTTGCTTCTGAAAATATTTAAATAACTTTAAATACGTATTTATAAATTAAACCTCTTTCACCAGGAATGACTATACATATGTATTAGTATTGTATTGTTTTTAAGCAGCATTAGCACTGTATAGAAATTTACAAAAAATACTTTACAATATTCATTATTGTTTAATAAGTTTATCAACAAGTAATAACATTTCTAGTAAAATAGGCCCGTTTTTTCAATAGTCAAGTCTTTGGTTTTATTCCTTTTGAAACATTGTCATATTTTTTGGTTTATATACATCTTACAACCTTATAATATTTTCACATAATATGTTGCTATTATATTTGACGTCATATTTTTTATATAAATGCCCTTACTTTCTCAGTAAAAAATCTTCTAAATATTATATTTAAAATAAAAAATAAATTAGTATTTTAAGTATAAAAAAGTATGTTTAATAATGCCTTTTCACCAATATTTACAAGTGAACCTATCTAAAGTGACTGCATATACGTTATGTTTTTTATGTTTATATCATCTTTGGATTTAGTTTTATTTTCAAATTCATTGTTAACTTTAAATGATGCATTATTCGTTGACATAATATGCTGAAGACATTAAAATAATACAACGAATGCAAGATAGTATACTCAATAATAACCATTGTATCTGCCAATCGTCATTCAGGAGTGACCAAGGGTTGGCTAGAGGGGGCTCAAAGGTGCTCGCGCGAGCCCTTTGTTGATTTTTAATAATGCCGACGAACCCCTTATTAACTTAAAAGAAAGCAATATTCTCAGATCAAATAAGTATATTACTGCAATTTCTAATTTATATATTATATACGACAGCTTCAGCACATGACACTGATACAATAGCACATGTTTAAATATTTACATTGATAAGTTTACGGTAAATTGCGTATTGATTCGTATTCTAAGTATATTAAGTTACAATCGATTGCTTATTAAAGTATTGCATATAATTGCATAAAAGCGATTTGAAAATTCACTTCCCCTTCAGAACACTGAGAATTGCTTCGAGATTAGGCGAGCCCCTTGTAATCGTATTGGCAGCCCACCGTTGGGAGTAACCGGTAGCGCGTGTCATAAATTATTCGGTAGTTCATGCAATAAACATTTTATACATGTGTGTTAACAATTTTTGTTCTGATAATAACTATTTCTCACAAAAAGTATGTAAGATGCTTATCCGATTTATTATCAAATAGAAGTTGTAAATATTTTCAAATGTCTCACATATTGTGATCTTGTTTTTTATATGCTGACTACATGAAAAATATTACGTGTTTTTACATGACAATAAGCCTGAGTTTTAATTAGATTAGCTCCGAGGCACTCTGCCTCAATACTCCGCTCGAGATAATTTATAAAAAAATGTTTGTTATGTCGTCATATCGGCCTGAAAAAACTGTTCACATCTTCCACTCGGCGTGGCGAAAGTGTATTTTTATGACAACTTGTAAACAATTTTCCGCGAACATGTGATACAGCCTCCCGCGACCTCATCTCTTCGGCTCGCCTCCGGCAATTTATATTTGCACAGCCTTAAAAAGCCTTTAAAAACAGGCGAACATCAACTTTTACCTGTACTTGACTTCCGTTCGATATTCAAATATTCAAGGACCAATAGGGGAAAGAGTTTTTCCCGCATGGAAATATGGCTTGGTACAGCATCTGCCAAATATAATGAAGTTCTAGTAACTAGTTTATACTTGATACAAAAATGCTAAGCAATGTAACCAGCGGGATATTAGAGGAACAACAAATATGGTACTCATAATCTTAATCACTTTAAGTATTACAAATATTTGTTTTGGTAGATGCCAACAATGATTAAAATTAGTTGGTGAATCTGTTGTATGAGCTATTATTAAGTATGGTGATTTGGGAGTTTTAACAATAGATCTTTTTATTTTCACATTCTCCGTCTCGTCATATCTCCAAATCCTACTTAACACTAATCAATCATATTGTATGATGCCAAATACTAAATTTCTACGCATGATATTTTAGCATTGTTTGCATTCAACATTATAGCCAGTGATTACCCAGTGGCTTTAAAAATTTAAATACATTTGTATAAACGAGATGAATATTAATTTTATATATTGAATAAAAAAATAATCCTAAACAAAACCGGGTTGATTGTCTCACCATCACCCATAATGTGTATGCAACCGCTGTTTCACGGCCGCTTTCCATAACGCAATAAAAACCGATAACGATAAAAAAAGAAACAAATTTACTCCTCATATTTTTGACCAATACAGAGTGGACCTAATTTTTAGCTATGAATTATTGAGCTTAAAAAAAGAAGAAAAAATCTGGCTTGCTCAGCAATTTAGTTTAAGCGATATTAAGTATCCTTTGTATCTGATAATCCGCCGTGGCGGTAGGGTTTAATTCTCTTCATTGAATAAAGAGTAATCAAGAATATGTCGTTCCCTATAATATAATGATGCAAATGTATCGATTGCCTTAAAGTTGGCTTAGGTTGATCAAGTAAGCTTGACAAATCGGCCCCGTAATATGTGCAAGTTATCAATAAAATATTTAATCGTTACATTTATAACACTACTAAAGTAATATTTCAATGAGCTGTGAGTTTTTGTGCATGGTGTAGAAAAAAGAATGGAAATAAAAGTGATGTAGATATTACTTTTTTTTATTTTTATGCTACAACACAGATGGCAATGTTCAATATGTATACTCGTGTGATACATCCACGTTATTAAAAATAAATGGAAATCATTATTTTTCGTGTTTAAAATAGCTATCAGAGAGTCATAATGTCACATTCACATTTGCATTTTCATAGATAATATAAAAACATGAATTTGTTTATCTATGTATGCCGTTTTAACCAAAGCGCTTTGTTCTATAGTAACAAAACAAAAATACAATACATTAAAATTAAACAAAGTCATAATATATATCTTTTTAAGGTCAGAGCCGTGGGCAGAAGCGTATTATAATACTGTTTAAATTTTAATTAAATCGGTATTTTATCAAAATTTTGATACTCCATATAAATTTTAGTACTTTAAAGTAAATTAATTCGTGTATCAAAAAAATCACAAACAGCTGGGTATGACCAATATCACTCACAATCAGAGCCGGCTCGAGGATTTTTGCGCTTGAGTGCAACGAAAAACTAGGTGTAAATTATTGAATAGTGTTTAAATCTTAGTGCGGCGCTTTTCACACGTCACGATCTGGCCTTGCTCACAATACCCAAAATTCAAAGATTCATTATTATTGTTTCAATTTAAAAAAAAAAATGGTTTGTAAATTCTTGCTCCATCCCACCGATAGTTATTGTATATTTTCGTAAATTTACATTTTTTGTTCTTGATCTGATTGTTTCGGGTATTCAATTGAACTTCCAGTAGCTATAGTATTGCATTGTTAATTCTTTGAAAGGATTTTCCACTCTACGAATACTTGATGTCGGAATGGAGATTAATTGAACGAAGCGCACGTAAAAGTAAACTGGCCCGTTAAAAAAACTTATATGCGTGTAGACCAGTGTCTGCCAAACTGTGTGCCGCAAGAAGTCTCAGGTGTGCCGCGAAGGAAGAAGCCTCAAAACTGTTCATTTTAAATAAAGCTTATTCATCACTTTTAAGGTGTTCACTGTCAATACTTGGTGGAAAGGCATTATAATAAAAATAATAAAAGATTTTTAGTACTTTTTCCACTTAAAATTTATTTGATCAGGACCGGTTTCGCTCTTCACGAGCATTATCAACTGATAAGGAAAATAAATTAAACAGTGCTATTTATACAAGTTAAATTGAAATAAAAAGGTGTAAGCAATTACTAACAATTAAAAGGATTTACAAATTACATTATAATTACACAAAATTAAAATGCTTAACACCTATAACGTACAATTAAAAAATCATCAATGATTCCGGTCCTGATCAAATAAATTTTAAGTGGAAAAAGAACTAAAAATCTTTTATTATTTTTATAATAAAGTTTATTCATTTAAATTGTCATCGATTTTAAATAAATTTAACACGTACATATTGTCACAGTCTTCTTTTCCATCACTTGATCATCAATTCTACCAGTGGGTCATCAACCATTCGCAAGGTTCGACAGTACACACCTGACACCAACAGAGGAGGAAATTTTAATAGATCTAAAAATACGGCTCTGTGTACAATGCCTCATTTTCTAAGGTAGAGTTGTCAGCATTTTGGATATCGCTATGGAGTCAATATCACCGATTAGCTACAACAGAAATTAAATCTCCGTTGCCGTGTGGATCATCGTATCTTTTTAAATTTGATTTCTCAGTACACGTGGAAATATTTTTTTTGAAAAAACGAGAGTGTTTACAGATGGCAGATGAGGAGTGTATTTTTACCTAATTTAGATCATCATTTTGACAAAATTATTCCTAAAATCAATTTCATCCTCCTCACTTGTAAAGTTATTACCACCTATGAACATGTTGATAAAATATTTTTATAAATGTTACCTACACCAAAAATTTATAAATTCATATTAGTAAGGTACATTTCTTTTTTTAATGCATTTTTATTTGGTGTGCCGCGGAAAAAAATCCCATTCACCAGTGTGCCGTGAAGTAAAAAAGTTTGGCGGACACTGGTGTAGACGCTTACTCGGTCAATAATTGCTGCTTGGCATTGAACTTGTTGGTGTAAATGAGGCATTACTATGTTCAACGATTATAATAATTATATTATTTAATATAAAAACGTCAATGATATAAATGCAGTGTATTTAAGTGGATAACTTGGTAGTTAATCAAACCATTATTTTCGTTGAGATATCCTAAACAACGACGAGTTAAAAAAGGTGTCGTTCGGTGTCGGTTCGTGACCTAAAATCTTGGGTGGGCTAGAGAAAAGTTTAGCATTTTATACTATTTACGATATTGTGCATGTTTCCACTTCACATTATACATTAATTTACAGGCAAATTAACAAATACTTCGCCAATAAAGTAATGAATAAAATTCTGTTTCAGATAGATATTTAGTCTCAAAATGAATAAGGTTCTCCAAGAATTTTTTTGTAATAAACGGATATTTTTTTTGTCGCCTTATCCCAAATTCTGAAATACTTTTTTCATTAAATTCTGTTTCAAACAAATTAACTGACGCGGACCTCAGTTTTGAAAACACTGGTCTAAACGACTATTATATTTATATTCGTGGCAACAAATTGTCTAGAATATTACTTACACAGGAAACCCAGTTTTTTCAGGTATATTAGATATGTAATAAGTATGATAAACAGGAACAAGTTTAATTGATATGACTGATAATTTTATGATAAATTGATAGTATTTAGAACTTATCTATGGAACACTTGACTTTATAAACGATTTTTCGATACACTCTCCACAATTGTATTATATAAATATTAAAAAATACAGATAACGTCCCTAAACTAATATGGTATTTTTTAAATCCACTTGACGATTTTTATGTGTCATTAGTTTTTATCTAATCGGGAATATGGCGGGAAACTTCATATCAAATGACAAAATAAATCTTTTACTTAGTTACAAATTTTATTTGTGCTGTTTTTTTTACTCAATCTTTACCTAGAATTTCTCGATGCCATTTCTGTATCATACTATATTGCAAAAAATAAAATACTAACAATACTGCGTTATTGCTTTATACAAATAAATTGTGCACAGCATCGTCTAGGTGTCTTCAAAATATGAATATTCAATAAAAAAAACAAGTAGGGATGAATAACATACATCCTATTGAATGCATGCCACAAATACAAGCTTAATTTAAATCATTACATAAATATATGATTAAAGTAATTTAATTCTTACATAAATAGTCTGTACAATGATTTCATTTTAGAATTTTATCGAAATACTAAGCTTAAAAAAACTAAAATATAAATCAGTAAATCAAATTTATTAAAATAATACTGATGAATCACTAATCATTATTTCAAAAAAAAACTTGGTTAGAAGTAATATTATTATTGTTGATCAAACATTCATGAGATGCGTTTTTTATTGCAAAAAAGGTCACTGCTTAGACACGCCACTGGCTCTTTGTTCAGTTTTTTTTTATATATATATTATATGTTGATTTTTTTTTTGATAATATATAATAATAAGGAATACTTAACTCAACTGGTATGTTTTTAAAATCCTGTTCAACTAGATTCTATCAATTGAACGAATGTTTGTTAATAAGTCACTTAATAATTTGCTTTAATTATAGGTGTCGTTGTATATAGCTACACTCACCCTTAACCGCCATAAATTTTGTTGGTAAAGGCTGATACTCATTGGACTACTCGTAAATTGTCAATTTTTTGACAACAGTGAATGCAGCTTAAGATGGCTTTGAACATATATATACATTGGTGGATTCATACCTTTATTTTGAAGTATAATAAAAGCATTCTACTCGGCTACAGTCAATGACAATCGACATTTCCGTATGGCGTATAATATCAATCGTTTCGGAACTTCCAAGGGATTTCATACAAATACGTAAAAAATAGTTTTTTTTCCAAGCTAAATGCATATATCAAGAAAAATGAGCTAGCCGTTTCGAAGATGTACCCAGAAAAATTCTCGCAAACATCCGTTGAAAACCTCTTAATAATAAAATAAAAAATATTTTCAACTATAACATACAAATTTTACTGCACACATATTATGTTTATTTTATTGGCCATAAAGATTCATGATACTCTCTTGTTTTCGATTTTCAAAATTTAAAAATGTTTATTCTAATTTACGTTTCAATTGTTCCCGTCTATTGCAGGTATAAGTTTTGTATTTTAAGACGATAGTAATGTTGTTACAAGTATTGTTTATTGATAAATGATTAAAATATAATACGTTGTATAAGTTCATTTTAACTATACATGGTGCTGACCGTGTGCTTCGTTGAGTGAGTACAGTTCATTATATATTCTATTTTTCAATAAACAGTTTTCATAGAAAAAATATAAAATAAATTATAATTTCCAATCCAAATATTAATGATGTTTTTTTTATATAGGAATGGAATCTATAAGAACGCAAAAATGAATAATAAATAACTAAATGTATACTCAAAAACACATGTACTGGCTTAAAAGTAATTCAGAAAATAACTATAAAACACTATAAAAACGAGTTTTTGGACTATTTAATATTTTTGACCGATTTGTTGACAAGGCTTGACGACAATTCGGCTCATAGTACGCATTTCAGTATCAGAATATTGTTTATGATTAAATTAAAACAAAACCATAGCAAAATAGGATGACCGTTGTCAGATTTGAAAATGAAACACCTAGTTTCAAAACCTGTCAAAATTGGATCGAAAAAAATGGTTAACGTCATATTCGTTGATTTGTACATTTTAACAAGTATGCAAGTAAAATAAATATCAGAATACTATATCATTTTTCTACCAACGCGTGAACTAATTGGTTTCTTTGTTCCAATACCAATTGGGATTTTAAGGGGATTATTTTTTGATCAGAAATATTACAATTTTTTTACTTTTATTGAAGTATTTTTTATTATATAAGGAGAAAAACATCGCTCTTTGTATATTATATCTAACGCGAAATTTTGTAGTAACAATTTTAACTGGTTTTAAAATAAAGCGCTTTAAATGTCAATTAATAATCTAAATTTGAATCGTTCAAATTATGTACACTCCCACAGATTTTGTAACTAACGACCCGGGTTTCGCCTTTCGGCAACTTCAGGCGTTCAAGTGCATGGATGAACTTGAACTGACGCTTATCCTTTTCGCCAGCAATGGCTTTAGACTCAGTGATACATTTATTTATTATATAAACACGAAACATTCATTTACTAAGCGTCAGTTCAAGTTCATCCGTGCACTTGAACGCCTGAAGATGCCGAAAGGCGAAACCCGGGTCGTTATTGACAAAATCTGTGGGAGTGTACATAATTTGAACGATTCAAATTTAATATTGAAATTCCACCAAGCACCTTCAGTCGAAATCTTAAATTATTAATCGGAATATGGCTCGTTGTCCACCATTTTGCCACTGTTGAATAGAAGTAACCTAAAATTTTCTATAACCTCTACATATAAACGCATAGTATACCTATAAGAATCCCAAAGGGAGTAAATAAAATTGATGCGTGGATTCATAGGCCTCGAGCAATAACAAACTTCCCTCTTCCGGTTGTATGTGAGGCGAGCATTCCTTCTAACTTGAACCAGTCATAGATTTTTTATGAACTATATAGTTTTTATGTTTTTTTTTTGTTTATAGTTTATTTCAGAAGAAAAAACTATAAAAAAACTTTCATGCACGCACGAAGTCTTCGCGGGTTTGACGGTCATGAAATCTGTTTAGAACATAATTCGTACGGAGCTACTATTTACTTACGAAAATCGATACTAAAATAAAACATCGTGACAACCAAGGTCTTTACATTGTTTATACACAATTATATTATAGTATCCTGGTATCAAAGGTTTTAACGATAGTTTGAGCAGTGAACTCACAATGCATTTTTCGTAGATCCACCTTTCATTCGATAAAGGCTTCAAGCAGCGGTAGGCTGTCAATACGCTAACAAGGGGCTTGCTTAATCTCAAAGCAATTCTCGGTGTTCTAGATAAAGAGTAGGGACTCCAATCCGGATATTCGAATGTTCGATATCCGGATATATTTTTAAATTATTCGATATTCGGATATTTGGGAAAATATCCGAATAGTATTCGTTATAATTTCGAATGAAATATGTTACAAAATCTACGAAAGATCACATCACAATTTCTCCACATTTTAAGAATAATTATGAATTCTCCAGGTAGTGGTGTTTTCGCCTTCACCCAACTCGGGTGTTATCAATATCTTGTCATAATACTTGAGTTTGACGAATCGACTCGAATTCGGGGAATATTTACAGTTTCATATGATGGAATATAAAGTCATGTTAAAGTAAATGTTGTTATGCACATATATAATATCACCTTTTAAATATATTTTATTTTTTAGGTTTTCAGAGTACACATTTTCTTGCATAATTCTTTTTTATTACGTATTTAAAATAAAATAAAAAGATGATTAAGTCAACTGTGAACGTAACTAACCCTACGTACTATTCCATCATTATATCTTCAGGGCCTACAGGTAATAATTTATAAGTGTCGCTTTCAATTAATTTATTGAAATATTTATGGAGTGATGTTTGTAGGACGGATCTTTTGTCTAAAAAGCAATAACAGGCAATTTCTGCACCGCTTTATTCACTTTTGTAAATCGATCAGTATCAAGATCTTGTGCTTCTAAGCTATGCATTTTTCTATCTGTCAAATTAAAGCATGTTTCCAATTATTTTGTTACAATTCAACTTAAAAATCCATAGAAATATAACCCACTGTATTAGGGAAGAACTGACAAGAAAGATTTTGGTCGAAATTTCAATTCGGCCACGAATCTGATTCGACAATCACGACATTCAAACCAAAACAATGTAAACATTTTATTACCCAACGATATTAACTGCCATTTTAACTTTTTTTTTTTTTTTTTATAATCTGTCATTGTATCTGAAATACCTGTCATAGTTTCTGATAAAATTGTAGATTTCATAATTAAGCAAACAGGTAACATATCGCTGTTTGAAAGATAAATCGTTTATATAGATATTTGTAAGCAAAATAGTACAGTTTAAATGATTATTAAATAAAGAATTATCTGGGTAAAAATAGTACCGTCTTGCAATCAGAATAAGAATAATCAAAGCAGTAAAAACTCTTGTGAAAACTACAAATACATAGTTATCTAATCATTTACAGAGGCGTATAAAAAAGAAGTTATATTTGATATTACCTAGATACTCATTGTTTATGTATTTCATAAAAATCCTTATAGGTACCTATATTTAAAACCATTTATGACTTTGGCCGCATTAAAATTCAACAAAATACTATGCAATATATTTTTGTACTCATGCACATTTTAAATGCACAAATAAAAGGGAAAAAAATACTTAAACTTTTAACGTCTTTCTATTTTCTTTTTACCATTTATGATTTTGTATTGTTATTACCATGTATAATGTTGAGGTGCAATTCTGAAGTAGTATCTTTTTAAAAGTTCATTACGAAACACGGTCGTTATTCTGTTACTCGAATTGTCTCGGATAAAATTTGTTAAGTTGTGTGCTGTGGGTACGGACAAATAAAGCCAAATATATATGCTCGTCCTCACGGGTTCGAATTCTAACGGGCATTTTAATTTTTCAATCGAGCAATGCATGCCTAAGCTTCTCTCTTAAACATTTGATTACTGGGGTAGCGAGATCGATTAGCTCATCACTAGTCCTATCCTAGTTCGATCCTTTCTATCCTTACTATCTTTGCAAAAAGAGAGGTCAAGCAATTGAGTTACAATTAGCAATTGTGGTAGAAAAACTTCTTTCTAGATAACGACATTACAATTACATGTGCTTCGCATTGGAAAGCGGACATAGTTTTAAAAACATATTTCATTTTAATATCACTTTATATATATCATTAAAATGAATCTACTAGATATGATACCGATTTCTTATCATAATTAAACAAGATTGAGGAAGATAAAAATACGCGTTAACGAATTAACTTATCACACATTTAGTTATTATTGAATATTCAATCAACATGAAGTTTGTTATTTTGTTAACGTTAATAAGTGCCGCCATTTGCAAAAACATTCACCTGAAACCCGCCAAATTGAATAGCTTAGATGGTGACCTTCAAGATTACATCGATCTGCTCCCGCGAGATGAAATATTTCAAGTGATCCAACTGCATTTGGATGACCCGGAGCTCTTAGATTTCATCACTTATGTGTTCGTCGGCGACTTCAAAAATGTAGTCATTGAAGCGGAATCAATCAAGGAACTTCAGCAGGTATTTACATCAGAAATTAATATTACAATTATCAAATTGAGCAGAAGAATCTTTAGGTACGGTAATAAAGGTGGGATTTATTTCCTCGTTTGCTGTTGTCACTTTATTTAGATTTGTTTTACGCGTGATTAAGAAAAAAACATCCAACAGAGAATCTCATTGCAAGAATTTATCCATGTAGCTTTGTTTATAGTATCGATTCTTCCTTCAGTCACAATTTTTTACCGTTAATTGTTATTTTTACGTATTGTTATGTCATAATATTATCACTGGCCATCTTGACGATCACAGAATTATTTGTGTTTTGTATTTCTCTCCATCGTTCTCTTGGTGACGTCTTTACTATTACGCATACGAAATCTTCTTTCAAAAACCATAAAACGCATATTGTTTCTATTTTAGTTGTTTTTCCCTGTTAGTTGTGTTCACTGCCAAATGAAACAATCAATACGAGAAGCAATTTATATATGTAGTCATAATAATAATTGCTTTCATTGATTGTTGTCACTTAAAACCATTTTAATTCAAAAAACGTTCGCAATTTAACAAATTTATTATTTTTTTAAACCGTTTTTCGTAATGACGGAATTGGCGTAATGGCTTATTACTTATTCTAGGAAAAAAATGCAAAAAAAAAATAGATAGTTTTGTAAATAACCTTACTCGTAATAATCATTGTTACACATTTTTTTCACTATCTTATCTTAAAATCGGTTTCTTAGATAGCACAAATAAATATTATGACACAGTTAAATGAATGTCACTTATTTTCTCGTCTAGGCGTTATCACTATAATATTATTTATTTTTCATTACCAATGATCAATACAATTAATTAAAATACCACATTATTGCTAATCATTAAAAGAAAAAAAATGAAGAAAACGCTCCAGTAATATAATTATGATGTAAGTCATCGTTTGGACATATTAACTTAACCCTCCAAAGACGAGCGTGACCATATGGTCACAGTAAACACCGTTATCTATTGATCTCACCATTCATCTTTTTTCTACCTGAATATCGTTGCTTTATTTTTTTCGTTAGTTATTTTTTTATCAAAACATCAATTTTTTTACAGTTCTTTTGCTAATATATTTGTATTGAAATTATGTTGATCTAAGGAGGTCAAATTGTAAATATTGACCTTTGATTGATTATATACCTTTTTTATTTCTTTCAGATGGCCGATTTTTGTAATCGTGCCGGACTAGGAGTCTACAAATGGATAACTTGGCTCCATAATCTCATTGGGCTTCCTCCCGTTAATCCTGAAGTAAAGGCATACTCCAACGCCGGCGGATTCAACGGTTTATTGGAAGACATTCGTGCAATTTTACCAAAGAAAGACCTTCGTGACTTGTTTCAAATCAAAATGCAAACTAGACCTGAATTTAAGGAACTTTTCGATAAATTCGGTTCAGACGAGTTTCAGGGTCTTATTTATTCATTGTACGCAAATCCACAATATCAGGAGTTGCTTGTTCGCTTAAATGATGACGGGATCGACATAGAAATCGTCATTACATTCTTGACGGACCTTTTCGGTTGGAATTGATTTATTGTATTTAACAAATAGTTTATAAATTATTTACTTTTTTACTGTGTTATGTGTAGTATTATCTCGAATAAAAAGTACAAATATGTATTTATTTCCTTGAAATTAAAATATATAAAGTTAATTTATAAATCTACATCGTGTTGTTTTATAACTCCTTATCCATCCTCTATTTCAGGACTTGCCACTGAACACTGGTGCTCCACGGAACCTGAATACGTAGTCCGTTAACACCTCGGTGCATAATTTGAAAACAACCCTTTTGCAATGTTTTCCGGGTACTAGTAAGAATGATTCCAGGCTTTGAAATCCATTTCTCGTGACAACAAGATCAGTAGGCATAAACAAAAGTGATTATGAAAATCTTATTGATTTAATCAGTGATTCTGATTTGAATTAAATGATTTCTGAGCGAGTTTGACAGAAGAGACCCCCAATGGGTCAAAACAAGCTTTTAATGTTTACTTTCCTTTTCTATAACATATTTATCCAAAGCAGGATCTTTTTTATTATGCTGCAACAAAGTCAAAGTGCAAGAATAGATTTGACACCACACCAGATATAAGAATTCAACTCGCCAATATCGTGCTTGATATCAATAAGATTTACGATTCAAGTACTTCAATCAAAGTCAATAAGTGTTTATTCCTATTTTTCTGAAAATAGTGAATATCATAATTTTAATTAATAATAAATGTTTTAATACCACATTTTTCATTAAATTTGAAAAAATAGTCCTTACAAAATTGTAAAGGTAAAATTTTAAGATTTGCGAAGTGTTTCAAAGCAGAATAATTTTGGGATCCCTGCTCTATCAGGATTTCCCGAACTATGTTCCGCGGAACACTGGTGTTCTGTGGGACCTAAATAGATGTTCCGTGAAGATTTGGAATGGTAACATACGTTAAAACAAATTTAAGCATCTTCTACTTCGTATCAAAAATCGAGTGATAGTAAATCTCCAGTGATGTTAAAAATGTCAAATATCTAGGTACAGGCGGAGATTTTTAATCACTATGTACTTTGTTTACTCATATTTTTATGTAATATGTCTTAAAGATAATTAATCAATACATAATAAGTGGTTTAACAACTAATATTTTTACTATTAAGAATTACCCGACCTAAAAAAAAAGCTGTGTTCCGGTAACATTTCCAGATTTGACAAGTGTTCCGTTGAATTTTCCGGACTTGCAAAGTGTTTCATCCCAGAATAAGTTTGGGAAATCCTGCTCTATACAATCTTGAAAACGAGGCTAAGGAGAGTAAGCTAATTATATCAGTTACTCTTTTGTACCCCGATTATTTTTTCCTATATCATCCCCTAAAAACACTAAAAACGCGACATTTAATTTGACCAAATTACGTTTTTGGTGTTTTTTCGACCGAATTTGCACAAGTATGGAGCGGTCTTTAGGATGTAGTAAGTCTAAATTGATTTACAAAGAGTGTCACGATAAATTAGTCACACAATCCGTAGAATCAATTTATTTTTCAATATTCTCCGTATGAAATCCATTTTCTGGTTAGAACATATTTTATTTTGACATTATACATATGTTACAGTGTCACTTTTAGTTTAGTACAGGGATGATGAACCTTTTTCGCAAGTGGGTCAAATTTGATAAAAAAAAAAAAAAACATGTCGCGAGTCACATAGTTTGAGTAATTAAAACAATAATATATAAAGGCTTACTAGTTTTATTAACATTATAATTTACCAACAAAACTTCAATAAACTCTTTATAAATAAAAAAAAATGAAGAATATAATATATATAAAATAAACAATAATAATAATGAAAACGATATTATCGTTTAATGGGAAACGTGTTGTTTTTTGACGATAATTTTACTATGCGAGGTTCATAGTTAGTAGTAAGTGGTAAGTTTACACTTGCAGCAGTCATTTCTTTACCAAGTCGATTTCGTAGTCGTGATTTAATAAAATTCATTGTTTAAAATAACTGCTCGCATGCATATGTGGATCCAAACATAGTTAAAACGCAGTAGCTAATGTTTTGAACTTGGTAAAGAATTCCATTCTTGTAATATTATATTTTCATATTTTTCCTTCATTGTTTTATTTACAAGTTTAAATGTTTTTTCTCGATGTTTAAAGCTATAAATTTATTTCTTCGCATAAAACTGTTTTGGAACTCACTGGACTCGCCATCTAGTAGCAATATTCCATTATAAGATATTGCACGTTTACATATATGCATGTATATTGATTAAAATCTAATCTTTTATCTGCAGCTATTACTGGTTTTTTTACACAAAGTAACAATGTTGATAAAATCAGTCAAAAGATCTTCCAACGATTGTCTTCTTGTACAGATATATTTATCGCAGAAAATGATCTAGGATATTGGCAATCATCCATTATTTATCATATAATATAATCTTAATGACGTGTTTTTACAATATTTGAAATAAAATTATAACGCATGACAATTTTTGTTCACTTCTCTCAAAATGTAAAGCAAGAGACTGCGCAACAAATAGAAAATTCCGTCATTCGTATTGTTTCCTTCCAGGTTGTGGCAACATCGTGTTATTCCGTCGAATGCATTCTTTGTATAGTACCAGATGGTTTTCAAAGCATCATTTCATTTCAGACATTTTAAATATGAAATTAAATGAATTAGTAAAGGATAGAAGATAAATAATTATTCAATCTACGGCTCGTTTTGAGAAGTAAATAAAGGTGGGATGCCCATTTTAAAAAATCAACTTATTTCAATAAAGATGAACTAAATTAATGCCAATTCAAACAATAATATTCGATTTAATAAGTGTTTTAGACATTATTTTAGAAAACAATATTAAACAGTTAGTTATTAATTTTAACAACATTTGCTATTATACAGTTAATAAATTATTTTTGAATGTGGTATTACTGTTTTCCGCATGTTACATTACAAGTTAAGTTGACATACGTAATTCCATATATTACCATCAATTTATGTTACACGGGCTTATAAAATAGGTTCTGAGTTATATCTTCGCGGTCACCTCATTTTTAATTAAATAAATATTAAATATAGTCCCATGTCATTGTTCGACATTAGTTTTCAATTAATTTGTGATTTTATGTGCAAAACTATTTGTAATATATAAATCCAATGTTTTTCAGAATCTTGTGGTCTTATTCCAGTCCAGTGATCGCCAAGCGGTCGCTCGTGAGCTACCGGTAGCTCGTCGAGGCTTTTTTTGTAGCTCGCGTAGGATATTTCATCATATTTATAAATTTGCCTATAAAATTTTATTATTGAACTACGAAAATTAAAAAAAAAACGAACGAAGGCATTGTTTTGTTCTACCTACTTATGTGAATCAATATTTTCCACTATGAAGGTGGTTAAGAGTAAATATAGAAACAGACTCACAGATGTACATATTGATAATTGCATTCGGATGGAAGTAACAAGGAACTCACCGAAAAAATTAAAAATTATTGAGGAAAGTGAATGCCATTCTTTTCACTAATTATTTTTACTCGTTATTTTTACTTTTATTTTTATTTTTATTTTTACTCATACTTATTTTTCATACTATTTTATTATTTTGTTTATAAATAAATAATTAATGATTTATTAGAAAGTCTGATGCTATAATTTATTTTAAGTAATACGGTGCGATAAGGGCCGACGATAAAAAAAACTTTAAAGAAGGAATATGTATAGGTAGCTCACCAGACAATTCCAATATCTGAAAGTAGCTCACATCCTTATTGAGTTTGGAGATCACTGTTCTAGTCTCATTCGTCTAAACTTATTCTCACCAAAATATAAATGTTTAATTTATTCTTTTTAACAGTACATTTTTCTAAAATAATATTACAAAACATTCTTTGTATCATAAATAATTCATTTACATTTGTTATTTAAGCGTTTACTTGTTCCCAAAATAAAAATATTTGGCATATTACAATCAACGTTCCCTCTAAGCTGCGCGCGTGCGCGGCCGCGCAGCAGTTGGGAAGCCCCCGCGCACTCATTCCGGGTTAGCGCGTACTACAAGACAGTTGTTCAATTAATATTTGATCGGTCCGAGCAGCCTCCACGAAGCCTTTGAAATTTCCGCACAGCTAACCCTTCGACTTAGAGGGAACGTTGATTACAATACATATAGAATAAAACAATAATTTTAAAATTAAGTGCGGATTTTTTTCGGAAAAATCTGTGTACAGAGTTTGACAGTTAATTAGAAATCAGACATTTATTTTTTGTTGAGAATTAGGTTAGACGAATGAGGCTGGAATAGACCACAAGATTCTGAAAGAACAGTGGAAAAATATGGAGAAAAGTTGGTCAATTTCTAGCGACTCTTGGCTTTCAACCGTACATAAGTGTGACTTTACTTTTTCAACGTAATTTTAATATTTCAATAAATTATTTGAAGTTGTAATGATTAATATTGACACACTTGTTATTTTATCGGTTATATTACCAGAAAAGAGTTAATATTTATTAATTTTAATCTAATATGAATGCTAAATTTGTTTTATTTATCAAATAAAAACGTTTTATAAACAATTCTTCAGCATAGTATGCGTTTCATTATTGTCTTAAAATTTATTCGCCACCGTAAAAGATATGATAAAACTTAAAATAAAATGTATGAAAATTCACAGTAACATGTAAAGTTTCTAGCAATCTCACTTCTCATCTTAAATCTATTTCTTACTCAGTAAAATAATGAAAACCAAACAAAATAATACCAAGTTTTGCTTAAATATAAAATTAGTTTTGCTAACAATGGACAAACAAGAAATAAAAACTAACTGCCGATCCCATCGAATCAAAAATACAATCGTTGAAATAAAATCTGATAACCTCTGATAATAAATATTTTGAAATATATATTTGGATTTGGATTAAAAATCTGATTTAATCAACACACCTGCAAACCAAATGATATCTTATTATCTGTCAACTATCTGCTCGACTTCCTTTTTTTGTACTAAGTGTTTTTAGTATAAATATTCAGTGTTTTTCTTCATTGATATCATTCAGTTGTTTGCTCCGAAGTGAAGTAATCGTCCAGATCACCATGAAGTTCCTTTTCTTTTTCTTGGTCGTCGCCTTGGCTGGAAACAGCATCGCTCAGCCCGCTAAGCCCGAAGCCAGAGACCTCAACGCTGACCTCCAGGAATTCGTTGACCTCCTACCCCTTGATGACATCGTGGCGATCGTATTCAAGTACTTGAACGACCCTGAAGTCCAACAAGTCATCAACTACATCTTCAGTGAAGAATTCAAGGAACTCGTCGTTGAAGTCGAAAGCATCAAGGAATACAACGCCGTAAGTCACAAGTTTTCTCCACCATCCTACATTATTTCTCCATTAAATTGCATTGAATTCTGATCACAATTAAACATTTACAAAACCGTATTTTCTCAGAATACAATATCCATAGGTTTTAATAATCAATCAGTGATTAAAATGAATATTTATGTTTATTGAACTCTTAAAAAATGTGATTTAATCAACCATAATATTATTAAGAACAAATCATACACATAATAATAATAATATTTTCGTATTTTTCATCTAACTCTGCCGTTATATTAAATTTTCTGAAACGGTTTTTTCTACACTCATTCAACTTTCTGAATCATGTTTTAACAAACAATAATGTCAAAGAATTTCGGTTCTGATTCTTCACAACAGATTCCAAATTTTAGAACTATTCATTCTACGTTTTTCCCATGTTTGATTAAAATATTAACTAACAATTATTCACTCTAGACGCATTGCGTGTAGTGTAATATAATGTACAGATTAGCATCTTTTACGTTGTAATGTGTCAAACAAAAATATAATCTACATCTGGCTTTATTATTGCCTTATGAAACTTCTATTTGATCACTTAATTACTTGAAATAGATCAAGCTGTTATTTTTTGTGAGCTTCTTGCTATTAATACTTTCATTAAGATTAGTATCTTAATATCCAAGTGATTTATTGTAATGGAAACATCATTTTAAGTAACATATTCGAATGCTCAAACAAAATGAATATACAGTTGACTGCAATATTGCAGATACGCTTTTAAACATGAATAATACATATATGTAGACATTTATTAATATCTGTTTAGCTATAATTAGGCCTTAAAACATTCTGTTATAATTATAAACAAGCAGATAGCCGATGTGAACGCAATAGTGATAAAAATATTTTAATTTGACAGGTTATCGACTATTTGGACTCAACCGGTCTTCCCGTCAAGAAATGGATCCAGGCACTCCACGAGCTCCTCGATATCCCCATGTCCTTCGCTGCCTCTACACCCAAGGTTGGAGGTCTTAAAGCCATGATCAACGAAATCAGAGATATCGTCGACTGGGTTGAACTTGAGAAATTCTACAACAACAAGATCCAGACCAGCCCCGACTTCAAGGAATTGGTTGACAAGGTCACCGGAGATGAATTCAGAGGATTCACCCAGGCTTTGGCTGCCAACAAGAGAATCCAAGAGATTTCCGCCCAGCTCACCGCTGCCGGTCTTGACATCGCTGGATTCATCAAGCTCCTTAAGGACTTCTTCGGCCTCAACTATTAAACCTGACCATAATGTGATTTTTGCTAAATTTTAAAATATTCAATCTGTATTTTAGGACCTTTTTTAAAAAGCTAATTGTGATAATTTTTGATTAAAACTGATACATATTTTAATAGATAAAACTTTTTTTATTCATACTCCAGAAAAAATACACTAAGCAATTATAACAATGTATAGGTCAGCGTAATTTAGAGCAGTGTTTTTCAACCGTTTGGGCCCTTTTTGAGCGTGTTATTTTTCTGTGGACCCCATACCTATTTTGTACAATTGAAGTATAAGTGTTTTACGGAATTTCGGACCCAAAATCTCTGGATTTTGCGGATTTTTCAACATGAACACTGCATTACGTTTCTTTTAACTCTTCCAAGAATTTCGAATACATAATCCTAGGAATTTTCAGTTTTCCCAAAATTATCCTCCTAAACAGTACTGTGGCTCCATTAAAAAAATCTCTGTGGCCCCCCTTGGAGCACGCCGTGACCACGTTGAGAAACCCTGATTTAGAGTATACAATGCATGATAAAAACAAATCAATTTATTTTTTAAGATACATATGTAAAAGAAGAATTCTGAGCCAAGAGTTTTCAACAAAGCACCCACGGCGATGTGTATTTGAGCTCATTGCAAATATTATAATATTAAAGAAAAGAATACTTTATGTACGCATTGTGGTTTTGGAAAAGATAAAAATGGTTTCAATCAGTTCTACTAATAAATAATTTGAAACATTTATTGAACTTTATTCATTTTGAGTATTTATTCAAACTGAATTTAACTCATCCAATAAATTAACACAACATTTATTGATTATGAGGCGGTACGAAATTCGTCGGGCCAGCTAGTTAATATATAGATGTCACTGTCGCATAGTATGAATCTTTACATCTATTTGCATTTAATTATATTTTTATTTTAAGCAGCGCCATTTCTGCATCTAAACTGCGTCAACATCATAGTACTACGAAAAAATGACACTCATCTTGAACATAGCACTCGACTTGCTTAGTATGTAGAAAATTATTTCATAGATGCCGCAAAATTATAACAACGAAAGAATTTTTAACTCAACTGGAATGTTTTTAAAATCTTATTTTGCTAGATTTTCTCAATTACGCAAATGCTTGTAAATAAGGCTCATAACAGTTGGTATTCACTATAGGTGTCGTTGTAGAGCAGTGAAAATACAAATGTATCCAAAATACTCATTTGATTACTTATTTTTTTGCAAACAATACCAGATGTTTTAAAGAGGATCTGGTGAATCTGATTGATTGGGCCTCACATAAAATATCACATAAAAATTGAAGAAAAAAAAAAATATATAGACTACCATTTAGTCAGGGCGGATTAATTTATATAAGCGACTGAGGCGCACGCTTAGGGCCTCCGAATCTCAGGGGCCTCAAAAATATCTTATATTATATAACCAATATACTTTTTGTTTAGATCTTAATATTTATTTGTTGTTTTACGTGAAATTTTATGTAATCCGAAAAACAGGGCCTCCGAATTTAATTGCGCCCGGGGCCTCCCTTGTGCTTTATCCGCCATTGCATTTAGTTCAGAAAAAAGGTTGATTTTCGGCAAATCTCAAAATAATAATGTAAACATAATCTGAACATAATCTCTTTTTGGATTAAATAATACAAAAACAAACGAAAAAGACAACTTCATCTACTACCAAGAATTTTTCCTTCATCAATTTACTGTACAAGTTTAACTGAACCGCCAAGTCTTGGTCAATTGTTCCTGGGACAATCCTTGCACAAAACTGAACAACTCATAACGTTTATCCGCAGATTATTTTTTCAAATTTAGGAGGCCGTGGCATGAAAAAGGTTAGGAAGCACTGATTTACAACATAAAAGTAATTGAAATTAAGTTGTTTTAATTGTGGTAATCTAATTGACAATTCATTCTAGCATTCAATAGCAGTTGAGTTTGTGGTTTTATTGAAAGAAGCGAAGGCTAATATCAGAGAAAAATCGTAAAAAACAGAAAAACTGATTTCAAAACACTAGACACTATTGTATATTTTTTCCATAGAAACTTCTATACATACTTCACGAAACAGTTATATAATATATACATTTAACGAAAACTAAGTAAAAACTTTTTTTAATATATTTAATTCAATACAATCAGACATCAACATATATATCAATATACTTTATACTTGGGAGCGAAAATCATTATGACTAATAAATATATGCAGGTTTAATATAATATCACAGGGGTAAATTAAAAGCTAAGGCCAAAGATGGTTTTCAACAGTTCAATAAATCCCTTGACATCAACACCGACGGCTTCCAAGCGAGCAACTATTTTCTGGACTCCCTTGTTGGCGGCCAAAGCATCGGTCAATCCTTTGAATACTGGTGACTGGAGTTTGTCGACGAGGGTCTTGAAGTCTGGGCTGCTGACGAGCTTCTCGCGGTACAAAGCGGCGATTTTGTCAATGGGTAGGACGGCTTTGATTTCTTGGATGACTGAGTTGACTCCTCTTGGAGAAACTCCATTGAAGGATGAACGAGTGATTCCCAAAAGGTCATGCACCCACTGGATCCAGCGTTGAACGGGAAGACCGGCAGCGTCCAAGTAGGCAACAACCTATCAACAAACACAAACTCTATTAGTCAACTTCCTGGATCACATTTACTATCAATTAAATGAAATCTAATATTTTAACATGGTTCGCATAGCAAAAACTATTAGCTGAATTACCTGTTTCCATTCGGGAATTTGAGAAATTTCGATGACCAAAGCTTTGCATTCTTCGCTGTAGATGAATTCGATGACAGCTTGCACTTCAGGGTCGCTCAAGTTATTCTTGACAATCTCGACGATTTTGTCAACAGGAATCAAGTTGATGAAGTCTTGGAGGTCTTCGTTTAATCCCCTGACTGGGCTGGCGTAAACATGGGTCAGGCCAAAGATGGTTTTCAACAGTTCAATAAATCCCTTGACATCAACACCGACGGCTTCCAAGCGAGCAACGATCTTCTGGACTCCCTTGTTGGCAGCCAAAGCATCGGTCAATCCTTTGAATACTGGTGACTGGAGCTTGTCGACGAGGGTCTTGAAGTCTGGGCTGCTGACGAGCTTCTCACGGTACAAAGCGGCGATTTTGTCAATGGGAAGGACGGCTTTGATTTCTTGGATGACTGAGTTGACTCCTCTTGGAGAAACTCCATTGAAGGATGAACGAGTGATTCCCAAAAGGTCATGCACCCACTGGATCCAGCGTTGAACGGGAAGACCGGCAGCGTCCAAGTAGGCAACAACCTATCAACAAACACAAACTCTATTAGTCAACTTCCTGGATCACATTTACTATCAATTAAATGAAATCTAATATTTTAACATGGTTCGCATAGCAAAAACTATTAGCTGAATTACCTGTTTCCATTCGGGAATTTGAGAAATTTCGATGACCAAAGCTTTGCATTCTTCGCTGTAGATGAATTCGATGACAGCTTGCACTTCAGGGTCGCTCAAGTTATTCTTGACAATCTCGACGATTTTGTCAACAGGAATCAAGTTGATGAAGTCTTGGAGGTCTTCGTTTAATCCCCTGACTGGGCTGGCGTAAACATGGGTCAGGCCAAAGATGGTTTTCAACAGTTCAATAAATCCCTTGACATCAACACCGACGGCTTCCAAGCGAGCAACGATCTTCTGGACTCCCTTGTTGGCAGCCAAAGCATCGGTCAATCCTTTGAATACTGGTGACTGGAGCTTGTCGACGAGGGTCTTGAAGTCTGGGCTGCTGACGAGCTTCTCACGGTACAAAGCGGCGATTTTGTCAATGGGAAGGACGGCTTTGATTTCTTGGATGACTGAGTTGACTCCTCTTGGAGAAACTCCATTGAAAGACGCGCGAGTGATTCCCAAGAGATCATGCAGCCACTGGATCCAACGTTGAACGGGAAGACCGGCAGCGTCCAAGTAGGCAACAACCTATCAACAAACGCAAACCCAATAACTAAACTGCATGGATCACATTTACTATCAATTAAATGAAATCTAATATTTTAACATGGTTCGCATAGCAAAAACTATTAGCTGTATTTACCTGTTTCCATTCGGGAATTTGAGAAATTTCGATGACCAAAGCTTTGCATTCTTCGCTGTAGATGAATTCGATGACAGCTTGAACTTCAGGGTCGCTCAAGTTATTCTTGACAATCTCGACGATTTTGTCAACGGGAATCAAGTTAATGAAGTCTTGGAGGTCTTCGTTTAATCCCCTGACTGGGCTGGCGTAAACGTGGGTCAGGCCAAAGATGGTTTTCAACAGTTCAATAAATCCCTTGACATCAACACCGACGGCTTCCAAGCGAGCAACGATCTTCTGGACTCCCTTGTTGGCGGCCAAAGCATCTGTCAAACCCTTGAATACTGGTGATTGAAGCTTATCGACGAGGGTCTTGAAGTCTGGGCTGCTGACGAGCTTCTCACGGTACAAAGCGGCGATTTTGTCAATGGGAAGGACGGCTTTGATTTCTTGGATGACTGAGTTAACTCCCCTTGGAGAAACTCCGTTGAAGGATGAGCGAGTGATTCCCAAAAGATCATGCACCCACTGGATCCATCGGAGAACGGGAAGACCGGCAGAGTCCAAGTAGGAAACAACCTATTAACAATCACAAAATCTATAACTCAACTGCATGGATCACATTTACTATCAATTAAATGAAATGAAACATTAACGCTTAGAATATAATGATAATTTTGATTACCTGTCTCCATTCGGGAATTCGAGAAATTTCAATGACCAAATCTTTACATTCTTCGCTGTAGATGAATTCAATGACAGCTTGCACTTCAGGATCGTTCAGGTTGTTCTTGACAATCTCGACAACTTTGTCGACGGGAATCAAGTTGATGAAGTCTTGGAGGTCTTCGTTAAGCCCTTTCGACTGAACTGGAAGAGCCGTTGTCCCATAGGAGAGACCTAAAACGGCCAACAAAAAGAAGGTTAACTTCATTGTCACTATGTTCACTTTACTCAATCAAATCGAAGTTTCAGAGAAGAGTGTCAAACAGATCAAATAAATCTGTATTTATAGTCCTTTTATTTATTTTTATCTTAATTATTCAGGGTGGATTAAATCGTTTTTTAATGATATTATTACAATTTTATTATCTTACATAAAATCTAAGCTACGTACTTAAAGTGCATTTCATATAGCTATCTTTTTCAAAATTTAAGATGTTTTATCTACTTAAAAAAATATATTATCACAGTTCAATAATTACTTAATCCTTATCTGATGTTGTAAAAATAACACAGAAAAAGGTAATTAATTATTTGAAATATGTTGTTAGGTGTAATAGGAATAATGTGTATTTATTAAAATCTTTTTTTTAGGTTAAAGCAAAAGTCTGTTTGTATGCTGAATGAGACATTTTTCTTAAAATCATTCACTTGAACTGCCACATAAAAATATCGTTTTTATTACGGTAATTTGAAGGTTTCTTAGTTCCAAAATATTTTAGATCATTGTGTACATAGTGTTAGTGGATGGTTCAATTTTTCGAGTTCGTAGTAAGCAGTGGCGGTTCCTGACTTAAAATCTTGGGTGGGCTAGAGAAAAGCATATTTCTACTTCACCTTATACATTAATCTACAAGCAAATTAACAAATACTACGACACTACTGCGATGCATGAATTATTATATAATAAAATCAATGCTAATGTAACTAAGAAATAAGAGAATACGGAATCCTTAAATTCGTCTTTTTCAAAGTGAAATAATAAGTACCTACTAAAAGTAGTATAGAACTGTCACTTGCTGTCACTGAAAGTCAATACCTGTCACTTTCATACAATACAACGATATTGGTTTTGTGTTTCAATGCATAAGTATGCGTAATGGGCAGATTCTGTTTAGCCCCCAACGATCAACAGAAGCTTGACAGATTGAAACACAATCGTTTGTGATTGATGACGTTTCCGTACATACAAATACAAAAAAAATCTAATCGTGCTTGATTGCGCCCCAGTGTAAAGAAATATTGTCTGTGGTTACGGGCTAAACATCGCTAGCCCTTGAGTGGTGTTGCCAGAGTGACGTGACGTTGCCTGTTCCCTGTGAAGTATTTATAGGGTTATTGTTTTTCTTATGCCGGCTCAGTTTAAAATTGTAATACAAAACACAATCGAGAATATGATTGTAGGTAGACGTAACATTGTCTTATATTGACAGAGGAAAATTAAAACAAAGATATTATATTCATTTGGGAAAGGTTAGTTATGCTTATAAATGCATTTATTTAGTTCAGCGGCCGAATTGCTGTTCATTTTCATTCAGCCATCTAAAGTTTTGGGTGAAAAATGCAGGTCGGGCTTAGCCCACCTAGCCCAGTACCTAGAACCGCCATTGGTAGTAAGCGTGATTCGTGAATACATGAAACGAGTTGAAAAAAATAATTCTGGGACTTCGATGGCCTGAAAGTTTTTTTTTCTCTTTTCGATTGCTGTTTATCGATTAAAGTATATTCGTCGTATATATAACACATCCCTAGCAGGGTTCTGCAGCACAATACACAAGTGACCCCTACAGAACGATATTGGAATCCGTCTAATTAGTAATATTGTAATATTGGTATTTTGCATTTTTATACCCAGTATGGTATTAAAAAGTCCAGCACATGCAAAATATTGTGGACATTGTATCATCGATGTAATTTTTGCTTTAAATTTACATTTTTAAAGCTATATTATGGACAACTTATCCATCCTGATATTATATAAATTATAATTATGTAACTAAATAATAGTTACTTCCTAACAATATCGCTATACCCAAGGTTTTTTTCCCATGTAACGGAACGGCGTTCTGGCACCTTTCTCTCAGCATTTTTAATGTTTCAAATCCAATATTCGTAAAATTGTATTTCTATTTTGTTTTAAAAATTATCTAAGAAACCATTGGTTGTTTCTCCCCATCTAAGTTTCCTTTTGAATTTTATGTAACGGGTACCGTAACACTCATAATTTAAAGTCATAATATAAAAAAAAAAACACCAGGCCTATTGACTTACTTTGAGACCAAAACCAAGGGTCTCATGCTTGATATATTGTTTAAAACGAAGAGACGTTGAGTAACAAGCAGTTCTCGTAAAATACTTCTGTTGAGATACCTCCATGAGGAAACCATGTGCCTCACATTGAGAACGGACATAGATTAGAAAAAAATAGTAAAAAGCTTGGCAAGAATTGAGTACTGGACCTTTTTTCAAAAAAAAACATTACCCATAACCTCTCTGAAAAAAAAGTTAAACTGCTGAATTTTAATTCACGTTGAACAACTTCTGTGTTCTTCTTCGGATTCTGTTGACTTTTAAAATCCTCTCCTTTAAAAAGAATGAGAAACGCTTTCATTTTTTTTAATCATTTCAACTCAACATAAGACGTTTATGTAACGCAAACTGATTATCATTCAACCTCTCGACTTTATTTTCGGATACAAGGATGGGGCTTGGGAAGGTCGTGAGGTTAGTCAACCGCTCTCGCTTCCCATTTGTAGGATCAGATTGTGGTTAAGCATATGCTGAGATGCAGTGCGATGCAGCGTATGGCAGTTTTAAAAGATGAAGAATCACAGACCAGCGCACGTTGCCACGTGCGATACATATATGCGTCTGCCCTGCGCTGTCCTCCATTGTGTATCCGACACAGATTCCTGTATGACGCGTCCCGGCTTGGACTTTTCTTTTGATTTCACCGCAAAAATAACCGTTAAGCTAATAAATTAGTTCGAACAGAACTTTGTTTATATGATACTAATAATGTAAACTACTCTTTAACGACATTAAAAGAGTTATTGTGAATAAAAATGTGTCATTCGTACGCTAGCTTGACAGTGATGCTTTTCGTGGTATCGGTTCGGAGATAAGAACAAATGACCCAGCAACAAAATAAATCAAACATCCGAGAGCATTGATCACTCGGCAATAAATAAAGTTCCCTTAGTATCAATATTTTTATCATAAACATTTGATTGGCAACGCCCATATAATTGTGTATCTTAGTGATTGTATCAAACATTACGCCTACCTTTACCTTCAAGATAAAAGTTCAATTTTGCATTATTTTGAAACGGAATATTATAATCTTATCATATCGTGATGATTTGTGTTTAAAAAAAAATTTAAACAAAATCCACTACGAATCATTTCCTTTACAATCCCTTCTTTTACAGGATGTTTATCATAAATCGTATATTCGTCGTTATAAGTACTGTCAGAAAACATTAAGTCGAAAATTGGGTTTTTTGAGTTATGACTGCAGATCGATACATTCAAACACGCTTTATACATACTCTCAAAAAACAAGCTGACTCGTATTGCATTTAAATAACTAATTCGATATAATTATATTTCGTTGGCAGTTATTACTGGCGGATACCTACTTAACAGTTTTTAACTGTGCACATTTATTATTTCTACAGCTACCCAAAGACAATTAGACGACTAAACGTTTTTAACTGTAAAAACATGGTCAATTTTTGTTTTATAATCATTTATTTGTCTTATTGCCTATCGCCTCGCTACATTTCAGTTTGCTTCGCGATATTTGAAAAAGTCGATTATCTCAAAACAAGGCTTTTGATTTACCGTTTTCTGGCAGAATACCAACGATATGTACTTTCAGGCATCATATTACCCTGTTTCAATAAAGCACGAGAAATAAATTGTGAATAAAAATATTGCATTTAGGTTTAACACCTCCATGCCCATGATGCAATCGTAAATAGTTGAGCCATTAAATCATTTAATATTTCTCTTAATATTGTCAATAAGTATTTATCATTTTAGGTATTCTAGCATATATACATTTTTAAAAGTATTTTTTAGCTTCTAACATAGGTTTAAATACTGTCAATAAACAGTGAAACTGAGACGCCATCATGGCAGGGAATGTGATTTTTTAGGATGGCATGTTACGGGTTAAGCAATATTTTTTTAAATGATTCTACGATGGAAAATGTTAAAAAATATATATTCCTCAAAAAAGTGTTTAACCTCTTAATGTGAAGTAGGTATATAAAGTTTTACACGTTTAGAGTAAGCAATCGTTTAATACTTAACTGGTTCTCTGCCAGCGACGTGTTAACAATTTCGTGCTCGCAGTACTTAATCCACCAGAAACGTATTAAATCATTTTAAAATATCATGCAAATAGTGACATCTCTTGGAATCATAGTGTGATACTTTAACTTAAAATATATTGTTTTGTAATCTATAATACGATTTTTTTTTAAAGCATGCACGGCCGTATTAATACCGCACGGCACAGATCAGGTTAAAGCTAAATACCAAAAAATATTGAAGAGTTTTCAAGATGTGATCTCAATTTCCCTTAAATATTAATATTTTTTTTCTTATTTGTCATACTGAAATGTAATACAAAATACTCGTATTGTTTTATCTGCATATTTTAATCTCTAAGGGTACAGCGAATATCCTTTAAATATGAACCTTAATAATCCTTGCAATTACCTACATAAATTTCACCCCAGGTAGACTTTCAACAATTTCATCAATAATATTTTTATTGCAAATTTTGAATCTTATAGTAATTTGAGTATACATAAATAAAAATCAAATATGCGTTGTTCAATATATTTTATTCTATGCGATAATTACACAAACAATCAATTATCCATTTCAATGTCCTTGATAATGAAGCACATCAAGATCAAGTATCAAAATCTTTGATTAGAAGCTAAGGCCAAAAATCTCTTTTAACAGTGCAATGAATCCTTTAACATCGACACCGACGGCTTCCAAACGAGCAACGATCTTCTGGACTCCATTGTTGGCGGCCAAAGCATCGGTCAATCCCTTGAATACTGGTGACTGGAGCTTGTCGACGAGGGTCTTGAAGTCTGGGCTGCTGACGAGTTTCTCACGGTACAAAGCGGCGATTTTGTCAATAGGAAGAACGGCTTTGATTTCTTGGATTACTGAATTTACTCCCCTTGGAAGAACTCCGTAGAAGGATGAGCGAGTGATTCCCAAAAGATCATGCACCCACTGGATCCAACGACGAACGGGAAGACCGGCAGCGTCCAAGTAGGCAACAACCTATTAACAAACACAAACTCTATAAGTCAACCTCCTGGATCACATTAACTACCACTTAAATGAAATACAACATTTCAATATGTCTCGCATAGCAAAAACTAAAAGCTTTAATTACCTGTTTCCATTCGGGAATTTGAGAAATTTCGATGACCAAAGCTTTGCATTCTTCGCTGTAGATGAATTCAATGACAGCTTGCACTTCAGGGTCGCTCAAGTTATTCTTGACAATCTCGACGATTTTGTCAACAGGAATCAAGTTGATGAAGTCTTGGAGGTCTTCGTTTAATCCCCTGACTGGGCTGGCGTAAACGTGGGTCAGGCCAAAAATCTCTTTTAACAGTGCAATGAATCCTTTAACATCAACTCCGACGGCTTCTAAGCGAGCAACGATCTTCTGGACTCCCTTGTTGGCGGCCAAAGCATCGGTCAATCCTTTGAATACTGGTGACTGGAGCTTGTCGACGAGGGTCTTGAAGTCTGGGCTGCTGACGAGCTTCTCGCGGTACAAAGCGGCGATTTTGTCAATGGGTAGGACGGCTTTGATTTCTTGGATTACTGAATTGACTCCTCTTGGGAGAACTCCGTAGAAAGATGAGCGAGTGATTCCCAAAAGATCATGCACCCACTGGATCCAACGTTGAACGGGAAGACCGGCAGCGTCCAAATAGGCAACAACCTATTAACAAATACAAACTCTATAAGTCAACCTCCTGGATCACATTAACTAGCACTTAAATGAAATACACCATTTCAATACGTCTCGCATAGCAAAAACTATTAGCTTTAATTACCTGTTTCCATTCGGGAATTTGAGAAATTTCGATGACCAAAGCTTTGCATTCTTCGCTGTAGATGAATTCGATGACAGCTTGCACTTCAGGGTCGTTCAAGTTATTCTTGACAATCTCGACGATTTTGTCAACAGGAATCAAGTTGATGAAGTCTTGGAGGTCTTCGTTTAATCCCTTGACTGGGCTGGCGTAAACGTGGGTCAGGCCAAAAATCTCTTTTAACAGTGCAATGAATCCTTTAACATCAACTCCGACTGCTTCCAAGCGAGCAACGATCTTCTGGACTCCCTTGTTGGCGGCCAAAGCATCGGTCAATCCTTTGAATACTGGTGACTGGAGCTTGTCGACGAGGGTCTTGAAGTCTGGGCTGCTGACGAGCTTCTCGCGGTACAAAGCGGCGATTTTGTCAATGGGTAGGACGGCTTTGATTTCTTGGATGACTGAGTTGACTCCTCTTGGAGAAACTCCATTGAAGGATGAACGAGTGATTCCCAAAAGGTCATGCACCCACTGGATCCAGCGTTGAACGGGAAGACCGGCAGCGTCCAAGTAGGCAACAACCTATCAACAAACACAAACTCTATTAGTCAACTTCCTGGATCACATTAACTACCACTTAAATGAAATACAACATTTCAATGTCTCGCATAACAAAAACTATTAGCTTTAATTACCTGTTTCCATTCGGGAATTTGAGAAATTTCGATGACCAAAGCTTTGCATTCTTCGCTGTAGATGAATTCGATGACAGCTTGCACTTCAGGGTCGTTCAAGTTATTCTTGACAATCTCGACGATTTTGTCAACAGGAATCAAGTTGATGAAGTCTTGGAGGTCTTCGTTTAATCCCCTGACTGAGCTGGCGTAAACGTGGGTCAGGCCAAAAATCTCTTTTAACAGTGCAATGAATCCTTTAACATCAACTCCGACGGCTTCCAAGCGAGCAACGATCTTCTGGACTCCCTTGTTGGCGGCCAAAGCATCGGTCAATCCTTTGAATACTGGTGACTGGAGCTTGTCGACGAGGGTCTTGAAGTCTGGGCTGCTGACGAGCTTCTCGCGGTACAAAGCGGCGATTTTGTCAATGGGTAGGACGGCTTTGATTTCTTGGATGACTGAGTTGACTCCTCTTGGAGAAACTCCATTGAAGGATGAACGAGTGATTCCCAAAAGGTCATGCACCCACTGGATCCAGCGTTGAACGGGAAGACCGGCAGCGTCCAAGTAGGCAACAACCTATCAACAAACACAAACTCTATTAGTCAACTTCCTGGATCACATTAACTACCACTTAAATGAAATACAACATTTCAATGTCTCGCATAACAAAAACTATTAGCTTTAATTACCTGTTTCCATTCGGGAATTTGAGAAATTTCGATGACCAAAGCTTTGCATTCTTCGCTGTAGATGAATTCGATGACAGCTTGCACTTCAGGGTCGTTCAAGTTATTCTTGACAATCTCGACGATTTTGTCAACAGGAATCAAGTTGATGAAGTCTTGGAGGTCTTCGTTTAATCCCCTGACTGGGCTGGCGTAAACGTGGGTCAGGCCAAAGATGGTTTTTAACAGTTCAATAAATCCCTTGACATCAACACCGACGGCTTCCAAGCGAGCAACGATCTTCTGGACTCCCTTGTTGGCGGCCAAAGCATCGGTCAATCCTTTGAATACTGGTGACTGAAGCTTGTCGACGAGAGTCTTGAAGTCTGGGCTGCTGACGAGCTTCTCACGGTACAAAGCGGCGATTTTGTCAATGGGAAGGACGGCTTTGATTTCTTGGATTACTGAATTGACTCCTCTTGGGAGAACTCCGTAGAAAGATGAGCGAGTGATTCCCAAAAGGTCATGCACCCACTGGATCCACCGGAGAATGGGAAGACCGGCAGAGTCCAAGTAGGAAACAACCTATTAACAATCACAAACTCTATAACTCAACTGCATGAATCACATTTATTATCAATTAAATATAATGAAACATTGACGCTTAGAATATAATAATAACTTTGATTACCTGTCTCCATTCAGGAATTCGAGAAATTTCAATGACCAAATCTTTACATTCTTCGCTGTAGATGAATTCAATGACAGCTTGCACTTCAGGATCGTTCAGGTTGTTCTTGATAATCTCGACAACTTTGTCGACGGGAATCAAGTCGATGAAGTCTTGCAGGTCTTCGTTTAGTCCTCTTGACTGAACTGGAAGAGCCGTTGTCCCATAGGTGAGACCTAAAACGGCCAACAAGAAGAAGGTCAACTTCATTGTCACTATATTCACTTTACTCGATCAAATCAAAGTTTCTGAGGACAATGTCAAACAGAACAAATAAATCTGTATTTATAGTCTTTTTATTTTTTATATCTATATTGTGAAAACATTATCTGTGACGTTAATGTATTTAGGTTGGATTAAATCATATTATATTACATTATCATTATCCCATAATCTCTTATATACCTACTTAAGAATTAAATCTTCAAATTCAAAACGCATTTTATTGATATGATTATATCACAGATTATCTTCACTCGATTTGCTTGATAGTATTAGTAATTATAAAATGCATTCATTACTTAATCTTTATCTGAAGTTGAAAAGATAACTATCAATTTTTAATTTTTCAATTTTATATTGATATTTCTTCATTGTATTTTCATTATATGTATAATATGATATCCTATATTTTTCCATGCTTAAAATGTCTTCAATACTTTTTTACGTCTTCGTAACTCAAAAAGTACAAGTTTTCGGGATACACATAAATGTACTTTATTCTTCCGTTGTCGCTATTGTTTTCTATAGCTATAAAACACCACTAGAATGGTTTTATGATCAATATCATTCAGGAAGACAATAAGGAAGTAACCAAAGACATTTCCATCCATGCCACTTTCTCCTTCATGCTAAATGATTTTTGTATTGGGTTAAATAAAGCATGAAATATTTAGTTTTTTGAAATAAGACTTGAAGTAATATATGTGCATTGAAATTCTGAATTCATTACGTTAAAAAACTCAAAACTTACAAAAGTTGAGATACATGCTTGTAGAAAAATAACAACGATATCCATGCCATCTACTCCTAGAAGAATAAAGCCAAAGCGTTGCTTTGCTTGTGGGCACACCCCTTTTACTAGCTATGCAACTCCCTCCACCACCTGCCACAGCTATACATTTATGTCCAACAGATATTTCCCGTGGTGTAACAAATGTTATATGTATGTTGTTCAGTTTTGTGCTAAAATTGTCTCGGATACAATTGACCAAGATTTGGCGGCTTGCACTTAAGTGTGCGTAAAATTGCCCTATGAAAATGTCCGGAGGTACTATGAATGTAAATCTACTTTTTCTATCTATGACGCCACAAATTTACTGAATGTTACATAGTTTGCCTTTGTAGCTACCAAGTCGGTGTGGTAGGTGGGTTCGAAGATAGGTCGAACTGACTTGATTAATTGTTCTCGTTCATTAGGCATGAGATGACAATCCTGGATGATGTTATCAGCATCCTGCATCACGCCACATGTGCATGTCTCTGTGTCTATCCAGCCAAGCTTGAAGAGCTTGGCAGCGAAACTGCCATGTCCTGAAATGAACTGGCTAGTCCAATAGTTGGGGGTAACTCCCCTTGTTACCTCCATTCGCCACTTGGAGAGGAAGACACCATGAAGCGGCCCACCTCCGCACACCGCACGCAATGCCCATGAAGATGGCGCCATCTGCTATCTTTAAGGCTCATGGTTATAGACCACAATCACTGGTAGCGAGTCGAGCGACACGGAGGAACACCAAATTGGCAACATTTTTCAAAATCTGAACAAAAAGTATGAGTGCAAAAAGAAACCTTTTTCGAGGCCCCTAAGATTCGGAGACGCGCTTCATTCGCTTTTCGGGTAATCCGCCACTGGAAACAAGTCTGTCAAAGTTTAAATTTGCCAAAAATGTATGTTTTATATTATCTTTCTCCTTCCACTTATTTACAATAGTAAATCAATGAATGCTACAATCATCGTTTGTAAAGCGATCAAATAATGTTTCAGTAATTAGTTTAAGAATTAATAAAAGTAATGATTTTACTATTTTTTAACAACCCCCCCCCCCCCCCCTCCTGAGTTTCTCTTAATTATGTTGCATTCAATTTCAACAATTTAAATTCCATTTTTTTTTAAATATATTTTATGTCAATAATTACATTTTAAAATATCTTATACAGTAAAAGAAACTTTTTTTCAATATTCTTCATGCTGGATTAAAAAAAACTAAATGGCATTCAATCAACTAAAAGAAACTTGTTTCTTATGAAATTATTTATCATACAATTTGATTGACACCTTCTATAAAACAATTAATATCTTTGTTTTCGACAACTTCACACTTACCTTTGCATTCTAGATAAAATCTCAATTGTTTATGGCTCTGAACCGGAAAATGCCTGTAATCTCAATTGATTGTTTTTAATATTAATTAGTATTAAGGTCTATTTCGTGACAATTAGTCCAAATAATAATTATATGACATGAAAATATGGACGACACGCCCTAAGGGAAGTGGGAGCCTAAAATAATATTTTTAATGGTTTGCAATGAAGTTATTAAGAAGATTGGATGAATATAACCTCACAGTACATAGAGTAGAGGTAAAACTCCATTATAATACGCATGTCACCATCCAACTAGTTTTGAATAGTTTTTGTTTAACTAAATACTGTTATAAAATACCTTATTCTAAAAATTAAGACTTTTTATCAAAATTTGAAAACAAGGAAAGGAAACAACAATAACTTTTCTTTTTTTTTAACCATGTCCACTTCCAATGTGGAGCAAAAGGACTCCTAATGGAGTTTATTTCAACAGAAGAGTTTCTACGAGAACTGCTTGTTATTCAGTTGCTCAACCTCTCTTTTTCCAAAGAGAGTAGGAATAGAAGGATAGGACTAGGACAGGACTAATGGTTAGTTAATCGTTCTCGATACGCCCCGTTCATAGGATAGGATGGGTAGGAGGGGAGAATTCAAGACATAGCATACATCCATGCCTTCGAACAGAAATTCATAAATCAATTTATAAAATTGTCCGTATTGTGATTCGAGCCCGTGACCTCCGTAACCCAAGCCAACGACATTGACCATCGGCCACACAAGCGGCTACAATAACTTAAATGCTAATTAATCATTTATGAGCAACCCCTTTATACCCATAATCATTTTATTTTTACTCTAATAAATATACTTATGTAACACAGGTTATCCTGCTTAATTGGGCCATCAGTTAAAAGGTAGCCACTAATTTACTTTACTAAATTGAGACAGTAATTTTAAGATCACAATATTTATTATGTTACACATCGTAATATTAAATTAAATATTTTTGATTAGTGAGGCTAAGTGTATGCTGAGACTCGGGTGACACAGCCCAGCTGTGACAGCTGCAACACGAAAGTGATATATATGAAAGAGTCACAATAACTCTTTTAATGTCTAACAATATTCAGTTTGCACAAATTTGTTAATTTCTAGCTCATTTTTGCGACAAAATCAAAAAAACACGTCCAATATGCACGCGTCACGCAGGAATCTGTGCCGGATTACAACAGAGAGTGCGCAGAGCAGACAGATGGATGTCTACATCGCACATTCTTCTGATGCAGCATACTGAGGTCTATGCTTCTTCGTGTAATACAAAATATGTGTTGCCTACACTGCGCTGTAAACTGCATTGCGCTGATTCGTCTTGCTTTTTTCAAAAATTTTGCTTGAGTGTTGCATTCCGTTGCTAGACATTCATTTGTAGTAATGCCAATTTTTAAAGACCCCCAAAAATTTAGAACTATATATTTACAATCCCAGATATTTTGTTGATTACTAAGTAAGTATTCGGGTTACGAACCTCAGTATGAACAGCATTTTTTTTGATCGATTTATCGATTTCAATCCAAAGGCATGCATGTTTGTCAAGTCTAAGAATTTCCTCCTACCTTTCTGATCCTTCAACAACTGGGCGTAGCTAGAGCGATCGGTTAACCAATAGTCCTCCCCTAGCCTTATTCTCCTATCCCTACTACTCTCTTTGGAAAAGTGAGGTTGAACGACTGAGTAACTAACGGTTCTCTTAGAAAAAAGTAAGGTGTTGGTTTATTATATATTTAAAAAATATCATATTATTATTAACGTTTAAAATATTTATGTGTGGCCAATCAGAGACATGCATTATTTTATTTGGCCCACCAAATAGTCTTACACTCTGATAACATATTACAGCAGTAATGATTCATACATTCTCTTATAACAATTATGTTTTTTTTCGCATTAGATAAATCATTTTACAAAATTTAGAGATTGCAATGAGCAATTTATATTTGATTTTAAAAATTGCTTATCAACCTGATAAAATGTTAATTACCTTAAGTTTTATATGCCTCCCTTTTATCATAATATTGCTACTTATGAAATTTGTTAGTTTCAGTATTTGAACTCTTATGGGAGTGTCCAATTACATAAAATATTTGTCATTGATTAATACATTTTAATGTTACAAACAACTTGTAGAATATTTTTTCATAAAATGATAGATCAGGATAAGGAGCTATCTATTTCATTGTTTTTATTTATCCTCTTATCTAAAGAATATACTTATTGTAAGCTAGGCAACCGCAAGAAACATGGTTTTACCATGTCAAAACTACCTCTTTGAGTGTCGATTTTTTCGTGTAGCTCGAAATTCTGATTACCAGATTGAATTTAACAATGATACCATAGAACGGGTAATAGTATCTGCAGAGAAGTGTTGTATTCATATTAAACAAAAAATTTAACCCTTCGAAAATATTATCTTATTCTAGTTAAAAATATAAGCTTTCGTCAAAAAAATTCAAGATATAAAATTCATTATTGTTTATTGTATCTTAATTTTATTTTTAAAAATAAGGTAAATGTACCAGTGGCTGACCATGTACCAGTAGTTGACCTTTTGGCAATAAAATTGCCTAAAATAAGAAATGTAGACGAGGAATTGCTCTAAATTGTAATGTTTAGACAAGTCAAGCCATTTGTGGTCAGATTGAGAAACTAACCCATCACCATATATGTCATTTTAGTGTAATGGCAGCCATTTGAAAACAACACTTAGTGAGGTAAGTGTTTTTTTTTGACATTTCTTAAGGAAATTGTTAAGGACATGAGTGCATATAATCATATGGCAATTCAATGTTTTTGACTTTATAATACTAAGTTAATGCATTATGGGCAGCCATAATATTGAAGTATTGAGATCATTTTTAATTTTTAGGATATATATACAGGAAAGCGAGTTTGGGGGGGGGGTCAACTACTCAAACATTTTTTCATGCTTTTTCAGTACTTGACCGGGGGTGTCAACTACTGGATAAATTAATAAAAAAATATATCATCAATTTTTTAACAATTTTGTCATTAATAAGTGTGGAATGATGATTATTTATGAATTAGAAGAGTGCAGGACTGTTCTAACCAATAGATGACATAGGGTCAACTACTGGAACACCATATGGTCAACTACTGGTATTTTTGTTTATTAACTCCTGAAAGATGTGATTAACGAAGTTGTGATAGAATCTGTTCTGGTAAATGGTTTCCGAAAATGTGGACTTTGTCCATGGAACCCTCAAGTAGTCATGGGACCAGGAGAATCTGAAAATAAGCCTCCAATGGTTACATCAGAGGAACGCAAGCGGTATTTAGAGAAAGGACTGCAGTTCCAGAATGAAAACATTGATCAGGAAAAACTTGATTCATTTCACAAAAAAATGACCCTAATCAAGATGACAAGTCATTGTTCGCATTGTGACGAAAAGTAAAAAATGAGTTTGAAAGTATCACTTTTCCTGAGCGGGATAGATCCATCGATGAAGCATTGCAAGAAGAGGTAACCGATGATATGATGTCTTTGACTGCGTGGAATGCTACGAATTGTTATGCTGCTTCATCTCCAATCACCAGTACACCTGTGGTTAGTCCAACGATTTGAGAAAATATTTCATCTCCAATCGCCAGTGCACTTGTGGCTGGTCTTATGACTAATGATGATATGTCGTTTCCAATTACTAGTGAACCCGTGGCTAGTCCATTCAAGAGACATTTTTTCTTGCCCAGTAATGGAGGAAAAAATCCAATAAAAGGGCGAAAAAGGAAAAAAAACCCACCATTGTTTTCGGCAAACTGTGCCGGGAGTATTTCCTACACGAAAAGAGGAAAAAAGAAGAAATGGAACGTTTGAAAAAAGGACGTGCTGCAGAGAGGCAAACAAAAAAGAATTGAATGGGCGAGCAAAGGGGAAATTGAAAGCAGTACAGAAGAAAATGCGTTTTCTTCAAAGTCTTCTTACTTCAGTGTTGAGATTTCAGACTCAACGGAAAGTGAATGGCACGAGTCTATTGACGAAAGCACTGCGCCTTAAACTCGTTGGCTGCTTGTTATTAAAGCCATTAATAAAAAATGTAGTATTCTTATATGAAGAAAAATAGTTTCCGGGAAAAATCGTTAATATTTCTAAAGCAGCAGCTACTATTTCATTGATGCAAAAGTTTGGTAGCCTATGGAAATGGCCAGAGTTACCTGATGTACCTAGCTATGAATGGATGGAGGTAGTTTCCCACATAAATGACCCGACGCAAGTAAGCAAAACTCCTAAGGTTTTTTCAGTTCCGGAATTGGACTTTATTTGGAATATCTAAAGATTTTTGTGTGAGAAAACTCACTTGTCTTATATGTGGTGGAAGTTACTGAGCCTATAATATACTATGTATGTACTAAGCTGCTAAAATAAATACATTTTTCTATTTTTTCTTTGATGAAGTAACATGGTCAACTACTGGGAAAAAAAATGGTCAACTACTGGAACATTCAATTTTTCAGATGGTCAACTACTGACACTGAAACATGGTTCTTAAAAATTGAACACAATTATTTTGAAACAGACCCTTTCTTAATTTTTGTCTTATCATATTATTTAAGACATTTGAGCCATTATGAATACACTTACTTTGCCATCATTCGGCTCAATGCTATACGGCAATCGTTATTTTTGTTGAATTTTTGCCCTTAAAAGGTCAACTACTGGTACATTTACCTTACTTTGTTACAAAGATTGTTCATTATCACTATCAGACAATTGACAAATCTGTTTGTGCACATTTAGTACGACATCGCTTTTATCATTTGAGATATCCAGAGCATGTGTAATATTTCTTTATAGATTACCGGGTAAACACGAATAAACCTCTCTGCGCATAGTATAGAGTAGTAAGTACATGTAAGGGATGTAGTCTAGTCTATTTACATTTGTGAATGTTTCAAATGCAAGACTCTCCTTGATGTTATATATTTAACAGCTACCTATTATGCCTTTCTCTGTATAAGCCTACCTACATCAAACTCTAGCGTCTTTAACGATTAGTCAATTGGTCGGAGTTATATGAGTCAAAATGATTATTGTAATAATCTTTTGATCGCATCAAAGATTAAGCTCAGTCAGCAAATAAACTATTCAATCTATCCACGTACCGAGTCATCTCAGTTTGTTATCGTAATAATAATTATCTTAGATGTTGATAATCATCGATGATTACATTCAAAGATTTTAAAAATATGAATGTCTACGACGTGTTTTTGATAGGTATCGTTACAATTTATCGGTAAAGATAAAAAATCTGTAATAGGTTTATTCCATAGTTATATTATGCATTCACTTAACATTCAATGAACACTCGCTCTCTCTCACATACACACATCAATTTTCAAGCACCGGAAGACAGATAAAGTTCAAATGTATATTGTAATAAAGTTCAGGTATAACAATGAGATTTATGGCTTATACCAAGATTCATAACTATCTTCCTTCATGAAACTGCAGAAGCTGAACTGAACAGGCCATTTCCAGCGTAGGTAGAGGTTTAAGCATCAAAAGAAGTCCTCAAAGTGTCCCGATGAGAAAAAAACCAATGGAAAAACTCGGGACATCCCTGGCAAAACTTTGAACACAACTCAAGTTATTACACTACAAGAGTGTAAAACTGTAGCGAGTGGTGGTGGAAACAACGTTGAGTACCCTAGAGAATTAAAAAATAAATAAATGATAAAACTGCAGATGCAATGGAAGATCAGGTCGGATGGATGCTAGCGAGCCTCTAAAAACCTTTAAATGAAAAAGATACGTAGGGGACCTGTCTGGGTGCAATAAATTGGTGCAGAAGGCTTTATATCTTATAAGCAATGGCGTGCTGCTAAAGTTTTATCAACCGGCTTGCACCTTGTTATATGCCGCAAACAATTTTGTGTCAATTTCAAAAACCCAGAAATTTCCTTTTTTTTTTAGGTCTCCAAAGAATTTTCAAACCCAAAATACCAAGAATTTACTGGTTTGCCCAAATTACCGGCACGGGAGCTTTTTTTTTATCTCTTCCAAAAATTTTCGGTTCCAAAATCACAGGAATTTACGGATATACTAATAACCATAGCGGATCTTATTCGTCTATCATCTGCTATCATCGGCTTCTGAGACATGATTTAAGGGATGGTAAATTATTTAAGTATTTTAAGAACCTGCTCTCCAAATCGAAATTATAGCAGCACACCACTGCCTATAAGAGATAATATTATAAAGGAAGTTTATATGATAATATTATCAGAGTTCAGATGGTAGTGTGATGATAAAATAGCTTTAGTTCAATAATCAACTTATATGTTTTTGAAAATTCTTATAGATATACAAACATTTTTATAATAATTAACCCTACATTTAGGATACTAATCACAATATTTCTTACGAGAGTGCGAGTCAACAACTAATTAAATTATTGCAAATTATAGCCAGTGTGCTAGGTTCAAATGTACTTTTTTCAACGGCAGCCAAAAGGTTAAAAATATATCCAGAAGTGCATAAAAATAGCTTGTTAAAAAATAAGGAAAACAATAGGGTATGCAAAATCATGATAAAACCTTTTATACCTATATCTCAGAAACACCGAATGAACATCACTGTGTTCTTAAATTATTTGTTATCACTGTGAGGGCAGCATGTTAGTACAACATGATTAATTCAAAAATAAATCGATACTTTGCTAGAAAGGTCTATTTTACTGTTCATTCATGTAAACTGTCATAAATGCAAAAGAAATAAATTTTGATATGAATAAAAATGTTTTATTATACCATGTTTCCTGAAAATATGACCTATCCTGAATATCATAATGTTTGTAAATAAGCCCAACTCCAAAAAGAAGCTGTAATTAATATAATGTGAAATTTTTTTTTTTTTTTTAAATATAGCAGGTTGTACTGGATTAGTGATGCACAAACCGCGGCCCTTTTTGAATTTTGTGGCGGCCCTTAAATCTCTTTCTCAAACTTACTTTTTTCACGTAAAACATTTATTAAACAAATGTAAGCAAGCTTTTTCTTGAATGAAGGAGAATAAATCGGTTCATAGAAACAGGCTTACAAAAATTACGTCAGATTAAAAAAAATAGTTAAAAATTAACAAAGACCAAGAACGCATTAACTTATGAATTGCATATAAATGAAACATAAACATTTCACAATGAAACGATTTTTAATAAGCAAGTACTCACTTTTAGGGTGTTCACTGTCAATACTTGGTGGAAAGGCATTATATTAATAAAAACACAATAATCCTTTGTACTTCATTCCACTTTATTTAATATGCTGATATTCATCAGTTGACGATGCTCGTAATGAGCGAAACCGGTCCTGACATATTAAATAAAGTGGAATGAAGTACAAAGGATTATTGTGTTTTTATTAAGCAAGTACTCATAATCCTTTTTTTGCATGGCTTATTTATTTTCGAAATAACACGGTCAAAATAATATAATGGAGACTATTATTCACTTGATCGTTTTTACACAATTTTAAGGCTGTTTTACATGGAACGTGCATATGTTATGTATAAAAAAGGATTGAGCGTACTTTAAATCATTTTTTTCTTTGCGGCCCGAACCCACGATAATTTGTTTTATGCGGCCCGCTAGAAGATAAAGGTTGTGCATCACTGTACTAGATTAAATATAGATGGTTGATAACTAAATACATTTTTTAGGTTTAGATAACTAAATACATTTTGTTAAATATAATCCTTATAAAAATTAATAATAAGCACCGGGACCTTTTTCTAGGGAAAGACAGTATTACTGTGAGAGGATTTAAAACCATTGGTCATTTTGCTTGTAGCTTATTTCCTTACTAATATTTCATCCACAGTTGAACAAAAGTTCACACAGTATTGGGACCAAACATTTTTTTGTGAGAATTCCGCAATAAGTTATTGTCTTGAAGTGGCTAAATCTGAGCATCGTGTGATGTGTAAAATTTGAAAATTTCAACATCTCACTCCATGGTTTGTAGTAGTTTAATACATATTCAGGCTTAGGGTTTCACTATTTCTTTGATACAGGTATCCATGTAAGTAAGAAAAGGGACACAAACTGATCACCACTGCATATGAGTGTGAAGTCATTCTTCTTTTTCTATGACCATATTCACTCCCTGTATGGATTATATGTATGCCACATGGCACTTCCATGTTTCCCTGCCTCCCGCCAATTGCTTTGATTCCTCCCAGAATGCCGAAATCCCATCGCACGGAAAAAGTGATAGTTAGGATCAATCTAAGACAAGAGGTTAGCTGCGCGGAAATTTCAAAGGCTGTGCGGACCGATCAAATATTAATTGTAACAGGACGATGTCTTGTACATTCTCTAATCTCTGAGTTTCTAATGAAATCAAACATACATTATCCGACGCAAGCATCTATTCTAAATGCTCAATATACAGTTTTCAATCATAGGAGTCATTCAATCATAATCAATTTTACATCAAATAAAAAATAAAACTCTGTCCATAGGACAGCTTACCTAAATGAAACTGTGCCAAAAATACTGCTGCGTGTCTTTGATTAATTTAATTCCAAAGGTCAACAGGCTTATTATTGCAATAATATAAAATTGTATTCACTTAATCTTTGTCAATAGCATTAATGACAGCTATTCATGATACATTAATTCTCGATATTTATTTGCATCTTGATAACAGTTTTAAATGCATTAACACAATTTAATTTGTTTTAATCACCATTTCAAAAAGTATTAGATACATATTTAATTCCATCGAAGTTATATTTCATATTTGAATACACAGTTAAATCCGTTTTGTATCAGAATATATCCATATATAAATTTGGAATAAAGTAAGTCCTCGACTTATGACGGTTCGACATAATACTGAAAAAAAAAAAGCATTTTCTCCTCCACTACATTCAGTCCTCCAACTGTCTATGTCAGTCACTGACCTCCAACACTCTCATTCATCCAGAAAGTAACGGTCTTCCAACTTTTCGTCTTCCCTCAGGTGTAGTAAATGTGAGACATTTTGTTGGTTTACATCAGTTTTTCTTAACCGTATTGAAAGAATCGCCCCCTTTAGCAGAAATAAATTATCCAACATTATCTAACGCGCTCCAATAAAAACGAAATTATAAAATTACACAATTCTTTATATATGTAAGTACTATTATTTCATGGAGTGGATTTCCTACTACAAATAAAAAATGCTATAAAATACAAACAAAACACATGATGTTTTAATAATATAGTCTTACAATATCTCAGTGCCCCCCCTGACTAAGTACATCGCCCCCTCGCATTCCTGCATCGCCCCCCCCCCCAGACTACTTAACACCCACCAGGGGGCGGTACCGCCCTCGTTAAGAACCACTGGTTTACATTCATCCATTTGTGATATATGTCTGACACAGCATAGGTGTTGAGTTTTAACAAATCTGACAATGTCTGGCTCACTGTAGAGAATATTAAGGTCATGGTTGTGCCGACATTTGCCATCCTCGCAAACAGCACCGAAAATCTTTCGCAAGATCTTTCGCGGCCAACTTTTTTATTTCATGATAAGCGGGAGGATTTGGATTGTTTATGCAGTCCATAAAAGCATCTATTTGCTTACAATCCTCCTTTTGATTTCCTCGCTTAGACTATTCTGGACATTGACTAGGGATCCAAGATACACAAACTCGTCAATCGTTTCTCTCTCTCTCAATGAATGGACTTGTCACAATCTTCATACAGACCGAAGAGCTCAACATTATACCTTCTCTTCGAGTAGTTGCAATGCCTGACAGATCTATAATTACGATAAAGGATTTCTCTTTTGTAGTTATTTAAGACTGATTTGTTTTAGAATTAATGGACAGATTTCCAATGCATAGGTGATCAAAGGCTTTACGAGAGTTTTGTAAACTGTGCTCTTAATCCGGCAAGATAGGAAGCAGGATATAGTGTCTGAGTAATCGGAAGTAGCACTTGTGCGCTGCAATCGATGGTGTAGCTATAAATTTGGGGCTATCATGCAGACGTCACACAAACCCCTCCTTAATAAATTTTTTATCCGTTAAATTTGGGCCCCCCTATCTCATGCATTGACTCTGCTATGAGGTGGCTTTGCCGCTAACTACCAAGAGTCTTTTATTAATTTTCTCAGAGACTCTTTTTCCAAGCTTACGGTGGTTGATAAAACTGTCAGCTATGGAAATTTTTTAGTCTTCATTTTTAGGCATATATTAGAACTTTTTTTCTTCTCTTCTGTGTCCATATATGCTTCCTATTCGAAGCATATCGCCACCACAAAATACCTCAAAGATTCTATGTATATATAACTACAGTATCGATACGCATGCGCTTTCAACTTGGCATTGAAAGAAAGTACAGTGGAACCTCGATTCTACGTTTTTCAAGGGACCGTAATAAATGAACGAATAATGTGGGAAACCAATAATGCGGGAAATCTTCAAATAATACCAAAACACTTATTTAAAAAAATTTCAAAAAACTTATTTATTTATGTAACTAAATGCAATGTAAAACTATTTGAGCGAAAAAAAAATATATTCTACAAAAACGGTTAATCGGGATAATAATTGGGACGGGTCGATAATATTTAGATGATAGATCGAGGAAATCAGTAAATCGGGGAATGATAAACGTGGAATTATTAAATATTGTTATAACCGAGTAAAAAATAATCAATCCATGCAAAAAATCGAAGATAGCGAGAACGGTAGATCGGGGTTCCACTGAAAAAAACGCGAAACAAAATGCGAGGCAAAACTATTTATGAAAAATATTCAATGAAAATGGTCGATCGGGATAATATTCGTGACGTGACCAAAATATTTAAACGATAGATCGAGGAAAACGGTAAATCGGGGAACGATTAATGCGGTATTCTTTTACATTGTTCTTATGGGTGTTTGGCTGGGACTATGAAAAATAAACGATCCATGCGGGAAAACGAACAATGCGAGAGCGGTAGATCGGGGTTCCACTGTAATCACAGTAATAGGATAGAAACAATCTTTACAGCATTGATTTTGTCTTCTTCACTTGAATAAATTGATAAGTAAGTACATGCCATAGAAAATAATTGATACCGATCAAAAAAGATTAAGTATAATCAAACCAAATAAAAATAACCATTTATATTTAATTTATAATTAATGAGAATTAATGGTAATCCATTTGATTATATATTTCATATGACGTGCGTGTTTACTTAGTGATAATTAATTTTATTTTAAGAAACTTTAATTTAATGTTTAGTATCTTTGGATTTGAAAACACCTATTTTTGGAATTAGATTGATATAACACAAGGGTGTCCAACCTTTTTTGCCCTGGGATCGACTTTTCAATCTTAAGTTTTCTTGCGATCGACTTCTTCAACATGATTCTTATAAGATTCTTATTTATCGTTTTTTCACTTCTTCAAACTTAGAAACGTTTATTTTGAATGTGAAATACATCGTTAGATAGGTGTGTGCTCACAAAATAATTCAATTTTAGTATTTTTATACATTTTATATTAAAATTATATATTTTTTCGAAATTCACGGAAGCTTTCGAGATCAACCAAATTTTGCTTTGGGATCGAACGGTCGATCGCGATCTACCGGTTGGTGATATGATATAACATGTTTAACAAGTACGTGCACAGCACACTGATTCGGATGTCACTTTCAACAATCGTATATGTTAAATAGTTAATAAAATAATAGAAAAAGTTGCAAGCATTGGTGACCATGAAAATAGCTGCCTACGATATACTAAACGAAACTATGTTTTTGGTGGATTCGGCGGTCTCTTTGTGGAAATTAATTTTAAATTGTTAATTGAATTTGATAACTTTATTATTCTACTTGTACTCAGTGGTATAACAAAGTAACCAAATTAATGTTTTTCTCGCGATTAACCTTCTGCAAACATATTGCTGAGAAAAATCACCAGGTGTCGCAAATCACTGGTCGACTCTGTCCGATGATTGGCGACAAGAGTAAACTTGCTGTAAAAAGCAAGTTACTGTTGTACACCACGATTACAACACCAATCATGACCTACGCGTGCCAAGTATGGGCACACGCAGGCATGAATCGTATACGGACACTACAGACAATATAAAACAAAGCACTTCGCATGGTCACGGGAGCACCCTGGTTCGTGCGAAGTTCCACATTACACAAAGACATGAACCCAGACCCGATCCTTGATCACGTCATAAAACTGTCGAAGAAGTTCTATAGCGACATGACGGATCACCCTAACCAATCTATCAAAAATTTATTTAACGACTACATTGATTACCCTCACACAAACATAGCGCGACCGCGAAGAGTCCTCCTACTGAAACCTCCTTAGCCCCCCCGATCCCCCACATTCACATGTTTGGTTATCAACATCTGCTAAAACCCCAATCTCCAAAACCTGAACGACTGCCGCAGACACTGTTGGCTTGACCTCCTCTCGAGGATAAATAACAAAAAAAAAGAGGGCAAAAGATTAAAATAATAATTATAAAAAAAAAACAGATCAAAAAAAAAAATGTTAACTGTCAGATAAGCATAACCCTAATTAATTGCAGCTCGAGGTTACTGAATCAACCACTAGTGTCACATGTAATGCCTACGAATGAGAACTAATACCACCACAAAAACAAAACAAAAACCAAAGACCACGCACCCGCCTACGCCCAGGTAAATCCAGGAAGCTACGCGGGAAAAGCAACATCAAAATACACCAGATGAAAGGGAAATTGGAGCTCGGCTCCACCAGCCCCAGAATTTGATGTATAGATATCAAATGTTTTTATACTTTAATCGTTTTTCGAATTTTGTTCTCCTGCATAAGTTTTGTCGCTAACAACCTGGTTTTCACTTCTAGGTTATGGAAGAGTACACAACTTGAATGATTCAAATTTGATATTGATGTTCCATTCAGGTACTTTTAGTCGATATCTTAAATCATAACCAATAATATACACCCTCTACGGGTTTGTCAATTATGACAGCATCGAGCCTTTCAAGGTTACACAGATCAAAAGCAACAGTTACAAACCTACTTTACTCATCTTCTGAGCAGTGGGCATCCTGTCCAATCCTATCAAGTACTATCCATAGGGTGTATTCAGTGAAACTTTAGAATGGCGATATCTTATGGGAGGAAGCAAAGTATTCAATATGCAGATTTTGGGAGATAAAAATGTAATATTAGTGTACAATGTTTTAGTTCGAAACAGACTTGAGAGTGAATCATTTGTTTGGGCCCCAAGAGGTTGTCCATTCTTGAGAGTGTAAAACTTAATGTTAGTGATCATTTTTTGAGGAATCGTGGGCATGAATTGTTTATTCTCTCAAGTTGTAGAAGCAGCCTGTCGCCCGCTGTGGTCTAGTTGGTTAGAGCTTGCTCTACCGATCAGGTGGGTCTGGGTTCGATTCCCGGTAAGGTCAATGTGAAATTGAATTTTTTCAATTTTAATTTGATATCTAGGACATGGGTGTTTGTGAAGTTAATTCTCCTTGAGTTAATCTCATGTGATCTTTCAACTTCAAAATATTTGACGCATTGGCGTAAGCTGTAAGGTCAAATATTTTTTTTTTAAAATCTTAAAAATTTTAAAAATTTAATTTAAAATTTAAATAAGTATGTCATCGAGGAGAGCTGTAAGTGTTTAAAAATATTGCTTCGTATGTGGACATATGCCACATGGACGTGAGTAAGTTCAGACAAATACCATCTTTTATGTATTAAAACAGTGGTTCTAAACCTTTTCGAAGTCACGGTGCACTTTTGATAATGGGAAAAAGTGGCGGTGCACCAGAATTAAGAGGTCGAAAAAAATGTGTATATAATTTTTTTTTCACTTTTTCGGTCTACACCATTTTGCGGATTTTTCGGTTTTTACTATTTTGTGGATTTTTTCGTTTTTACCAATTTTTTCGCGGTGCACTTGCAATAAGCTCGCAGTGCACCGGTTAAGAACCACTGCATTAAAATATACTTTGTCGGAAGTTACTCAGTTGACTTCCATGCCAATTTCAAATGCTTAAATTATTTTTTTTCATACTACTTAGTTTTTCAAATATTCTGTTATATCTTGTTTTTAACATTTCAAAAGTAATAAATTAATAATTCGTAATTATTTTGTAATATACATGTAAATAAAATATAATAAAATGATAGGTAACAGGGACTCTTGAAAGTATCACGTGATATATGCTCAATGAAGAATATACTTTAAATTATAAAAAAGGAAAGAATTCAGCATATTATCACAATAAGTTATTTTATGCTCTCATTTATTTATGAAATAATTAATCACACAAATGTATTTTAAACTATAACAATCTATATATAAAACAACAACAAAATTTTAGACTTCAGCGCTAGCAGTACGTAACATTTTGGCTTCACGGATCTCTTGTAAGACTTTCTTTTGTTCCTCAATTATGATAAGATTTTCTTCCAAAAATATTTTATACTCCTGTAAAAGAAATAAACATCGAGATTAATAAATATAACAGTCATTATCTCTTCAAGCTTGTATGACATACACAGAGAGAGCAAAAAAATGTTGTGTTTCGAAGTCTATTTAAAACAGAAAAAGTTGACCGATTTCAATAAAATAACTTGATTTCTTATAGAGATTAGATTGAATTTTAGTTATAAATACTTTTTATCGCATTTTTTTAATCTAAAAAAAAACTGTAGACTTAGTAGAATTGTAGAAAAAAAAATATCAGTTTAGAAAGATAGAAGGATTTTATATAAAAATGAACTTCCACAGAGTTACCGCCAAATCCATCGAAAGTATTAAGGATTTTATAATTTGACACATTCTAATCTCATAAGAATTATTTTTATGATATAAAACTATAAAACATATTACAATATAAAACAATTGAAGTTTAAGAAAAAATGAGACATCACTATAATATTGTAATACTCATTCAAAAGAACAAAATTTAATTTTTAACATTGCTAAAAACCTTGTTGTTTCCATGCAATTAAGAGTCAAATATGATCTTATAATAAAAACTGTGTTTTTCTCTCTTCAGGAAAGGTGGCTCTGGCCATTTTTGATTTCAAGCTTCTCATATATTCAATACTGTGGTCGGAGATTTTAAGTGTTACTATAAATATATATTAAATTTTAATTTATTTGTACATGTGCGGCTCACTCTGCTTTTCATTGAATATGAACGATTCGTTATTCAAAATCTATTTCAGGTATACGTGACTGAAGGGTTAAAAGCTTTCATTCCACTGGGTTGCTCCGTCAAATAGTTTGAGTCCTTTCAGAAACAGATTTTACATTATAGACAAAGAAGAATTTAAAATCTTAGTAATTTATAGAATGCCATCTGTCAGCTTGCTTTATAAACTTTATCACTAGTAAATCTTATCATGAATATTTTTTTTAGTATCAAACCAAAATCATTTATATTTTATTTTGTAAATAAATATGGAGAGAAAGAATTTGAAATTTGTAAATGTATAAATTAAATTCTTATTGTGCTAAATAATTATAAAAATGAATTTTGTATTGTTGTTACAAACATGTAGTGATTTATCTGTCTGTCTGAAACGCACATTACAACAATGCACACAGTACAAGATGTGAATTATAAAGAAAGGTTTACAGGTGGCACTGTCACTCCAATATAAAACAGGTGAAAATGCTCATCATGAGCGAAACCGGTCGTGATCATATAAAACAAAAGGGGAATTAGTACAAATATGTATTTAATTCTTTGAATAAAACAGTGTAAATGATAAACTATACACCCACACTCCTCACAGAGATATGAAAATATTATTTTTTAAGAATAATCAGACGATAAAAAAATGGACATTATCATCAATATTATTGAGAAAAAATATTTTTAAAAATTCTTTACTCAAATATTGGCTATAAAATAATCTATCACGGACAAATTCATTTTTCAAAACATAAAATTATAGGTACGTAATATTAAATATTTTTGATATCTTAAGCCATACTTGGTACACTTTGAATACTTAGTACAAAGTTCTGTAGCTTAGTTGACAGTGTAGTACCTCAATTTAGTGCAAGTGCAAAGAATGTTTTATAGGCAGACGAGGGTTTTTAAGAAATATTCAATTTGTCTTTTTATTTATACTTTATGAATGTTAAAAATAGTGATAACTTCAATGAATGTCTGCATCTATCTGCCTGCGCCTTTGGTTTTGGAGATATTTGTTGTTTACGCGTATTATTCCAAGAATGATTGGTGAAATATTACCTTAATTCACGTGGAAGAAAAAAATTTATAACATGAGGCGAAAACCCTCGCCACCCACCACCAAATCTTGAAATACTCCTAAGGTGGTGGGGAACAAGTTAACAACTACCGTTCTAAGTAATAGTGCAATACAAAACAATAAATTATGATGTAATTTTACCTCAGGATCTATTTCATCTACGATTTCAACTCCAACAGATCTTGCAACGCCAACCATCATTCTGCAAATTTCTTGAAGATCTTTGTGTGCCAAGGGTGGATCCTGTTGTTTGATTTTCGCTATTTCATATAAATGCTTGCGGGTGATTTTTCCAACCATTTCTTGACCTGGGAATACATAGAAGATTTTTATTTCATCATATTCATTAAGTTTGGATATATATTTTGTTCTACGTAGCACAGAAATGTACGTAATGCGTAAAAGCTAAAAATACAATAGGTCAGTAAACAGACTACAGTTTGTAACCTAGGAAAAATCTTCTCTAAACACTTGATTATATTATAAAATATAGTAAGTATACTGGCAGAAGACGTTACGTCAAAAACCGGCTGTTTCGAGTTATGAATGCAGATAGATAGATTTTAACATGCTGTATCTTCTGAAAAAACAAGTTCAGTCATATTCTTTGTAGTTTTACATAATTTGAACACAATATACATCAAATCGATTCTGTTCATAACTAAGCAACAACAAACTATAAATAATTGAACACTTTTGAATATGTGGATCATTATCAAATTGTATGAAGTGTTTGTAACGAGATGTAATAGATATAGTGCAGAAATGTTAAATGAGATATAGAGATGTGAAAATTTCAACGATTATCCTGAAACAAGGTTTTTTGACTTATCGCCTTCTGCCAGTATACACTTCATTATTTTAAACGGTTTTTTTCACAGGACTTTTTATATGGAACGTTGGAACGTCTTACCTGTGCAAAAAGAAAATTGGTTGTATATGTAATAATATTATAATAATAAAAGAGTTTGAAACAAACTGTCAATTAGCGCAAGCTTATAAAGTAGAATGTTGAAAAAGCATATTTATCTCAATACTACCAACTTGAATATGTAATTCGAAGCGAGTAAATGAAGCGAGCGGACTTCAAGGAATAAAACAGAATTCTATTATTTGTTGGCATTTGATAGATCAACCATTACTTCAATAACTTCAAAAACCAAATACAAAAATCATGTTGACTATTAAAAACTCCTCTTAATTGGTTTGATAATAAATTTGAGAATAGAATAGCTCTGCAGGTTTCTAAGCTGGTTGTCAGTTTTAAATCAAAATAAAATGGTGATGAAAAACCTAAACTCACCAGCTTTCATTGCGCCTCGCTGTATTCCTGCCGCTTGCTTTATAAAGTATGTTGCGGGAGGTTGGTGAATGGCTATATCACATGAACGATCTGGATTTAGTGCCACGCGAGTCGGTATGGGTATGCCCGGTTTCATTTCACTTGTACGCTCATTAAATTCTTTACAGAATGCTGCGATGTTAATTGATCTCTAAAATAAGTCAAATAATACATCACTTATAAAGGATTTCAAAAAAGAAATGATTATGTATTCTTCTAGGTCGGCTTTGTTGTAACGCACTTTATAAAAAGGTATCCTTGCAAAACGAATGTTGGTATAATATAGGCACTTAATTGTGAGACTGTGACAGCTAGGGAATTTTTTTCAGATGAGGAAGGTGAATTAGAATGTTGAACAGCACTATAATAATATGCGTGAACCAGGAGTATGATGACAAAAATCCGAGCTAAGTCCAGTCTAAGGTTAAAAAACCCAGTCAGATCGTAACATAAATCTCAACCAAAGATTCTTATCGGAAACTGGTTGTAAATCTGACGCTCATTTTTCTCCTGGATATAGCGATAGAATGATGGAGTAATGGTAAATCTATCATTCTTTCTAGAAGGATAAGAGACAGGCAAAAGGGATGCAAACATCACAGAACTCCAAAACCAATGTATCATGTTTACATTCAACTTGGGAAATGGAACCCAATGGATCCCTTGAGCAGTGGCAGATTCCTCCATAAGCGCATGAGACATGCGCTTTGGGTCTTTGAATCATAGAGGACTAAAAATAACCAATATTAATTGTATTTCAAAATCAGTTTTCAATATTTATTTTTGGTAAATTTGCTTTATGACATGCTGCTCTTTTTCTTCCTAAAAATGAACCAAGTGTCGCTTATAACAATGCACTTTTGTGGGAAATTTAAATAAAAAATGATTATACCAAATCATCATACATGAAAACTAAACTTCACACGAAATACGAACATAATATCAGGGCCTCCAAATTGTATTGCGCCTGAGCCCTTTCAAGTGCTTAATCCATCACTGCCTATGACCCCGCAACCGAGAGAACAAAGGCCTAACAGCATTGAGCACTCGGTCTGTTTGGCGAACATTATCATTATTTATTACGGTTCCCAAGAATCTACATTAAATGATTATTTTGTAAATATTTTCGGATTATCTAACTGCTAAAAAGCAGCTAAGTACTTAGTTCGGTTTTGAAAATTAGCATGATTTTTGCAATTTTTTTAAGACTTGTGTTTAAGCTTTATCACTGACTATACTTTTAACAATACTTTTGGCTAACGTTGAGTTGTTTTGTCCAGAATACTAATTATTTTACCTGCCCGAGCATTGGACCCAACGGTGGTCCGGCAGAGGCCATCCCGGCCGGCACATTTGTTCTTAATTTGGAAGAATGGTTTATTTTATCCGTAACTTTTTTCATAGACTTTAGTCTCGCCACAGATTTTGACATGTTTGAACAATTTTGAATATTTTATAAAAAAAAATGTATTTATAGGTTATGCAAAAGTCTAGAATCTGACGTCTAGTATCGAGTAGTTGCCATATAAATTACAAGCAAGTATTTTTTTAAATAGCTGCACTTTTAATCCTGGCAATGGATTTCTGATCTGTCAAAAGTGCCAACGATTGCACTATGTTCCGAACAAACCGAAAGTGATAATATTATATTGCGAGTAATTTGATTACAATAAATAAACCGTAGATTCAATGCTCATGCCTTTAACTTTTGTTATTTTACAATTATATCAGCGGTAGTATATGTTAAATGAACGTTACACCAATACAAGTCTGCGAAATATGTTATGAGTGTTGATTTAATTGTCATTGCACTAATTGACTGAATATTTCTAAAATGTGGTCATTCTTCTCTCGCGACCCTACTAAGGATTTTCCGTACGAAGTCGGCGAACAAATCTTGGGACTCGGTGATAAAAGTGTATGGAGTTTGCACAAAGGCAAAAAACGAGGCACACAAGATGAAGTGTCAGTATTTTTGTTCGACGTACAAAAGAGTTCCGAAACGCAATTAGATGTAGCTAAATGTGCACTTAAAAAGCTCAAAACGCTTCGGCATCCAAGTCTTATGCATTATTTAGATAGCTGTGAAACAGATAAAGTATTATATATTGCAACAGAAGCCGTTGAACCACTGTCCAGTTACTTGAAACAAATCACATTGGAGGGACAACAGAAAGAACTTTACATAGCGTGGGGCCTGTTCCAAATAACGGTATGCTCAAATTTGTCTAAAAAAAATACATTGTTGTGCATCTTACATCAAACCAACTACAATTCAACGCCGATCTATCATTCCAGCATTTATTACTATTTTTTTTCTAATCCTGGATAATATCCCATAAGATTAGAGCTCCAAAATCTTGCATACATCGTTATCCTATCGATGGTTTAAATATTATGATACTGTCAAAATTTTTATCTTGATTGATTGTTTTGTCAAATACCTTGTTATCCCGTTCAGAAGCTTATCAATGTTTCAATAGCTATCCTGTTTGCACAATAACTGAAACTGCAAAAACTGTCTTGTTGTTATGATGCTTAATCGCTTGCTCAGAATACTATTAACTGATCGCATCTAAACTGCAACTTGCAATTAAAATGCATCTCATTAAAAATGCCGTAATATGCTTTACTACTTGCTTCTCTTTTTCTACCTGAAAATTAACTAAACGCTGCTAATAACAATGCAGTTCTGTAGGAAATTTACTTATAAATAAGAAAATGCCAAATTATCATACATGGAAATCAGGGAAACCGATAATTAATGCACAATACGAATATATGTAGTATCAGTATGAAAAATTCAACATAGCATATCAAATGAAACTTCTTAGAACGAACTGTACAACATATTTGAAATACGTTGACGAATTTTCGTACTATTATTTCGTAATTCACATAAATTATCGGTTTCCTTGATTACAATGTTCGATTTTTTGATATTTTTCTATAGACAAATAAAATTTCTAGAAAGTTACATTGTTATTTGCGAGATTTGGTAAATTTTCAGGGCATAAAAGAGCATGATTACCAAAAAAACTTATAAATTTACCTAAAAAAGTGAACATAATTCGAGAAGGAACATATTAAACGAAGCTATATGTCTTAGTAATGTTCAAAATGGTAAAAAAAATAGTATTCGACACTTGGATCGGGACTTTGGTGTTGGTGTTACCATATATTCCTGATAGTACTAACATGAAATAATAAAAAAAATCACAATCAATGATTTCTATATCATTTATTGATTTGGCATTTACTTGGTAGAACTCCATTTTAATAGGGTAAAATATCAAGGTATTTCAGTTCTACAGTTTTTTTAAAAAGTTAAAGGTTGATAGCTATTTCGGCTTACGCCATCGTCAGAACTAATCATTATCCAGTAAACATCATTATCCATATAAGCATTTGCCCAGAATGTCTTAAATAAAATTTCAAAACGAAAAATCAATTTTTACATTTATTTGTTTGTTTCTATGCGGATCATTTTGCTATTCATTGGATATTAATCAACTGCTATTCAAAATCAATCATAGGCATAGGTGCTTGAGGGTTAAGTAATTGAAAAATCAATGTATCAAAAGTATCCGTTCAGGAAATTGAACCGGCAATCACGGTACGTAAGAAGAAATAACAGGTGTTCACCAATTGACTACAGTGCCAAAAAAATCAACTTCGTTTCATATTGGATATAATGCTCACACCAAAGTCTTCCTGTACTATTGATTCAAAATATGTGAATGTCAATAAATTTTTGAAATTTTAAAATCAAATTATAAATAAATAAAATATTCTTAAATTTCAATTCATTCAATTTATTTCGGAAAGAAGCAAGTACTATGGAAATATTTATGGATACTTGACTGCTTATTGGCGTTTGCATGTCTTATATTGTTGCTTTCTATTAATCGGTTTCTGTTTATTTCTTTTCAGAGAGCATTATCTTTTTTGACAAACGATGGTAACATCCGTCATAATAATGTCTGTATTTACTCCGTCTTCGTAACAACCTCTGGAGAATGGAAACTCGGAGGATTTGAATTTTTAACGCCTTGCAACCAAGAGGGTTTGCCCCCTCTCACTGTCAAAATCCTGCCATCTTTAGACATATATGATCCTCCTGAAAAAAATGATCCCTCTAAACTTAAAGCCGTCACTAAATGGTATGTTAGAAAAAATCAATCCTAATCTAATTCATTAAAATATAATAGTAATAATAGCTTCAGTTCAGCTACTCTTCAATTTAAATGCTGTTCCATTTTATTCAATTAGATACAAAGCATTCACCCATTTTATGGGTCAATATGTTTTGAATGACACATTTTTCAAATTGATATTTTCATCAAACATTAATATGAATTAAATTAATAAAATACAGTTATACATAATTAATTATATATAAGTCAGAGCCATGACAACGCTGAAGGAAAACAATCGTCGCCTTGTTGAAAATTATATATATATTCTATATAACTGTATGAGAGTTCTTGTTTTACAATCATACCCAATCTATTGCTTAAGAATCTATGAATACTTCACATCTGTTTTTGTGACTACTTTCAATGAATTCTAATTAATTTCAACAAGATTTATACAATGAATATTAATGAGAAGCTTTTATATTTTTAGTTCAACAGACATGTGGGGTCTCGGTTGCCTTATGTGGGAGACATTTAACGGACCATTATGTCAACAATCAAGTTTAAAAATATTAGAATCCATACCGAAACAATTAAGCTCGCTATACTGTGAACTTGTCAGTGCCAATCCATCTTCTAGACCTAATCCAGCTGACATCATTACTAGGTAATATTGAATAATGATTTTCTTTTGAATTCACATATAATGCAATCATACCTAACCAAAAAAAGTCATTATATATGCTTATACCGCAAAAACAATCTTTATAGAAAGTGTGGTAGATTAATTTTATTTATATTTTAACAGGTGTCGAAAACCTGGTGGATACTTTAAGAACGACTTGGTTGACACTTTACTATTCCTTGAAGAGATACAAATCAAAGACAAAGTTGAAAAGGGTCGATTTTTTTCAAATCTCAGTGGCCAATTAGACAATTTCCCAGAAGGTGTCTGTGTACATAAAATATTACCACAATTGTTGACGGCCTTTCAATATGGTGATGCGGGGAGTGCCGTCCTATCGCCCATGTTTAAGGTAAATTTTGAATTATGTAACTATGAAATGAGAATCAAAAACTCAAAATTATTACAAATTTAAAAACTTGTAATAAACTCTTGAATGAAGATTAATCTTAAAATACCTAATGATAAATACACTTGAATTGTAAAAAATCATTTTATCAAACCTTTCACACAATGAATTTTTTAAACTAATATAGATTTCACCGTAATGCAACCAACCTGGGGTCGTCAACATTTTTGTACTTTTGTATATTTTTTTTATTAAAATTTCCTTGCATAATTAAATGTTACATCTATGTTCTTCAGAACTAATATTTTTATTCGATTGTAGCTCGGACGACTTCTTACTGACGCCGAATACCAGAGGTTAATTGTGCCTTGTGTTGTGAAATTATTTGCATCTAACGATAGGACTACTCGATCTCGTCTGCTGCAACAATTAGACCTTTTTATAACACATATTCAAAATGCAACGGTTTGTCTACAAATATTTTTTGTTAAGAATCTAAAATATATACATCATAGATGCTCTGTAGATAATCTATACACATTTTTGCTAATAATTATTCACTAGTTGATGATTTAAAAGTATTGTGTTGGCTTAATGAATATATGTGGATTATTAAAGAACAAAATGTGTGGTGTGCAGCCGATAAAATAAAATGTTTTTGTTGACAGGTTAATGAGCAAATATTTCCGCAAGTTGTCCATGGGTTTATGGATACTAACCCGATCATTAGAGAACAGACCGTCAAATCGATAGTGCATCTCGCACCCAAATTGAATTACAACAATTTAAATGTAGAAGTACTGAGACATTTTGCGCGTCTTCAATCAAAAGATGATCAAGGAGGAATCAGGTAATCCATTTTTTTATTTTTGAAAAAACTAAATTACTAGTTCACGTATCTTGGGATTTGTAGAAATAATTTATTTAATAATATGGTCCTTTACTTGCATTAGCACAATGAATAAGATTTAAATTTACTAGGCTTCACCGCTAGCTCGGAACAACAATTACATTGTTATTAAGTTTTCTTTAGTTGAATATTCATTATGAACAGTCAATGATTTCTTTAACTCACAATGGTAAATTATTTGGATTTCAGGACCAACACGACCGTTTGCCTTGGCAAAATAGCCCAACACTTACACCCACAAATAAGACAAAAGGTTTTAATATCGGCGTTTGTAAGAGCGACCAGGGACCCGTTCCCTCCCGCGCGACAAGCGGGTGTGCTAGCCCTTGCCGCAACTCAGCAGTATTTCTTACTGTCAGAAGTAGCTCTTCGTATTCTGCCTGCGCTCTGCCCGTTGGCTGTTGACCCCGAAAAGCAAGTCAGAGACTCCGTATTCAGGACTATAAGAGGTTTCCTGGGCAAGCTCGAAAAGGTTTCGGAAGATCCGAGCCTCAAAGAAGACATGGGTATGATTTTCTTTTTCAAGAAACTCTTTTTTATAAAATTATTTTGTCAAATAATATTTTCCGTAACCTACAGTCAAGGATTTTATTCTGTTTATAATAGAGGCCGATGTTCACACTGCGACACCTTCCCTGAGCAATGCAGCCGCTACTTGGGCAGGTTGGGCCGTCACTGCTGTCGCAGCTAAGTTCTATCGAAGTCACTCCGATACGGCTGGAAGACCACATCAAGCGACACCAAAACTTATGTCAAAACCCGCATCATTAGGTAATTGTTTTGCAACTTGTTTGATTCTGACTTATTTTCTTACACTAACTGTAATAACAATCAGATATATATTATTGAACAAACATATTTGCTCGTTTGGCAAATTTGAAAAATCTTGATTTCATTATGTCCTTTCACACTGTACAAAGATATAAAATATAAATGTTAATTTATACCTGATCCTCTTTTTATGCTATACATTGGTACCAAATTTTTTTGCATAAAAATGTCAAAAAGGTATGACAAACTACTTATTCTTCTATATTTACATATACCTTTAATTTCTGTATTTCATAGAGAAATACAATAGAAAAATAGATTAAACTGTATAAGCTTTCATATTGAAGTCACTCGCTGCTTTCACTGTCAATTGCAAAATGCATTAGTTTGTGATTTTTTGAATGGACTAACGATTTTGGAAGAAATAATCGTGTAAAAGTGAAAACGCATTAAAAAAGGACTGGATTATAAAAAAACTGTTTCAAGATTAGAAATAAAATCAATCACCTTAATGAATACCCTACTTAACAATCATCTATTCGTGGCACATTTGCAGAACAACCTTCTTCAAGTAGTATATCCACGACAACTTCATCTGTGACCTCGATGACATCGTTGGAACACAGCGAGTCGGCGTCGGATTATGATCCTGATCATTGGGACATAGGCGGAGGACAGTGGGGAGAAATGGGAACAGGTGGAAACTCACCACCTCTGCAGCTACAGAACACTCATCCCTCTTCGGGAGGACCTCTGGAAGCTCTTTGCGAAACTGATGGATGGGATAATGAAGAATGGGGCACACTTGAAGAAGAACCTGTGAGTATTGTAACCTTCGAATGATTCATCAACCAGAGTATTTTTGGCTTATACATATATCTACAAGATAAACCAGTGTAGAGTGTATATCAGGGGCGTATTTTCAGGCTGTACTAGAGTGCGCTGTACACCCTGAATATAAGCACGATAAATCTATAACATGATTTAAATGTGTACATATTTGTAAGTGGAAGTATATCGTATATGTTTTCGCAAAAGCGAGGGCTGTGCCAAGCCGCACGACTTGCCAACCCATACAACTGCACACAGTCACGCAGTCTGGGTACGTGTGGTGTGGAGTGAATAATTTTGTACGCAACTTGACGGTAAAAGGCGACCTTTCAAATTGCACCTCACACATGTATTCGGTCTCCAATTCATTGGACATTTTTCCAAAAATTTCACAACTACTTTTTTTGTTATTTTTTACTAACAGGTCATTTTTCATTTATATTTTACTCACATTGACCGTGGTAAATGGTGTTCCAAGACATTTTAATAAAACAAAAAATATATATTTCCACTCCTAATGTGGACTATATGGCTTCCTAACAGAGGCATTTCAACAGAAGTTTTTTGATGAGAAATGCTTGGGACTCAGTTGGTCAACCTCTTTTTTCTCTATGAAAGTAGTTGTGATATAAACACCCGCTGTGGTCTAGTTAGTTAGAGCTTGCTCTACCGATCAGGTGGGTCTGAGTTTGATTCCCGGTAAGGTGAATGTCATATTGGATTTTTTCAATTTTAATTTGAGATCTAAGACATGGGTGTTTGTGAAGTGAATTCTCCTTAAGTTATCCCATGTGACTTACAAATATTCTCATTGAGTATATCTCGTATGATCTTTCAACTTCAAAATATTTGACGCATTGGCATAAGCTGTAATGTCAAATATTTTTTTAAAATTTAAATATAATTGCACAGCCCACCAATTGCCACTGGTGGTATATACTTTGAATCTTCTTCAAAGCAATTCTTTGGTGTATATATTGATTTTACTGTTCATAAAACTCTGTATTTATTTGTCAATATTCTTAATTTAGAAAAATATTTCCGGTCTCTGCCAACAGAGTGCGGCCGCTTCTTTGACGAGTCCGAGTGAGACCTGGGCGCCGAATTCAAACTGGACGGACCACTCCAACATTCCTAATATAATTAATAATGGTACAGTGAACACTGGCATGCCATTGACACCGACCAATAAACCCAACACACATGTAAATAACACAGATGCCTTGGCCGGCTGGGAGGACGGTGAATTTGAACCATTGGATGATACAAACTCGAGTAAGGATAAAATTTTACACATACTCACATCTATATCATATCCGCTAACTGCTTTACCATATGAACAAAAATCAACCTACATTTAATATTTTTTTATTGATATTTTGTCAAAATTGCTCTAAGGTTATTTCGAGAGGGTTTGTATAGAAGAATGCAGGATGTTACAAATAGATTTTATGATAACTACCAAACTAATAGTTACCAGACTGACATGATCCACATTTGTATTTATTAATATAAGCTTGTTTAATTTTTTTTTTGTTTCAAAAACAACCATTACCTTGAAGGTCATATTATCACTTCTATGAATGACCAACTTACTATTATCCAACTCTTTTTTTTTAACTATGTCTGGTCCCAATGTGAAACATATGGACCCCTTATGGAGCTCATCTCGAAAGAAGTTTTCAACGAGAACTGCTTGTTGCTCAATCTCTGTATTTTGAAAAGAATAGAGGATAGGACTAGGATAATCGCTCTTGCTGTTCTCTGTTTTTAGGATTGGATGGGTGGAAAAAAAAATCCGAAATCCACTGAACAAAAATTCACTAATCAATTTATAAAAACTGTCCATACTGGGATTCAAACATTTAAGCACAGTTACCGTAGCCAATGACGTTGACCACTCGACCGGGGACCCGACAAATCCAATATATTTCAACTGTCAAAATGTGCAACGATTTGATGAACACTATATTTATTGAATTTAATGCCTACAATCAATATCATGGAGCACTTATTTTACTTCACATATCTCTGGTTTTGTTGTTACAGATAATGTTAACAAAATTGAAGAGATGCGGCGAAAACGAGACGAGCGTAAACTGCAAAGGCAGAGGGAATTAGAAGCGCGGCGTACGGCGAGAAATCAACAGGGCCCAATGAAATTAGCAAGCAAGAAAACTCAACCACAATTTTAGCCGCATATACTATTAAAATACTTCAATATCACTATCATGATGGGAGAGAGTTTCGATCTCATTTTAGGGCATTTATTTTTTTATATACTTTCAATATATTTTTAATTAGATATTATGTTGGTTTTATAAATGAAAATAAAATGTTTTACATATTTTTAGTTTCACCGTTTGCACATTACAAGATTTTACATTTAAAATCAATTGTTCTGACAAACATGTTAAATGCAATACAAAATCGAATCAATTAATTTCCTTTAAAAATACAATTGAACTTTAGCGCAGTTATTTATTCATTGGATTATCTTCCAAACCTATCAATGTTTGATGAAAATTTGAGGTGAGAAATATCAGTTTCATTTCATTTAATTTTACAATAATGACTTAAGTACGAAATATTTGTTTTTATTACCATTTATTACATTAAAACGCTAGGCCTGAATCACCAGAGCGTGTGCGAAGTAAAAACAGGCAATAATTTATTACTTCATGTAAAAAATTACCATTACATTTTTATTTATAATTATTTCAATAAACAAACTATATTTTTTAAACTATGATATATTGAAATTGAATTCCTGGTATGGTAATATTAATAACCGTGAAAAATTACTGGTAATAAAGTAAACATAAACAAATATGGTATTATTGGCAAGAGGTGACTAGATTAAAATTTAATGAAAATCTCCCAAATAATTTTCTCAAATGTCGACAAACAGTTTGCAAGTTAACCCGACAATATAACTTCGTTTATGACCAGTGAAACTTTTATCGTTTCCTATGAAATCTTTAACTGAAATTGCTTTGAAATATTTCCACGTAATAATTATTGTCTTTATTTAAGCAACGCAGATTCAATAATGTTTTATATATTACAACAATAATGGAGATTTTAATTATCCAGTGCTTTAGCTTTTTCTTCATATTTCATTGAAAGGTATCATCCATATTTTACTGTCCACTAAAGATATTTTAAATGGAATAGATTAAATACTTTTATAAACTTTATAGATTGAAGTGGATACTCGCGAACGGTTACAGTGGAAAGAAAGTACTGAATTTTAATTACTGTGCGATGCGTATGAACTGTCACTATATATTTTAAGTACGTATTCCATTCATCCAATCAATTATAGGTGGCTCGTGAAGAATTGTGAGTCAATAATATTAATAAATTGTACATTTTCACCGTTCGTTATTAGTAAATAATTAAACCGATACCAAAGGCTTAGCTAAATTTATATCTTGTCTAGAAATTCCGGCTTTTGTTTGTTTACATGTGATGTAACTATGTTTTCGTGTCAATTAAATATTGTAGAATATAAGTTTTGATGCCATTACTTAGTGTTTCAATATGTTATCATTGCCCTCGTTTAAATTTTTCTATACTCTAATTTTAGGTATAAATTAAACTACAAAAATCTCTTTATATATATATATATCGCATATTCTTGTAATTGATTTTTTGATAATATTCTGAGTGCCAATAAACTTAAACGAAGCATCGCTTTTCTTGAAGTAGTTTATTTTTATAAATCTTTTTATTCAAATTTATTATTTATTGTTTGCTTTACATTCCTTCAATCTCTAAAATAAATTCCTGAACATTTTTTTATGACTGGGTTCTGTATCGATAAAGACAATCAGAATGTGTTTAAATATTTAACTTTCCTCTTCTCTCATCCTCAAGCATCTGAGCTCCCTTGAATATGTAATTTTATCTAAAGAAAATATTCAATAAAAATGGAATTATAAATGTGTGTTTTTATTTGAGTCGCTTTCGAAAACTTAAACAAACTTTGAATGTTACCTTTAAATGAATGAGATGTTTTGATTGTCTTTCTTTTATAATCAGTTATATAGGTAATGCAAAAAGCTACAATTATGAAAACTTTTACTATTTTTTTATGCAGCAAAAGCTCCATATTTGTGTCATTCGCATAATCGCAGATTGATTGATTGTCAATTAATGTTCTCTCTAGTGCGAGATGTTAACTATACAGAAAAATCAAAGGCTGAGCAGGCCAATCCAACAAATGCTCAACACAATTTTTATGTAAACATTCATAGTTATGAACTATTCTATAAAAAATAGTGTTTTTTTTTGTTTTGCGTTACATAATTAAAATGGTATCATTTAATGATTTATACTAATTGTTTGTTTACAATAATGTAAATCATTCAAAATAACAAAATTCAATTCCTATTAAAGTATGTGCATCGGGGGCCTTCAAACGTGTAGCTTAGAGAGAACAATGGTTGGAAATATGATTAACATTCATTATGTTTATTTAATGAATTAACAACTACATTTTTATTTTAGCTTACCATGAGGTGTACCAAAATAACTGAAAAATTAAATTGTTTTCTAAACTATTCGCTGTTGGCTCTGGTTACATGATGTACACTTAAGTGAAAACTCAATTAATCCTGAGTTCATATACATTCATTACTGGACAGTCGTTATTGGAAAGATGAATCATTTAATTTTAAATGATTGACATCCACATCCAATATTTATCTAATCCAAATTAGTTTTGCCAGCATTAACTTATCTTACCCAAATGGCTTTCAGAATAATAAATACAGCTCATCATACTCTGAAACATGGAAGAAAAGGTGTATTTGTACATTTCAAATTACAGTGAAATGAAAAAGTCACCGGCTGATGTATCTTCATGCTGATACTATACTTAAAAGCCAAACAGGGCTAATCTAACATTGCAAACTTTCATGTATCAATTTATTAGACATAAAAAACATATGATACAGGTTTTCAAATACTAAATTCATGTTTGCAGTGATCGATTGACTCTGCGAGTATTTTTAGCACAATTTCAACAGGCCACTAGATTAACCCTCCGATGCTAAAACTGCAGATAAAAGTTTAAATATATATTTTCATATCTGCAGAATTTTACTAGAACGCAATCACTACAAATATGGAGGTTTTACTGTGAATATTTTGGAACAATGTATTGCTTTTACCGCTAAACTACTGTTTGATATTATACTCTTTGACAATCTGAATTCATTTTTAACTAATGATTTATTGACGTTCATGTGAATGTAAATTTAAATAATAATTATGCAAATACTGCATGTTAACGCTAAGTCAATTACATATCAAAAAATATTAAAAGTAGTAGGTAAATATTCTTATTGACTGAATATGTGTGCCCTTCAACACAAACCTAATTATGTAATGATAGGATTTTATAAGATGACCCTTCGACTTGACCTTTCAGTCGCGTATGTTAGATTAAACCGACGATACTTGTTTCATTTCTCACAAACGCTTATACTATTTTGTTTGCGCTCGACTTGCTTTAATTTAACTGACAGCATCATTGATTTTAAAGAGAACTATTTTACTGCTAAATTTCTGCTCTGGAGTCGCAGTGGACTTGACCAACTTTGATTTATAATATTTCGTGGAGAAAAAGAAGTCATTTCTCAATATTTGATATTATGATGAATACTATCATTTTACAAGAGAAAGTGATGCATTGTATTTATCTCTAAAATAAAACTATTACGAATACAATAGTTGTCATGAATAAATGTACAACCCAACATACACACAAATGTCAAAAACAAAATCAAAATTATAATGAATGGAACAAGAGTAGTTTTTTTATTAATTACAAATGTTCAAATAATTCTACTGAAAAGTTAACTTTTATGCACTCAGTCACTTTCTCCATTATGAGGATGTTATATTTCATTTTTTTTTTTGATGTTCACATCAACCAAGAGTACTTTGTACAATCATTTAACGAAAAATATTCAAAATTCAGAGATATTCACAGTTTACAGGGGTGTTGGTCTCAGATTTCAATACAGTGTCAACATTCAATGAAAAATATTGTTGAATGATTTGTTGAAACATTCATTTAAGTGATGAAATTTAAAAAACATCTCAATTGACTAAGGCATTCCTTATTTATAATCTTCACCAACAGTTTGCTGTGTAGAGCGCCAATAAGAGAATTATTTCCATCAATCAAAAATTAATATTATTTCAAAAAAAAAATGTATCAAAGAAGTTAATATCATCGAATCTTTTTCATCTGCTCCATATTGTGAATGGGTAAATAGAATAGTATTATGAGGAATCATCTGAAATGTTTCTAAAATTTTGGTAAGCTAGATTTTATCAAATGTTTGTAAAAAACCATTCATAGATGTCATTGTATTGATATCTTAACGTTTTCACCCTACCTTTTATCAGAGTTGAAAATATTTGAATAAACAAATTTAAATACATTTCAACGTTATAAAACCGTCTTCGTACTGAGCTATGCATTATATATGACATGTTTATGTTTGGTAATTTTATATAACTAAGATCATAATTATTTTTGTTTACAATAATAGGTTATCAAAATATAATCATCGCTAGTAATAAAGTATAAAATTGTTTTAATCTTGTCATAATAATAACAAAGATTCCGTATTAACCTAAATGTCTAAGACAAAAGCTATTTTAAAACTAGAATGTTATGCTGTCAGAATAGTACTAACAGATTTTTGTAATAAAATAACACTTTTATTTGGGTCATTAATAGGCATAATGACTGGAAAACACCACTAGAATGTTGAGTAACAAACATTTTGACCAAAGTATTTGCTAGAAGTGGAAATAATGTCATATTTTTGTGACTTGTCAGTTTAGCTCTTGAAAATATTGCAATGTGAGATTTGTACAGTTACTTATTTTGATAGAAATGATATTTCACTTGTGTTAGAGGAAAAAAGTACTATTTCATAAGTATAACAATATGAATAATAATCATGTCGGAGAAATTAATATTTTATTTTGGTTCATTACTCTTTCTTGCCTGACAGTTTTTGACAAATGTGTCCTATAATATATTATATTTAACATGAAATAAAAAGAGTATGTGTTTAAAAATTGCAACATCACAATATTGCCAAGTGAAAATACTTCTGCTTAATTGTATAGAAGATATGTTTTTTTACTTATTTTTTTATTTATATTCTTTTTAGTTATTACAGTAAAATTTCGATATAACATACAAATACATAGAGGGGATGTTCATTAAAGCCGAAAGTCAGTTATATAAAAGTTTTAGATTTAACGTTTACCCTTTGTCCATATTTTCAGGGTAGGATAACGACGATGTGTTGAATTGTAATTTACAATTTAATCTTATTGAATGAAGTAATATATCGACTGTGGAAAAGAAAAAAGACGTAACCCACAGTTTTTTCAAAACAGGTTTTTCAAACCTAATACACATACATCAAAAGGATGCAAATGCCGAATTAGTATCTAAAGTTAGCTTTTAAGTTTGAAAAAGATGACCTTGTAAAAAGTTAAAACCAAGAAAATAGACTGAAATAAAGGTTTTTCCCAGACAATTTGCTTAAGTAATATTAGATTATGTCAATTAAACCCCAGTTTAGAAGTCTCCGTGCACTGCAAGGTTGTGTATAATTCATAATTTGCATATGGCCCAAAATCATCAAAACACGTTTTTTGCGCCTCCTGTAAAATTTGATATGTGTGGGTTATGTCCTTTTTCCTTTCCACAGTCGATATGGATACATTGACTTTGATTATATAAATTAAACTGCTGTGCAGCTGTGTGAATCATCGCCCAGCGTTGCAAACGCTAGTGCTACGTTCAATCTACGAGTGCGAGAAGTGTGACATGATTATCATGCGCCGATAATTGTTTTCAAGCAGCGACATTTCAATTTAAACATATTTGCACATTTTACCAGATATTTTGTTGGTTATATCGAGGTTCCATTGTGACATTAAATCAGGCTTACTAACTTAATAACAGTAATACAATACACCTATCCCTCGATTTACACGTTTTCGCTTTTACACCCTTTAAAAAAAAAAATGTTTTCGCTAATTGTATTTGTTTGTGCACCCGTGTGCCGGGGTATTCATCTAGCCGAGTCCATTTCCGGGCGAATCCAACTGTATTCATTCCACTGCACGTATGTCTCCTCCCGCCATTCGGCGTTTATCCTTGACTTGAGCTTGACGTCAGGTACAGCGACAAAATTGTTTTTGTATCTTTAACTTGAAAATTTTAATTGTTCATATTCGTAAGTAAAAAACGAGTACAAAATTTTTAATTACGTGTTTTATTTCTTGAATAATATTTGTAGACTTATTATGTCGAAAGAAGTAAAAAGAAAAGTTGTTTCGTTAGCACCCAAAATAAAATTTTTGGATCGTTTACAAAACGGAGAAAGAGTAATAGATGTTGCTAGATTATATAGCATGAATGAAGCTACAATCAGAGCCATTAGAAAAAATGAAAACTCAGTTAAAAAGAGTTTAGCAGCTGGCACTACAAGTACAAGCACAATTTCATATATCAGAGATATTACAATGGAAAACATGGAGAAGGCATTAATGATTTGGATAGAGGACCAAACACAAAAACGGATGCCAATTGATACCAATGCTATTACAAATAAAGCATTGCGGATTTATGAAAAAATTAAAGAGAAGATACCATCCTCTTCTTCATCTCAGTCATGGTTGGTTCGAAAGATTTAAATCATGACACTCTCTACATACTTTAAAATTGAAAGGTGAACTGACATCTGGCGATGTAGATGCAGCGCAAGAATATTCAACAAAATTTGCTGAAATTGTTGCCATCAATTCATGTACATGATCAGATTTTCAATGCTAATGAGTCAGGGTTATTTTGGAAAAAAATGCCAGAGAGAACCTTTGTGTCTAAAGTTCACAAATCAGCTAGCGGTCATAAGGCAGCAAAAGATCCCATAACAATTCTTTTCTGTAGCAATGCTTCAGGAGATCACATTACGAAACCATTAGTTATTAACATCAAAAAAGCCCTGCGTATTTAAACGACTAAATATCAACCATCTTCCTGTTTATTGAAGGGCTAATAAGAAAGCGTGGGTTACTGCCATGTTTTATGAATGGTTTCATGATTGTTTTATCCCAGATGCCAAAAAATATGTGATGAATGATAAAAACTCCACCAACCGTTGCAATATTTTTTTAATGAATCTTTTTGTTACTCTAAGCTTTACGTGTATTTAATTAATAAAAGAATACGTATGTTTATACTTTTTAATAATTTTGTTTTTTTATGTATTTTAGAAAACAACCAAATTATGCGTTTTTTGTGTACTTTTCGATTTACACGGTTTTACATTAAAAAATATACAATTTCGATTTACACATTTTTCTCTGGAACCTATCTACCGTGTAAATCGAGGGATAGGTGTATTGCCATTTATCTAAGATAAATAATTTTATAATAGGTTTATTTTTTAATCTTAACTACAGACATGAAATACAATAAATTTTGTATAATAATAATAATACTGTAATAATTACATTTCTGATCGGCATTGCTTCATTTGACGTTTTGTTTGTTTTAACATTGAAAAAGAGTTAAGTAATGTACTTATAATGATATTATTATGAAAGTATTCAATTTTCTAAAATGTATTTCTATAATTGCTTATCATATTATATATATATATATCACTTGCATATAAACATTGTAAATATACAACTCCTAAAAATTTACCTGGTTTTTTACTATTTGTATTAATAATTAGCAATTAAACTGAATAATTTCATATTGCAGACATCTAGCGGTGAATGTTCTGTCAAAACCAGACATGCTAATAAATGATGTCTTTTTTGAACTTTATATTATCTTGCAAAACATTGAAAGTCAAATTCTTTATAAAACATATTATTACGTCGGCTCTCAATGTGGAGGATCTCAACAGAAGAAGTTCTACGAGAACTGTTTTTATTCAGTGGCGAATTACCGCATGAGAAACAAAAAAGTTTTTATTACACAAAATCCATAATATATTTAAAATTCTGTTTCCTACATTCATTTTTATTTTACATGATATTCCATGGTAATTTTATTTTGTCTGAAAAACAGGACCTCCAAATTTTAGTGCCTGTAGCCTCCTGAGTGTCTAATTCGTCACTGTTAGCATCTCAACCTCTCTTTTAATAGAGAGTTATGATAGAAAGATGGAGCTAGGAGAGGACTAGTTGTTAGATGATAGTTCTCATTAAACCTCATGTTTAGGTATCAATTGGAAAACGAATTTATGAATGTATTTGCATTGGGATTTGAACATAGGATACCACAATCGAAAAGCAAAACGATGATCACTCTGCAACAGGCCTGGCCCACATACGTTTCAAGTGATAATTCTTAAAACCACTCACTACTCAAATCTGTGGGCATTCCCATGGGCTTATCCTTTTCGCCAGCAATGGCTTTAAGCTCGGTGATACATTTATTTATTATATAAACACGAAACATTCATTTAATAAGCGTCAGTTCAAGTTCATCCGTGCACTTGAACGCCTGAAGATGCCGAAAGGCGAAACCCGGGTCGCTAGTGACGAAATCTGTGAATGTACATAATTTGAACGATTTAAATTTTATAAATTGATTTATGAACTTCTGTTAGAATCCATGTGATATCTTGAATTCACTTCTCCCACCCATCCAATCCTAAAGAACAGGTCATAGCAAGAGGGATTAGCTTGCCACTAATCCTGTCCTAGCCCAATTCTTCTATCTCTTACTGTATGTCTTACGTGGACGAAGTCAAAGCAAATGCAAAGCGGCTTGGTGCAGTACGAAAATATCAAATGGTCTCCGCCGCTATAGTGTCTTACTTAAAGCACACCGCAATCAGTTTATTTGATATTTTGGTTCAGTTTAAGACGCGTTCCAATTGTGTTCGCAGTGACTTCGCCCAGGTAAGACGTAGCGTTACTCTTTTCAAAAAAGAGAGGTTGAGTGTGTTAGTTCTTGTAGACAGCATTTGTTGAGATAAGCTCCATTAGAAGCGTATATGCTCCACATTGGGAGCTGACATGGTAAAAAAAATACAGATTTTATCATTACCCAACAACCATCATCCTCAAGTAGTCCGGATAATCAAGGTTCTACTGTAGTAAAAATCGTCCAGTTTCTGTCAGCCTTATTAACACAGCCTTTAGATCAGGGATCTGTACTTTTAGGGGTTTAAAGTGAAATGAATTATAAGTCGATTTCAATAATAAAAAGATTTATTTCAAAAATATTACAGAAATAAAATTACACAAGTCATATTCGTAAGACCCAATATAAACTATCATTTTTATCAATAATTAAGTACTCCATATATTAATGTTAGTTTTGTACCCATAAACACCATTAATAAAACTATTTAATACTTCATGTACCAGGACGACCGTGACCGTAGCGCAGCTCTATAAAATAAGAAATTTATTTTTCTTTACAACTCCGAACAAGCATAGCTTGGTTTTTGAATCTTATGAAAATTGATAAAGAACACAAAAAGATATCTCTCAATTCTCAAAATAAAAGACAAAATTTTATAGATGAATGCTACGGTCCTTCAAGCTAAAAAGAAACATTCTACAGGTTGGAATTCAACCCCATAAACAATACCTGATATAAATATATGATATACTCAAATTTATTCAAAAAATTGATAAACAAGCGAAAATTTATATTTACAGGAACTAAACCCGTTCTAAAGCCATACATTAATGACATAACAGAATACAAAGAACATTTAACAGAAACATAAAAAAATTATACAGAAAGAAAGAGAAAGGAAGATTGAAAAAACACACATCTTATAGATAATGTATGAATGAATATTCTAAAGCAGTGGTGCGCAAGCGTAGAGGTTTTTTTATTTTACTAGAATAGTAGCAACTCTTTGAAGGTTGTAATATTTGCCAGAATAGAATTCTATAGTAGTAATAGAGTATATGAATCATATTCAATTAACATATTTGAAATAAAGTGATTGATTTAATTTAATACAAAAAGTTATGTATTTTAAAATTATATAGGATATTTTGTTGCAAGACATAACTTTTTCAAAGATTGACTGATTAATCGAATTCTTTACTATTATAATGAGATGAACGAATAGTAGTTAATTAAATTACCACTGAAAAGTAAACACCACACACCACTCTTCCTGCGTATTTAAACGTGTTAAAATTTCTCTACGGTGATATCAAAACGATGAGCATGAGTTTTATATAAAATAGGTGTATTGAGGATGGTGTCAATATCCATCATATAAAATGAGTATTTTTTTATAGCTTGGCCTGCGCGGCGTCGTTCCTGGTGGCTAATTGTCAAGATGAATCAAACCTGAAACAAATGAAAAAATAACTTAACTTGCATAAATGCCTTGTTGTAGATGTTTTCAGAATCTGTGGTGGGGTTCAAAATTTTTAAACATTTGGATGCACTGTTAACATTCAAATTGGCCATCGCACAAATACAATTTGCGACGATGCCGTCAGGGATATCTCTCGATCCTTGAGAGGACGAGATTACGTCTTTGTGTCAAAGTTCTGCTGCATTACAATCAGTTGCACAATATGCATACAATAGTTTAACTAAGACGAAATAGTGTATTTTTTTGATAAAAAAAAATTACCAGTCAATTTTTCTCTCAATAAATACTTTAAAATAAAGAAATACAATTTTCATCACAACTCTGAAACATACGATTGGAGATATTATTGTAAGCATTCTTGGCGGAATAAAAATCCATTTAATTCAAAGAATTGATGTTATTTATCTATCACACACGAAAAAAATACTGAGTTGACATATTTTTACTAGTAAAAAAGTACTTAGGTACATAAGAAAAACACTTACCAAAAATACATCATATAAAAAAAAACAAGAAAATTACTTTGGAAGATGCATTTATAGTGTTATTTCCTAGATTCGTTATTTAAATGTGTAATATAATTTAAACAATAATGGTGTTTTTGGTCTGACGAAAAGATGACATTTTAGAGTTTATGTGTTATTCTACGACATTATAAAGCATGATGCACGTTTTATATTATTTAAAAAATAATAATTATCATTGGTAATGTGTTTTGGCAAAATTATCTCAATTCAATGATAAATCAATAATGCATCACTTATTTACTTAGTGAATGAATAAAATACGTGTTTGTAAATATATGTTGTACACTAAAACGATAGCAATCCAAGGTTAATATGTTATCAATATAGGCAAATAACGAAACTTTATGTTTCCTGTTATCTGTAAAATAATTGGAAAATTTTCTTAAAGGTATTTTTTAACAGAATCACTGTGTACATAAAATTAACCCTTCAACGTTGACGTACTGTGAGCATGTAAAAATAATGCCCAGTATTATATTTCATTTATAAGAGCAATGGATATCTGATTTCGTCCAAATAACTTGATTACTCAAATTTTAACTGTGATTTTTTCTTATCGTATTTGATTTGATTCGAGAAAGTTATCAGCTGATGAATTGAACGTTTTTTTATGAGTTACCGATCAGGCGGTTTGAGTGATATTTTTAAATAGAAAAATACTTGAGAACCACTAGTGTCGTAGAGTGATTAGCCCAAATGTCACCAAACATGTTTTTCAATACTAAACAATAATCCATTTATATTTTTATAAATGCGTTCAAGCTGGGCGCATCGATATTCAATGGAACCGAAAAAGAAAACAAAGTTACTCTTTGAATAAAAATTAATTATAAAACATAATATTTAATATTGATATCAACTTTGCTGGTAAAGTAATAAACTAGAGTATAAAAAAATCTTACGTCCCTGCATCTAAAAATCGGTTTCAGGTTGCCGAGCCTGAAGGGTTAAGCGGAGATTTTCAATAATATATATTTTTGATTCACGAGTATAATGGCAATCTGCATAAAAAGTTTATTAAGGTCTCAAAGTATTTATTTAGTAACCATGTCCGCTCTCAGTGAGGAGCATGTGGAGCTTATTTCAACAGACATTATTCTAGGAGTCCGTTGTCGTTCAATATAATAAAGTGTCTATTTGCATATTGCATAAAAATTTTATCAAAATCTACCACTGAAACCAAATAACATACTTCTTCAATTAAAAGACGCGCAAAAATTCAGACACCCGAATAAAAAAAAAATGCATCTTGTAATCGAGAACACGGAATTTTGTAATTCAACCTATGTTGAAGATTTGAAAAGGTTCAAAAAAAGAGTTGTAATATCAAAAGTCTCACCTCATATTCATGGAGTTTGCGTTGCCCACCTCCAGCGTATACCCCAATGATTTATAGTAGGCAATGAGTTTATCTTTGCAATCCAAAGACATTTTGTAGCAGCCGATGCTTTGTGCCAGCAAAGACACGGTCACAACAATTCTGAAAAGAAATCAAAGGAAAATAATGCATGATATAAAAAGTTTAAATATTAAATACTTCTTTTGAAGACGTCCACGTTGGATGATTGCGTGTCGATAGTTGTTGGAATATTGTAAAAATTTACTGTTTAATCATCAACCCATGTAAATCTAGATGATTGTAATTTAAAAAGTATTGTATCTGCATTTTTACGCATGTATTTTTTTATATGGAAGTTGAATGAAATAATATATCTTGGAATTAGTGTGCTTCGCCAACATTTTTATCAAATTCATGGGTTTTTAAAGCTGCACACATTATACACTCTTTTGGAGTATTTCAAAAAGAATTTGAACGAAAACTGATCATAACAAAATCATTCAATGTCTCTCTGTCAAGACGATAAGGATATAAAGACGGTGTTATAAAAGGATTACTAGCTAGCTAACCGATTTCTTTCCTGTTTGTGTTTATTCGCAATTGAGTTCACCAATAAAACAAAAAATGACATTTGAAAAGTGTTGGGCTAATATTTCAGCCCTACGGGTGGGTATAAGAGTATCGAAACAGTTGAGAGATATTAATGTCAAGAAAAATAAATATAAAGGAATAAATAAGAGAAATGTTCAATAACTTACAACTTTCCCAACTGCTTCCCTCTATATGTATCGTTGACAACTACGTCTTCTAATCTGCCACGCTGAAATAAAACATGCCTTTTTATAAGTTGTATGTATAATATTGCAAAGGATGAGGAATCTTAAAGAAATGAATAGAATAAGTTTGATACGGAAATAATTGATAATGTGTGGAGATATGCCAAGATTATTCGAAATCATTCTTCATTACAATAAAGACAATATAGTTACCAGTGCGCAGTTATGGATGAATTTCTGTTCCACAGTTAAGGTGGCGCTGCCGATAATTTTTTTTATTCTAGTATCTTCGATGACTGTTACGAAATATCCACCCGATTGTTTCATGAATGTAAATCTGTCTGTAAAAGAAACACCAAAAAAATGATCATATGAGGCGATGTGTATGTAAACTTGAATTACTTTGTTTTGTTTAACCTTTTTTATATTTTGACAAAGATGTAACTGTTTCAATATAAAATTATGACGGATAAAATTGTTATTTAATGTTTTATGTAACTAGGTGTGACAATAAATGAAATTAAACAGTAATAAATTTTAATTTTCATTTGAAAAGCTATTTCTATAGAAGAATTGCATCAATCATTTACTTGCGTGATAGCTCGAAGATATATGACTAAATTTAGCAATTGGTGGTTCATAAATGAGACATTTCTTTTGCTATACTCAGACGATACGTAAAATGATATGATAACAAGTTATCAACGTCAAATTCTATGCGAATAAGACATAGCATCAAAGCTGTTCCAAGAATGCAACATATTATACAATCAAACAATGGGAAAAATCATAGTAAACTATATATTACCATCGTACTGCTTTCTGGTACAGTTTCCGACGCTGGTGAGTTGACTCAGGAGTTGTAAAAAACCTTTGTCGTAATCGCCGCGCTGAAGGGGTCGTACCACCATCCACGTCTCACCGGGATTCGCAGCACTGATCGGCGGGTTGAATTTACCAGGACTTTTTGCAAAATCCAAATTCACCACCATACCAGGAGGATAAAGGTATTCATTAGCACTAGCCTCCTAAATATCAAAATAAAAATAAAATAATTAGTACCTTCAGGAAAAATAGCCGCTTACGTTTTGAAACATACCGTCACCATACCGACCAGAATTTGGTAGTTAACAATTTGACAGTTCTGAGTAAAGAGCAAACAAATATTTTAGCTATTGGTATAAAATTTCTAGTTTCAATATGTTATGTTACATAGATAATATCAAAATTTAGATGGATTTGGTTGACTATAAATCTGCATTAATTTAGTAAATGATAAAATTAATTGCTATTTTTGCCAAACTGAATTGATGAATGCAGTTATCGAGTTATTCCAGACAAAGAATTGATATGCGTGAATCTAACTATACACTTAACACATGTTTGTCAATGTTGACACTTACTAACTTCTTCCAATATGGTGACAACACTTCATGATAGATTGACTTCACTTGAAATAGATTTTATTAAAAAATGTGAATTGTTCAATAAGGGGTTGTGATATCATAAAACACTGTCTAAAGCAGTCATACCTCATTTTCATCTCTAGCAAATGTGGCCACACATAATACTTGATATTATAAATCACAAAGCAAGAGTGACTACTCGCACTATCTATTAATGACCTTACATAAATTTCCAATTCCAAAAAAAGCTGCGATACATAATGCAGTGCTGTTTGAAGTAAGGTCGTCACAAATAGCTTAATTTGATAATATAAAGCGTGGAAAAAATACAGCTCAAATGGTCATAATACAGAAAGAATAGTTCAGCATCTGTGCAGCGATATATCACCGAATTGTTACAAAAGGCTAAATTGATTCATAATTCTATACTCTACAGAAAATGCAATTGATTTGAGGCTGCAAAATTATACCATTCCTTATCCGGTTACATAACTTTCTTGATCACTAATAAATTTTACAATCATTCAATGCATCAAAATTGTGAAAATATCTTGGTAAGGCGCAATTCATAGACGATATTAGACCATACAGTAATAAAAGAAACCAATATTAGCAATAACAGTATTTATTGCTAATAGTTATTATTACATCACAGTCTAACCACATTGAGTAAGTAAAAGTTGAAAATGATTACTTAGCAATGTGAAGGTTTCTAATAACAAATACGCCACATGGAATATATTTTTTTTAAAACATGTCCGCTCCCAATGTCGGAGTTAATCTAAACAAAAGTTTTTCTACGAGAATTCGAAATTTGATGAAGAAATCAAAGAGAGAAAGTGATGATAGAGATATTTAATACATAGTTAAGTGACAGTTTTGTAATTAGTCATAAATTTCAACAGAACAAATGAATAAATTAACTTTCCATCAAAACTCATCAATAGAAGCATTAATTATATCAATCGATCATTTCAAAACACATCATAAAGAAGCCTTTTTTAAGCCGGATACTATGTTCCCATTGATACACATATTAATTGATAAACTAATGAAAGAAAAAAAATATTTGGCACTACAGTTTATAATAGTCAAAGCGCTAGATATTATTTTTCCTGAAATCTAGAACTAAATAAGATAATGAATTTTAATATTGTCCATTTCTTACAGGTAAACATATAGGCAAGCAAAAATGTGTAAAATCTCAATGGCTTGATGCTGAAATAGCTCTTGATAAAATTGAAGAATCTTTGTAGAACAAAAGACATTGCTATTTTTTATCTTATTTTGATGGATTAAAAATTAAAACATACCATTTTCATCAATTTTAAATTTTTTAGACAATACAATATAACTCTGTAGTAGGAAATAATTTATTTCAGATATCATCGAAAGTCATTCATTATATTATCTATCATGATAAATTTACAGATTTGATAAGATGCTATCGTTTTTCTTGCAATTAATTACACACTTATGCTTTAGATATTTCTTTACCAGAAATTATGATTATGAATTATCGTCATCAATAAGTATAAAATATTTTCATCAATAGATTATGTAGCAAATTTAAATCGTTGATTTGATTATGATATTCCATCAAGCATTTATATCTTAAATTTTGTAGGCATGAAGAAATTTGAATGCATTCTAATTTGAAAAATATTTTTATAGGTTCTCATTTCATCAATATGTAAAATAAACCTTTTGACTGGAATGGGCATACTTAATGTTCAAGTGTACAATCATCTAACTGCATCCAGACAAATATTTTAAATAAAATCATTGATACCTCTTCAAATAAAGGTACTAAAAATATTTATCAATGATATATGATAGTTAAGAAGAAGTGGAATGGTTCAGATTTCGTGACAGTGACATATATTTGTAAGATTGATAGTTAAATATATTTTTACTAACATTAATGTAACTGATAACAGCTAGCTTACTAGAATATTGATTAAATCTTGGTTAATTAAGATATTCCTTGAAATACTATTTCACTAATAGTACACTTCAACATTCCCTCTAAGCTGCGCGCGTGCGAGGCCGCAAAGCAGTTGGGAAGCCCCCGCGCACTCATTCCGGATTGGCGCGCACTACAAGACAAGTTGCTCAATTAATATTTGATTGGTCCACGCAGCCTCCACGCAGCCTTTGACATTTCCGCGCAGCTAACCTTTCGGCTTAGAGGGAACGTTGGTACACTTACTGCTTAGGGAAATGGTACCAGTGATGTATTATTTTTTTTACAAAATAAATTAATCTCAACTAAAACCTATTTTTACTTGAAAACTATATTGAGCATTAACAAAAAGATAATGGCGGTTAATATCACCAAACCTTTTTTCTCAGCATCATATTTCCTAGTTCAACACTTAGTTATAAAAATAAAAAAAGGTTTGTTAGCAATACGTTTCTTTCCATTGATTTTTTGAATAGTTTCCAAAATAAAACAACTCGAAAGAAGAATAACAAATTTTGAATTTCAATGATATCGCAAAAAAAAATTGGGAAGCAAATTAAATTATTTTATGTAACATGCAACATTAAATCTACCACAGGATATTTAATGAAAGTTTTGCATCAGATTTATGATTTATGGTTATTGATTAACAATTTAGTATGATCGTATTGAAATATGTTCATAATCACTATAAATCAAAAGTGCGTTTTCAAGTCCCTTAAAAACTATAAAAGCACTTTGATTGCACTCTCCTGGGCACCAATATTCATGAATATCAAAATACAAGAAACACTTTAAGTCATGGTCGAAGTTGGCAACACAGTTATACAAAATAAAACATCAATCCAAAAACTAATGTTCCTTTTAAATACCTACTGAGGTATTTCAAAAATATTTGTATTAACATTATTCTCTACTCAGATGAAATTCTCATAAATCGAAGGTTGTGAAAATATTACTATTATTTAAATAACACATATAAAATGGTTTCTGCTGTAGCAGTTTCACAAAATAAACGTAATCTTCTACCATCCTAATAACGTGGCTAAAAAAAATATTTCCAACAAGAAAAAACGTATCTAATTATAATGTAATTATGTATATACTTAATGTCATATTGTTATGAATATCTTTTTAGTAAAGATCGTTTCCAGATTCAAAAATAAGAATTATAACAATCCGACATTCTCTTTTAGGTATAATAATGGTTGTAAATACAAAGCGCCTATTGTTTACATTTCTTATTTAATTAATAAAAAAATATCACGAAGTGCAATCGTATTTATAATAATATATACAAACATAACCAATATTGAAATAAAAATATATATATTTGATGATATATTTTCTCACCCCATTGGCGTCGGAGGCCCCCATCGTACGCGTGCTAATCTATCGACGTGTAACGAACAGCTTGAATGCTAATTTCTATTCGCATGGAATTTGACATTGACAACTTGTTATCATTTCATTTTTTACAGGGACGTTGACAGGCACGACAACTTTCACCTAGCTAATATCTAAGTTGCCAGTATTAGTAATAAGTAATGAGGCTCGTTACTTTAGTACTCGCTACAATAGCATACAAAAACGTAGGTACAAAGATTAAAATCATTATTTTAAATGAAATACGGAATAGTTATCAAACAATAACTGTAATACGATGGATTTGACGGTAACTTTGTGAAAGTACATTTTAACATTTAAAATAAAATAACTCAGATTATTCCAAGTATTGTGTTACAAAACTGTGACACGTGTTTCGTCTCTTTCAGAGGCGTCCTAAGACAACTACTTTTGCAAATGCTTGCTTAAGAAAGAATGATTTTTATTTTACTATTCTGATATATAATAATACAAATCAAATAAAACAGGTAGTTTGCCACTGTTAAATATATTTTTTAACGGTTTAACCCGTTTTAATTGATGCAACTCATTATGTAATCATTTCTCAATGTAAATGTCATTTGCATTGCCATAATCGTTTGTTTGTTTTTCTATCATTTCCTTCTTGCCTCCCATTTTTATTTGATTTTTATTATAATATATCAGTATAGTAAAATTAAAATCATTCTTACTTAAGCAAGCATTTGCAAAAGTAGTTGTCTGAGGATGCCTCTGAAAGAGGCGAAACACGTGTCAGTTTTTTAACACAATACGTGGAATAATCTAAGTTATTTTATTTTAAATATTAAAATAATAACTAGCTTGATATATTGACAACGACATAAATATTTTAAATGGATGACGAGTGAAGAAACTAAATGCCAACAAAATAACGCTATTTAAAGAATGGTATTAACATTATAGTCGAATACCAGTCAATGATCAATTAAAAAATAATTACTCTATTAGAATTCTTACCAAAACAGGCTTTTCACATTGTCAACTTCTGGCTTCAATATGCCAACAATATTTTTTCAATCCTACCACCGCATCATTCTTTTTAGTGTGTTTGCTAATCAAGATTGTTCAAGAATCGTTGCGAAAATGTATTTTAGCATTAAACTATTGCAATCGAAAATATTGCATTTACTACAAAATAGTCAGCTAAAACTACTTTCAACAAACAATATATATTTTTTAAAATCCTTCACTCATTGATGATGACTGAGTAGCTGATTAATTTTCTTCCTTTTTTTATACGTTTCAAATATCCGCATTATACGTAAAATTAGTGACCTGTTTTTAATTACGTGCTTTCAACGTTTTTCTTTTATGAAAAATAATTTCAGTAAATTATACGTAAAAAAGTAAATATTCGTTTTTATAAAAAAAAAATGGACGCAAAGTAACGAGCTCGACGCAATACTTTATAACGAGTACGTAAATAATAAGAGATGAGCAACACTATTTTTTTTATAAAGCTATTGTAGCCATACAGGAAGAGTGTAAAGATCCTTCATACAAATAATAAATAATGATACAATTATTAATTACCAAAAAAATTAATTAATAATAATGATGTCTAAATTTATTCAAAAGGAATGTCAAAAGACCATACTTTTCAATAAATAGCTAATAACTTACGTTGAATATTGTTTTATATAATTATTCAAACTTGGTCAATACAGACTACAGACTTTATCTCAAAAAGATAATTGCTAATAAATAAAACAATAACACTTTAACTGAGCTTTATTTTTCGAATATTTGTTTAATGTTAATTAAAAAATAAAATTAAAATGTGTAATAACGGAGAAGTTATTTAACTATAAAAGGCACGAGAACATCTTTGAATACTATAAATACATTTCAAAAAGTAATAAAACATGGCTGTGTTTTTGTAAAACATCTACCTAAGAAACTAATTTGAAGAATCTTTTAATAAATACAAATAAAATCATTAGAAAATTAGCCTGGAAAAAATATAATGTTGATGTACAATATTATACGTTGTATTAATCTAAAATATAGGTAAAAATAGTTATGATATATGTATACTAAGATTTAAAAAAAGAATAAAATATTCTTTATTTTTTGGCAACTACAAAAAGGCAATATGGTCATTAAAAAAAAGTGACAGGTGATAGGTTATGTTCACAGTACATAGATAATAAACTTAGTTTAATAATATGAATATCGTCGATGAACGCAAAATGATTGAAATCGTGTTTGGTTTAAGTTTCTTATAAATTAACAGTTCAATTATATTTGATCAATATCGAAATCACTTAGCTTGCGTCAGAATGTTTTCATTTATGTTGAATACCGTTTGTCATTTTGAATATCGGCTTCTTTCCAAAGTCGACAGAGTTATTTGTTCCAAATATTGTTTATACTCATCGTTCCAACGATTTTCAAAGAATACTTCAACTCCTAGTTCTTTATTGCACATTAAACCTACTGTCCAATTACATACTACTGCTGCTAATAAATTATTTTGGGAAAAGGATCGAAAAGGTGGTTATGACACCAAAACTAAAGAAAAAGTTACAACCTTTCAAAACATTCGCTCTGGCTTGAACGTGCTTAAAGAAGAAATTGGGATTTGGAAACAAGAAGTTCAAGATAAAATATATGCCGATCCGCTTTATTATGCTCGCCATGGTATGAATCAGTGTAAAATGAATTTTGATTTTTTTTACATTCCTTATAGTCAGTATTTTAGTCTCATTCTCTTTCGGGTCCGTGGTCGAGTAGTCAACGCTGTTGTCTACGGTTCTCACAGGTTCGAATCCCAGTACGGACAATTTTTATTTATAAATTGTTAAATGGCACGGAACATAGTGAAGGTGATTAGTTTACCACTAGTCCTGTCCTAACTCAATTCTTCTATCTCTTAGTCTCTTCGAAAAAGAGAGGTTGAGCAACTGAGTAGTTATCCTAGAAAACCTCTGTTGAGATAAGCTCCATTAAGAGCCCGAATGTGCCACGTTGGGAGAGAATATGTTTAAAAAATTAAATAAAACCATGTCAATAATTGCTTGAAATCGAGAAAACAAAGATTGGTGTATGATCCACTGACAAGACGGCCATTTTGAAATAGATGTCAAATAATATATGACCTCACTCACATTGGGATTTTACCGGTATTTTTACTTAATCCCGACTTGGTGTTGGTTGGTGATAGATGCTTTAACAGCCATGATCCGACATATTTTCCAAGTTTAAATTGTTAGATTGTGGTCCGTTGGTATTTCAGATCTTTATTTTGAACATATCAGATATTAGCGAAGATACTCGATACCTCATGTTATCCATCAAACTAAATTGAAACCATGGTATCTGAACGCTTGTCAACTACACCCCAAAGCCACGTTTTCTTTCATTACTTTTCATTAAAACCATAGCGAATAAATCATGCCATCCCTAATTGTATTCTTAAAACTAGTTTCTTGAAATACATTTTTCTAAGACTATTTTATTTTTAATTCACAGGAGAAACAGATTTACTGTGGTGTTTTGATAATCAGGCAATGTTAGATAAGTGGGTAACGACTAGCGACAGCGACCACAATCAGGGATACAGTAAATGCAGTTTGCAATTGAGCAAAGCTGGAAGAGGACTATTCTCTGGTAATTTGGAAACGAGGGTTCCGTTGGACGGACGTATTAAAAGAGCCGGATATTGCGGTATGCGTTCGACACGCGTTCGAGTAAGTAATTTGTCTCCGTTAATACCTTTAAATTAAAAACTTTGTAATTTACTGTAACTGAAAAAAGTCCATTTGTCAACCACTTTCCCCTCTCCTTTTATGTGAATTGCTGGTGTATGTAGATGTTAACTGAACATATCGATGGCCTAGTTCCATAGAATAGCCCAAAATTTTTATATTTTGAGTTATATTATTTTCAAATACCTCTTTTCTATAGCTCCACAAATATACAATTAATAAAATTACTAGTTTTCTCTTTTGAGCAAATGTTTGGCTCACGGAAATAAAACTATGTTAACATTCTCGCAGTTCCATGTAAATACAACTCGAAATATCATGGTATGGTTCTATAAACGTTGCAATAAATTTGAATTGAATTGAAAACTGGTCAGCCATATCTCAAAACTTCCAATTTATAGTTGTAGCCAGTGGCAGCCGGTCAATGTGGCATTGGATCAACGCAACTCTTGTATATGCAGGGGCGGTTATATTTCATGAAGTAATATTCAAACATAACATTTATACCATAGACTCATTTTAAATGTTATGTTTGAATATTATTTCATGGAATATAACCACCCCTGCATATACAAGGGGTGCATTGATCCAATGCCACATTGACCGGCCACCTCTGGTTGTAGCACTATCGAACTAAGCCATAAATATGAAGTCTTTGACACTACATAACATGGTCATGCCTTTTTTATTTACACTACACTTAACAATTTCTTTACTTTTCAGAAATCATTCAAAAGAGACTCTTATTACAACTGGACAATTTATAATACACTAGTTTTGAAAGTTCGCGGCGATGGTAGACCATATGTTTTGAATATTTCCACAGAAGGCTATTTTGACATTACATGGAATGATATTTATCACTATGTATTATACACAAGAGGCGGCCCATATTGGCAAGTTGCAAAGGTTTGAGATTCATTTTATTTTATAGTTCGTTATTGATATTCCAACCGCTCTTGATTTTATAAGAAAATTAAACATTAAAAATTCTATTTATTAAATGAATAATAAAATGTACTTTTTGGCAAATATTTTTCAAAATTGATTTCAAATTATTTACAAGGTTTACATTGGCACAAAAATAATTATGAAATAGTAATGATAGATATTTTAGTATCTGATCATCATCAAAGTTCCAGTAGCAGAGTTTGGCCAATAGTTCTAATAATGGCTAAATAATGCCAAAACAAGACTTATCAAGTGATAATGCTAATGACAAACAAAACCGGTTCTAACCTTAAATAATTAATATGGAATTAATAGTGTTTTATTTGTTTAATGTAATGCTTTCCCACCAAGAATTGACAGTGAAGACCTTAAAGGTGATTGTGTCCTTAAACTATTCAGTAATTAATTAAAATAACCCATGTATAGATTTTACCAAGACTCAAATAGGTGTTCACACTGATAACTTTGCACACAAAATAGGGAAACTAGTTACCAATTTTCTTAAATGTGCCAGTATTCCTGCCTTGTGGTTATTATAAAAAATAAATGTAAATTGTTTTTGGTTTACCATACACGCAATTATTGTCTTTGATATTCTTCAGATTCCGTTTTCAAAATTCTTAATGGGATCCAAAGGTAGAGTACAAGACAAGCAAGTCTCACTCCCACTGGAAAGGGTCTCTCATTTTGGAATATCTTGCGGAGAAAAGGTTGAAGGCCAGTTCGGTTTAGAAATTGAATATATAGGTAACTATGCCACCATCTCTATTATAAATATCAAATTGTGATTGCCCTTATTTACGCCAAAGATGATGGTATTAGTAATGTATAATTTATATTAAATATAGTGCTGCCTAATGCTGTTTCATTGAATAATTTTATATCCAGTTGTCAGCTAACTATAAATAGAGAGCAGTTTGATCATTCATCATCTGATGGTCTATTGAACGTAAATTTAAAGATTTTTTTATGGTAATGTGTAATTATGGTGACACTCAAAATCCATGAATAAATTGTAATTTTAATCTGATTTATATTTCAGGTGTTGAATTCGATCCTAATCATAATGAAGAATTTGCTTACGAAACGTATATAACACCAAAATTTATGGTTGGTGTGTAATTATATTATTATGAATATTTATTGATTGTTAGTATTTAGGCATGTAATAAATTGTTTTAAAAAATACGAAAAGGTTTATTATTTCTCTTTTCAACACTTCAATGTGATACAATATATTTAAATCAGAATCGTTATCCTTTTATTTATTTGATGATGATAAAATTTCCTTGTGACCCACTAGTGCTGCAGTTACTCAATAAGGTGTAAGTGCAAAGTTATTTTTGGAGGTGGGAAGGTTTATAAAAATATACTGATTTAATTTATTCTTCATGTATACATCCAATTTCTTTTTTACCCGGAAGATGTGTTCCAACAAAAAACTGTGTAAATAAAGTAATAGGATTAACAGAAAAATTGAACATAGGTTCCCTGAATTTAAAGAACTACGTTGTTTGAAAAAAGAAAAACATTGCAGTATAAAAATCGTATAAAAATAGGTAATAATGAAGACTTGATAAGTAAATTATACTAAATATACATTTTAATTATGAAAAAGTAATACTATTGCTACTAAATTATATATGGGGACATTTACAAGGGACTGGACATAAATCGCTTTCATCACTTGAAATGTCTTGACACTTTAAATGTGTGAGGATCTAATGAAACCTTTTGTTTGTTATTGTTGTCTTGTGTAGTTGAATTTTTTGTTATTAGGGAATCCGTTATCCGCTTCTGAGAATCGTGTTGGAACAAATAATTTATGTAAAAATATTTTTTTTTTGAATTGACAGTGTTAAAAAAAGAGTCAAGTGAACGTAGATAATTTAAATTTTATGATCTCCAATACTGTGCCGATACACCAAAATAATTTTTTAAATTACCTTTAACTAATTATCAATGAGATTCTTGCGGTTGATGCAGGAAGACTAAATATTTGATAACTGAGTTTATCGATTTCTGTTTGAAGAGTATTGAAGAGTAAAAATGTAATTTATTGATTTTTAAATTTTATTTTCAATAAGTGAATATTATATAATTATTTTATATAGCACTGTCACTCACTAATTAGCAAAATCAGTAGCGACATTTCCCATTTTATAGACGAATGATGTTGTTAAGGCACTGTAATGTTTCACAGAATAAATAATTTAGCCCGTATGGTTAACTTTTCTGGTGCGACCAACAATGTTATTGAAAGGGCATTTATTTAGTAACATGTACAACCAATTTTGAACCCTAAAACAGTGAAAATAACTGTATTATAAGGGTCAAATGATCAATAAGGTCACCTGTGCTGTAGGCATGTCGAGCATGACGTCTACAGCTGTCATCCGCTGGGGAGAGGTTAAGCGTTCAATTTGCGTGTTTATTACCTAATTATTAAATTAGTTATCTGACAAAAAGAAAAATACATAAAATGGATATAGCCTATATTAAACTTTGAAATAAGGTATTAAAATGAACAATTCAATAACATGTATAATACACATTTCAATCTCCTTATCAAATCATTCAAGAAAAAAATGCAAAGGGATTATATACATTTGCAATACAGTAACATTCTTCATAAAAACTTTTCTATGAGGACTATTTCAATCAATTTATTTAATATCAGTTCATAGTAATTTAAACCTCCTGTGAAATTATTTCATATCATTTGCTTTTTTTAATATATTTATAGGTGTTTCTAGAAACTACATAACTTAATCCGGCAGTGATTGTTGATATAGCCGTGACAGTCCAGAGTCCCTGCAAAACAGGATGATCTACATAGTCAAATACGGGTGCTGCCAGAGTGCTTCCGACCTATAATGATAAAATATACATTTAAAAGTTATGGAATTTTAAGGCACTTAATTCGCAAAGCAGTTGTAATTTCAATATACAGATAAATTCTTAATGAAAATATGAATTTGAATCGCAACTAAAGCCATTTATTTGATTGTTTTGAAGTTGAAAAACATTACATGTTGCCATATAAATATCCCTGTCCTATCAAATACAGATCTCGAGAATGTGTTGACCTATTATGTGAAATTGAAAGAGATTTAGTCTCCAGACTATTTCTGTACTTGTAAGAAAACTATTAATGACGTCTAATGAAATATTTTATTATAGCATCTTTATCAAAGTTGAATCAGCTGGAAATCTAATATACTAATGAATAATGCTGTAGGTATGATCTTTCTAAAGCAGCGTTTCCCAAACTTCCCCCAGCGATCCGATTATTTTAATATTTCTCCTTCGTGACCCACTAAATTTGTTATGGCCTATACTACCGACCTATAGGTAAAACAAAACAGTATATTTATGTCCATACTGTCTTTATATTATAATACAAAATAATTTACTCTGATAAATCAAATGTACCAATAATTATTAATGAGAGGTGTGCTGCTGTTTCTTGTTAACTAAAAGCTCCAGGCTGGAGAAAAGTATGATAGTTTTATTCTTAGATCCGGTTCGACTTCCAATCGGTTTCTAAATTTATTTTTTACTACAACACGACTATTTTGACCATACACAGCTTTATGTAAAAATAGCTTTTATCATACAACCCATATACTTTTTGTTTAGATTTCAATTTATTTTTATTTTTTTACATGACATTTTCTGACGTTTTTATTATATCCGAAAGATTGTTTTTTTCAAAATTAAAATTTACATGTTATTAGCACATTATAAATCAGTCACAATTCCCGGGACATTTTCCAAAAAAATCCCGGGACTTAAGACAGCAAAAAACACAGAATCCCTAGTAGGTATATGGCGTATACTCTAGTATTCTACGATAAATATGAAATATGTTTAATTATATGCTTCATTCGAACAAGAGTAAGATTAAATGTTTATCAGATATAGGACACATTTAAAGACATTTTTTTAAGGCTATTCTTGACGATACTATCAATTATTTAACAAATTATCATGGAAATCTTTAAACTTTTTTCAATATAATGATAATATCCCTTCTTACCAATAATAACTGAACAGCAGTGTTCACTTTGCTTATGAATGTCGGAGCCAATTCGGCAGTAACATGGGTAACATCAAAATAACGACTTAGTGTTCTCTGTAAACAAAAAAAACCGACATTAATCAATAGAATTTACGAGTCTCAAGTGTCTCTATGATGAGTGTATACCAACTTACTGTGAGCTAACATCAGTATAAAATTATCAATATATTTTTATTCAATATAAATTCATATTGTGTACAACAATCTATCAATTTCATTGAATACCAATAATAAAAATGTTGTATACGACTATTAAGAAGAACTTTTACTATCCTTGTTATGATGGTGATAAACACTCTTCGAAATTACTTAACGAGGACATACGTTCAAATAACATACCGGTGGCGATAGGCTGTTGTATCTAATGACGAATCCAGCTGCGACCAGCAAAATATCACGCCCCACAATCAGGCACGTGAGCGGTAAGGGGATCAGTCCCTGCCATGTCAGTGTGAGGAATAGAGTGCCTACCAAAACTTTATCAGCCATGGGGTCTAGAAAAGAACCCATTTTTGTTGACTGGCTGCTCCATTTACGAGCAATCCATCCATCTAGCTGAAACATCCATAGTATTACATGCATAGAAACCAATCCAGTAACCTTTATATACATGATAGAATATATTTGTAGATGCAGTGTCCCCTTTTTTATATTTTACGAGTTAAGTTTGTAGATTTATAGTGGAATGATTCTATTAACAATGAAGAAAAAACAGAATCCCTAGTTATTGGGGCAGATTCACTTTTACGTGATAAATCATACATAACCATTTCTTACATTAGGCTAGAGAAGGGGTTACCAACCCCGTACCCGACAAATTTCGATGCACCCGCCAACTAATTTTGGCAAATCGTTAAAATTCTTGGAAGTGCTTAAAAAAACATCAGTCAGATTGATAATTTGGGCAAATCTTTAAATTCCTGGGTTATAAATAACCTTGAAAAAATGTGGTGCCCGCCACCCTACCGATATTTTAGAATGTACTCTAGGGTCCAAAAAGGTTGGTAGCCCCTGGGCTAGAGTCTATCATTTTATTTTTCAAAAATACCACCAGAGATTTTATTAGACAGACATGTCTTCCATAATATTAAAAAACTGAGTACTACATTAATTCGGAAATAGTTATTTTTAAGAAATAATGAATAAATCATGAAAATTCAACATATGGGGCATCCAATATCAAACCACGGCCATGCCATGTTTTTGTCGATTTACACTTTTTTATTGATTCTGGGAGAGATTTCCAATACCTTCAATTCAATATATGTTCCAGTTTCAAAATCGTACGTAATACCGGCTAAGTCAAGGGTCTTTGCATAGCCGTTTGTGGCTCTTCAGTCATCAACTCTTTGTTGAACTTAATACATTTTTTTTTATCCTTATAACAATATATATAATTGCATATCTATGTTTCTCTGATACGTTTGCTATCCTGTTTCCATAACCATTTGGCTCTTCCCTTGGGCTAAGTCATTGAAAGCCAATCAGATTGCAGAATTTTAATCAGTTTAGTTAATTACTGACAATTTTTCAATTTACCAGTAATTATCGATGGTGAATTTTCATCAATTTACCGCTAAACCGGTTTTCCCGTAATGCAAGCCTTACCATCCATTACAGCGCTTTTAACTATTTTATCGTTCCCCTTTTCGTCTATTAACAATTTACCAAAATAAACTAAATATAAAAAAATGAATTTAATACATTTCTACTGCTTGCGCAACAAGTTATGCACATTTTCAGTGGTTCTTGCTCAAAATGACCTCCGTATCTATTCCTGACTTTGGATTTTGGCAGCAAATACACAAGGGCCTAAAGGGGCATACGTAAATAAAAAACGGACTATTTTTAATATAGTTCAATGAAAAGATGGAATAACATTTAGATAAATCTGCAATCGACCTACCAAATCTGTGATACCAGCAAAAACCCATAATCCAAGAGCTAAATTATAATTTTCTTGTAGAATAACATATCCTAAATAGGGCGACATCGCAATCCGGGCAATACATAGTAAGTTTGGTATGGTATAGACGTTTTCTCTCTGAAATAAATAAAAGAAATAAATCAATCAGCGGGTTGTACTACAGTATTGATAAAATACTTAAAACAAATGAATTCATCTTTTTTTTTACTACTTAATTTGTCACTGAATAAATAATTGAAATGATAATAAAAAAAAATACAATACTTTATGCTACAGAGCATGAAAATTCCAATAGTTTCAAACTAAAAACAAAAAAAAATATGATTTGAACAAAACCGAATAACGAAAATGTCCATTGTGTACTTGATTGAAAATTCCTTTAAAAATGTATTGAACATTTTTTTTTTTTATAGATAATTTATAAATGTATTTGAAGGCATACAATCCAACAAAGACTCTTAGAGTTGATACTCTCGATTTGTTATTTTTGATCAAGGCCAACAGAAACAGATGATGTAAAAGTAAACTGTATACTTACTGTATTGGTGAATAGCTGTTTGGAAACTAATTGAAATCAATTGATATTGCATTCAAATTAATAATTTGACTGATACTAAGGAGCCGCGCGGCCATAATGAATAATGGAGGCAAAGTAGTGAAAAATATTTCGTATTTCGCATAATTTATCAGTGTTCATATCGTTTTAAATGTGGTGGATTTTAACCGTGATTATATCAATGCCCTCAAAAAAATAATTTTAGGTAATCGTAGAATATAGCTCGTCATGGAAATTATTAAGGCGAACAAACTTTGCCGCAATAGTCCATAGCTGGAAGTAACTACGGCCACGATTTAAAATTATTTTTATGAGGGCTTGATAATTGCGTAAAAACAACAGTAAAAAAAAACGGCGGTGTACAGTGAGAATATGTCGTATTTAGATAATTTTATTTGTCAGAGTTCTTCAAATTAAATGTGATGATTTTAACGTGATTATCATGCCCTCAAAAAATAATTTTAAATCGTGGCGTTGTTTTTAGCTTAGTTTGTGAAGTTTTTCGCCGAAATAATCCATGACTAGCTTAAACACACTTTTACCATGAAGCATATTGGTTCATTATTTAAGATTACCATTATATAAATTATTACAATAATAGTTTTATTACCTCTATTGCTTCATCAATCTTTTCCTTGACTTTAGACTTTGTTTCTAAAATATCTTTTATGATAAATTCTTTCTTCTCTCTTATCTTTAACTCTGTCACATGCCTTTGATGTCTCAGGTCCTTCGCGAGGTTCTCACCCCTAAGGCGTAACTTTCTTTCAGTAGCACGCAGCTTCTCCTTATTCTTCTCGATGACATCTTTCAGAATCTGAGTCTGTTTTTGGAACTCGTAAACATGCTTTTTATCGTCGGTCGAATGAGATCTCGCTAGTAAATTACCACCGAATGCACATGAATATAATAATCTGGGTCGCCTCACATCTGGATTTATAAAAGTCCTTGTTTTCCTCAGTGAGACAATTGAAATATTAGATATCTTAAAAAAGAGGCACCTTAATTCACATAATTTCGTAAAAGAATTCATGTTGCGTTTGACAGTTCTATAACCTAGTTACCATTCCCAAATTATTTTCAATTTTTGACATATTATGCAAAATTTCATTAGCACCAATGTAACAAAACAAAATATAGTATTATTTTGCAAACAATTTACAAATCTCACTTCATAGATGACATAGACAATATGTAATATATCGATGAAAGAACAGTTAGCACTGCCTCGGTTCAAAGAACAACATATTGCTATATTAGATACATATCGTAAAAAATATTTCGTATTTCTCATAATTTATTTGTTAACTTCACAACAGTGGCGGATTAAGCACTTGGGAGGCCCCAGGCGCAATACAATTTGGAGGCCCCTTTTTTGGAGGGGGTTTTTTCAATACCGAAATATAGGTTTTGAAAATGCAAACATACCGATGTTCCGGTATTAAAAATTAGCCATAACCAAATTTTGAATGCAAAGAAACTGTTACACTTTTTAATAAAATTGTTTGAGAGGAATTGAACAATTCAAATCAGCCATGAATTGTGTCAATATTGACAGATTCCAGAATTGATAAACCTTTCCATGATAGATTAATATTTTAAGAAACCGTAAGCGATAAGAATAATAATCGTCGATTGATTATTATTTATTTATTTCTTTAATATTATAAGTTTATCAAAATAAATTTTCTAGATTTAATAAGTTTTGTAAACTGTGAATGTTTACTCCTAATGTGGAGCATATGGCCTTCTGGTGGAGTATCTGAACAGAAGCTTTGTTCTACGATAACTGTTTGTAACTAAGTTGCTTAACCTTTTTTTTCGAAGAGAGTAAGCTTAGAAGGATATGACTAAAACAGGATTGTAAATATACATTCTTAGAAATTTTGTTTTAACTTATTAAAATGAGAAATAATTTCACTAACATACTAAATATAAATAGATTTTCAAAAAACGAGCGAGGCTAGGAGAGAATAAAGACAGTAAGAAACATATCGTCGTCAATTTTCTACAAGCACAAACTTTTTCAGTTTTGAGTTTTTTGATGTAATAAATTCATAATTCTAATAGGCACACATTCCTGTGAGTAGTATCCCTAAAAAAAATCATGGTTTCTAACTTTATACAAAAACGCTAGAAATAAATATTTGGTTAATAATATGATCATGTTTGCATGTAAGAGAAGATGGCATAAATGGAAACGTCTTTGCTTCATTCCTTATTAATTTCTTCAAAGATATTGAGGACAAAACTATTCTAGTGGTGTTTTAAAGCTATAGAAAGTAGGGCTTGTAGGTTTTCAAAAACCGGTTTTTTGGCTAAATTTGTGACATTCGAAAACCGGTTTTTCAACTTATAAGCAAGGGCAATATGCTCCACATTGGGAGCGGACATGATGTAAATAAAAAAATATTTCTTTTGATCCCGAATTGTTTTCCTATGTTAAAAAGGCAGCACGCCAATAACCGTTGCCTTGGGCGCCAAATAACTTTACACCAGCACTGTGTGGACCATTAAAGTATGCCTTCTTATAGTTGAAAAAAGAATAAGCAAGAACACTGTTAAATTCATTACTCTATTACCTCCCAGGAAGGTAGCCTTCTTGATTATTAGCTTAATGAGACTTTATTCTTGCCAAGAGAATGAGTGCCATTACCTTTCCAGGAATGTTAGAAGAGTTATATCTCGGTAATTATTCCATATTAGCAATACCTTTTTTACATAGTGCTAACACCTCACCATCGACTCAGTCTTTTGGGCAACACTCATCATCCCACACCTTAGCCATCAAGTGATAGAGATGGTGCTGAATGACGTTAAGACCACACTTCAATTATTCTAAATCAGTGGTGCACAAACCGCGGCCCGAAATGGCATTTGCAGGGGCCCAAAATAACAAGTACATATTTATCAACAAATTTTTCATTAAATATTATAACAAACTGCGTTTTGAAAAATTTGAATCGTCACTGATAGAAAACTTAATACTATTCTGAATTATTTGATGTGATGATATTTTTACGGATATACATTTGCGCCCGTAATTCATCTTTTTACAATGAGTACCGTCTGTGGTACATGTTAAGTTTAAACATTTTCCAACACCTTCTCAGCATCCATCAACGAGGCCGATTCATCATTGCAATTAGAATTGATCGATTTGCAGAACAAAGATCAATTCGAATCAAAATATCAGGAAATATCAGATATTTTTCATTGTTTTGAAAATTATAAAAGTAGCGGCACTAAAACCACTGTAACATGCGAACTAAACGTAAGATTGTTATGAATCTTTGACATATATTATTTGAAGGTTAGTACTTTCTAAAAATAATATGGATTTGTCAAGAGGAGAGTCACTTATAGAAGTTATTCGCTGCTCTCATTGTCGGTTACGAAATGTAATCGTTCGCATTTTTTTTTAAAATTTATGACCGGGAAACGTGCTATTCAACGAATTTAATAAATGAATTGTATTTAAACAAATTTTATACCAACATTACATCACATGATTTTGCGCAGGGTCATCACTTCTTTAAATTTAGGGTCACCATTTCTAACTTTTAAAAAAATCGCGTAACAACGATTAAATCGCGTAAAAATGTAACAGTGCGTCTCAAAAAATCGCGTAAAATCAAAATCGCGTAAAAAAAGGATTGGGTGTATATCATTATTTTTCAACACTTTTACCCTCTGCGGCCTGCGAAAGATTAGAAAATTGATAAAATGGCCTTCGTTCAAAAAGTTTGTGCACCACTGATCTAAATGTATACCGTCTCCACCCGGTGCTTTACTGTTTTTGAGCCTCTTCACTGCCAAGATAATCGGTCAGAAATACCGAAGGGAGGTCCATGATTGTAGCCTCTTCGATTAAATCAGAAGGTTCCTGAAGGTCGGTCGGGTCAGCACCTCCCAGAAATGACAGGCCATACAATTAAATAAATAAAAGATTTTTAAATGTATCAATATATCGCTCACTAAGATTTGAAATATTGTTTTTGTAGATTATATTGAGTTTTGAAACGAATAAATTTTCCCACTTGCGTAACATTGCGTTTAAAATACAATTTTTTCTTCTCGTTTTTGACAAATTGTCACTATTTGTAACTAGACGCCTCAATATTCCTATCTGTTTACAAACTGCATTCATATAGGCTCCATCAATGATGCGCCAGCATGAAAATCGCCGCTGTTGTAAAATTGATATTATTGATCATAAATATCTTATATATAAACCTTCGTTCTTTGATATTATTCTGCATGATAGAATTTTCGGATCAGTACTCATTTCAAAAGCTATGGCCATTTTAACAACAATCGGTTAATGACAATTTTCTTCACTTTCAATATAATCTTGCAATTGGTTCTCTGTCCAGGTTCAGGAGCTTTTGAAGTTTCTGAAACCAAAAAAAGTAAATTCGTATAAATTTTGTGTCACTTTTAAAAATGAGAAATTACCCATGTTAGTGAAGTTGATATTATTGATCATAAAAAAACACATATTCTCTTAGAGAAATAATTTTATTAACATACTAAATAGATTCGCAGAAAAAGGTTGAGGACAGCGTAATATGATAAAAAGAGTAAGAGTCAAATGAATTGCCGTTTTGGGGCAATACGAGTCATCTTAAATATTATTTTTATGAAATCCTATCTGATCTGCATTCATATATATATATTTACCATGTCCGTTCCCAATATGCAGCATATGGAATCCTGATGGAGTTTATCTCAACAGACGTGTTTCTACGAGAACTGCTTGTTACTTAGTTGCTCAACCTCTTTTTTCCCAAAGAGATTAGGAATAGAAGGATAGGGCTAGGACAGGTCTTGTGGTTAGCTAATCGCTCTCGGTACGCCCCGTTAATAGGATAGGATGGGTGGAAGTAGGGAATCACATACATCCAAGCCTTCGAACAGAAATTCATAAATCGATTGAAAAAATCAATTTTTAAAACTGCCCGTACTGGGATTCAAACCCGTGCCCTCCGTAGCGGTAGCCAACGATGTTGACCACTCGACCACACAGGCGACATAAATTCATGTAGACTCAATCAACATGTGCGCCAGCACAGAAATTACCCACGTTAGTGAAGTTGATATTATTGATTATAAAAAAATACCTATTCTCCTAGATTTTATACTGTAGCATGGAATGTTCGGATCTGGACTTATTCCTAAATGTATTACTAATTTAATAACAATGGGTAGACAGGAAATAAGGTCAGTTTTCACAACAATATTTAGCAATGTTCTCTGTGGTTGAAATACGGGAGCTCCTGAAAGAAGTAACAAAAATATTAGAAGTTATTTATTTGGCATAATTGCCATAAAACATTCCACATTACAATAAAACAATGATTTTTCTATTAAAAATATTTAAATGTTCGGAGTATTCGGTGTGCGAAATATTCTATATCCGGAAGGTTCTGTGTGCGGAAGATTCTGTGTCCGAAAGAATCGTTGTTCGGAGAGTTCGTGTTTGAGAGAATCATGTTCGGTAGAATCCGTTCACCATATTCAGGGCGTGCTAGTGTGAATATGGTGAACTATGGTGGCTTTTTGTATTTATTTATTAAAATATTTAAAATAGATTTGTGTATTGCATTATATTATCCCGCAAGGCATCCAGTATAACGTGTATTTAAAAAAATGAGTAATTTAAATTTATACTTTGTTTTTTTATTATTATAAAAACAGTAACAAAAAAATACTAAAACTTATTTATTCCTCCCCTTAAAGTATGTTTTTAGAAAACACAAAACGTGAAATTTGAAATTTGGAATGAAATCATAAAAATATTGCCTGGAGGATTTACAATATTTTATTTTAATAGTTAATTAAACTTTAGAACAGTAGATGTGCAATATTTTAACATAAATAAAAAAAATATAGATTGTTTTTAGTACATTTCATTACATAACTCATTTTCAACCAAAATTGGATACACAATATTTTAGCTCTAAGCCATCGATAGACTGACTATAATTACTTTAATATTCAATAAATTCTTATATCAGAAACCGAGTTCAAAAAACTGGCTATCGAATTTCACAAATATTATTGAATACCCGGTTGTTCAAACCTAGTTTTTGAAAACCGATAAGCCCTATGCACAACCAGGGCCGGCGCCACCATACAGGCGTAATAGGCAACCGCCTAGGGCGCAAAACATTAGGGGGCCCATAAATGGAGTATTAAAATTATTTTTATTTTATTTTGATGTTTGTATTTGTTTGTTGTAATTATGCACCGTATGCTATATGATTCGAAAAATAGAAGTTGAGCGACCGAGTAACAAACAGTTCACGTAGAAAAACTTCTGTTGAGATACCTCCATTAGAAGGCCATATGCTCCACGTTGTTATATGGATATAAAAAAATCTTTTGATCCTGAATTGTTTATTTTTCATTATTTCGAAAACAAATGGGACGATTTGTCAAAAAGAGCGCGTTCCAAAGATCGTTGCCTAGGGCGCCATATAACCTCGCGTCGGCACTGTGCACAACAAACAAACCCATACAACTGGATACGCAAGATATACCATTCCAGGCGTAGCGTGAATCTAGTGTTTTTGTTTTCAGTTTTAGCGTTCATAGGCAATCTTTTAAGTTACAGCACACATGTGTTCTAGGTTTCGAGTCTGTCACGCATTCTTTCAGAACTTTCGCGTCTCTTTTTTATTACAGTATTCTTTATTAATAGCCTGCTAAAAAAGGGACCTCTGGTGGTCACTTTTTGTTGGCATATTTAAGAAATTATTTAAGAAAATTACTATTGATATTTAAATTTTTATTTTTAAATTCTATTTTACCTAATAATGACTAATAGTGTTCAAGTTATTTGGAAAACTTCATTTTCAAATCGATGCTTGGTAAGCCACGCCTGCTTCAATATGCCTAACAGTGGTGTTTTTATGCCTGGTCATCACATTTTCCGGGGCAGTATTTTCGTTTAGAAAATAATAGAATTCATAAAAAATTTTATGTATCCGGAATGAAATACGAGCTATATTCCGTTCACCCTGTGTTCTTCCGTCATATTTGTGCTTTGTGGTTCGCAGATAAAATATTTATAAAACATTTGACTCCACTAATTATCTTATTCATAATAGTAAAATAGTAAAAATACTCTCATTCCACCACTATTGTATATTTAAAATTATGTATTGGTATAAAATTGGGGAGGGTGGAGTAAAATCAATGACTGCCCTGGGCGGCAGAGTTCCTTACTTCGCCACTGAGGCTTTAGTTTGATTTCAATTTGAAGGAGAATCTATATTTTAATAGTCGATAATGTCCGCTGTCCGTTCGTCTTTTCGTCTTTCCGTCTTTCTGTCTTTCCATCTGTCGGTCCCGTTTTCGATGACGTCAAGAAAGACGATCCCCTCCCCTTCCCCAGCCCCACTGTCGCCATTTTTTTATTCATACTAAAGACACATTTTTTCAATACACTTACATATATATATTTGTGTAAAGATTTGAAGAAGCACATTTTGTGTTGTCGAAAATAACTGAAAAAAATTCCGCGTCCCAGGCTCGAACACAGAACTCTGGATTACCAGTCGAGCTCTCTATCAACTGAGCTAACGTCATAATTATCAGAGGCGATAAAAATACATTATATAAATCAAACATTTGAAAATAGAACGATTCAAACTGACTTCGCTTGTTTATATTCAAGATTCAAAAATGGAATATTGAGACATCTGTCAAATAATGAATGTGGTATATTTTACATAATATAGTCGACTGCAATGTAAAATTCATTAATATATTATATACGTTATTAAATGAGGGCATTTAGAATTTATCCCGATACTATTTCAAACGTTTTGTATCTTTTGTTTTAAATAACGAGTAAACGTGTCTATGCTTCGGAAAGGTAAATTTATGCTCAAATACTAATATAAATAAAATAGTTGTTAGCAAACTTAAAAATTATTCCAAAAAATAAATAATTTACAAAATTTCTGCTACTACGAAAAATAGTTGTTAGCAAACTTAAAAATTATTCCAAAAATTAAATAATTTACGAAATTTCTGCTACTACGAAAAATAGTTGTAAGCAAACTTAAACATTATTCCAAAAATTAAATAATTTACAAGGACTATTTTTGCTACTATGAAAAATGGTTAGCAAACTTAAACATTATTCCAAAAATTAAATAATTTACGAAATTTCTGCTACTACGAAAAATAGTTGTTAGCAAACTTAAAAATTATTCCAAAAATTAAATAATTTACGAAATTTCTGCTACTACGAAAAATAGTTGTTAGCAAACTTAAACATTATTCCAAAAATTAAATAATTTACGAAATTTCTGCTACTACGAAAAATGGTTATTAGCAAACATTATTCCAAAAATCAAATAATTTACGAAATTTCTGCTATTACGAAAAATAATTGTCAGCAAACTTAAACATTATTCCATAAATTCAATAATTTACGAAATTTCTGCTACTACGAAAAATAGTTCTTAGCAAACTTAAACATTATTCCAAAAATTAAATAATTTACGAAATTTCTGCTACTACGAAAAATGGTTAGCAAACTTAAATATTATTCCAAAATTAATAATTTACGAAATTTCTGCTACTACGAAAAATAATTGTTAGCAAACTTAAAAATTATTCCAAAAATTAAATAATTTACGAAATTTCTGCTACTACGAAAAATAATTGTTAGCAAACTTAACATTATTCCAAAAATTAAATAATTTACAATTTAAATACTACAGGGCAGGGCTGTCGATATATGCCCCGAGATATATTTATTTTATTTTTAGAATTTGTGGCTTATTCAATAAATAGGTTTGTAATTTTAAGACTACCTAAAAATGCAACAAAAATCCCCCGTTGAGGCCAACGGGCTTACAGCTAGTATTAATAAATAGTGTGCATTATTACCTTGTAACGAGTTATCTGTTGCGTTCAACCGGTCTGGAGTCAGTAAACAAACCAGAGTCGAGGAAACAACTTGATTGAGGGTGGTAATCAGTTTGTTGAATGCTTCTGGCCCACTGTTTTGTACATCCAAAAAGAGCTGCATTTTACGCTCTTTAACATCATGTCTTCCAATCTAAAAATACGTGACTATTGATATTTTGTGATGATGTTAACAGTCATAAGTATACGAATATATTATTTGATAACAAAGCAATCTATAATATAAAACATACAATACATGTGTCTGTCCATCCGTCACAAGAAACCTTCTCAAATGGTGAGTAGCAAATGTGAAATTTGGAAATGTCATGCTGTGCAATGCTGTCATTTCTAGCTAAACTGTGCTATTTTCATGTTTCTAACATTATTATTAATTGTTCGACTATATTGTTTGTCGGGTCCTATGGCGCAGCGGTTAGGGCTGTGGGCAGTGCCGGCGCGAGGTTATTTGGCGCCCTAGGCAACGATTATTGGCGCGCCCCCAAACAAAGCCTTTTTTTCTAAATAATAAAACAAAACAATTCGAGATCTTTAGAATTTTTTATTTTTATTTACCCATTTCCGCTCCCAATGTGGAGCATATGGCCTCCTAATAGAGGTACCTCAACAGAAGTGTGTCTACGTGAACTGTTACTCAGTCGCTCAACATCTCATTTTCGAATCACATAAAATACGATACATAAATAATCATAACGAACAAAATAAAATGAACTATTATTTATTATTATTAGAGTATATAAAAATAGTTTGAATACTCCATTTATGCGCCCCTTAATGGTTTGTGCCCTAGGCGGTTGCCTATTTCGCCTGTATGGTGGCGCCGGCCCTGGTTGTGGGCTTCCGCGCCGGATCTATCTATTTTCTGTTCGACGGCATGGGTGTTTGTGATGTCTAAATGTTCCCTCCCACCCTTCCGATCCTTTATTAACCCGGCATAGCGAGAGCGATTAGTTAACGACTAGTCATGTTCTAGCCTTACCTTCTATCCCTACTACTTTCTTTAAAAAAAGGGAGGTTGAGCAACTGAATAACAAACAGTTGTCGTAGAAAAACTTCTGATGAGATACTTCCATTAGGAGGCCATATGCTCCTCATTGGGAGCAGATATGGATAAAAAAAAATGTTTGGGTGTTACATGAGGCATGGTTTACCGTGATATTTTCAACTTATAACATTTACTTTTTATTTGCTGTCAGGTGAAAAATTGAAAGCAAAACACATTTTCCAGATGCCATAAGAGTTAAGGCCAATTATCTCTTAAAATGCTATCTTATTCTAAAGAATAATATTTTTAAAATATCTATGCATGTGTTTCATATTTCACAGAACTTTGAATTTTTGATGAAATTTTTTTAGCAACGGAAAACACATTTTCATTTGCCGTTGAAATAAACTGAACAGATAGCAAGCAATTAAAAAACTTTTCTAGTATTAGACTGCATTTACCAGCAGATTACAGATGTTCCTGCTTAACCATTAAATGGGTTCTTCGAAATAGTGACCATTGTAATAAATTGAAAAAATATCGAATAAGTATTTTAGTTCAACAAATATTATTGTATGTATGGTTGATAACTACTTTGGCTTAAGCCCTCACCAGAACTTTGCTTAAACTTTCATTACCTTATGTATGTTTAAACAGCAGTGGAACGGCGTCTTTTTCCTTAGCATTATTAATGTTTCAAATCAATATTTGAAAAAAAGGTTGGAGCAACTAAGTAACAGGCAGTTCTAGTAAAAAATTTTATGTTTATATACCTCCACTAGGAAACCATACTCTCTATATTGTGAACGGACATGGATGAGAAAAAAACTTTAGTAAAAAGCTCAACAAGAAATGAGTCATGTTAGGTACCTATTTTTTTTTTAAATGCACTGATAATAAGTAATAGTAATAAACATAATTATGTTTGATATAAGCCGGAAAATTTCTGGAAAATTATCATACTTGTAATATCACATCATTATGAAACCATTTATTACTGTTATTTTGAAGCAAATATATATATATATTGTAATTATATATATCTTTTCAATTAAATCATTTTTTAAATAAGAAAAAATCACATTTTCTAAGGTTTTTAAATAAAAATCTCTGAGAACAAAAGCAAACAAAGATGCCAAATCATTTTATTTAAATTATTTTTTTTACAATATTTCAATACAGAATATGAGGTTGGATAGTTCATTAAAAAAACCAACGTCATTATTGGGATTTTAATCAATTAATATTAATCTCGAAATTTATTTGTGCACACTGGTTCGTCACTCAATCTTTCCATAAGATTTATCAAGTCATATCAGTAATCAAAAATCAGTAAGTCAAACTAGGATAGCACAATTCACTTCATTATTTTTTTTATATTGTTATTGATTAAATCATCATTTACTTGGTATATTGCCATTATTATATGATAAAAGACGCAGCATGTATTTCATAATATCACAATAGGCGTCAAAATCTTATATATGAATTCCGCTTGTTACCGTCGTTTATGTAATTTATAATTTATATTCTATATAATTGTGATACTTAATAGTGGGAAGTTAAATTTTATTGGTTTTTACCACACATCGCATATCTTGCCATTCGCTATATTTCTTACAATCATTACTTAATTTGCATATATGGCCCTTCCGATGTATCGTAAATTGTAAATTAATAACACCAACGAATCACAGAATATCCATACGAGAAATCTTTCAAACATACATGTTACATTTAACGAAAAATAAGCTTATAAATTGGAATTTAGAGTTGATCTACGTATAACCGCCATACAATTTGTAAGTAAAGGCAGGGATTCAACGGCCAGCTCAGAATTTGCTGATTTTGTACAGCACTGCTTGGAACTTAAGACTGCTATGTGCGATGTCGTTTGTGTTTGGGCGGGCGGTGTCTTTGTTTTTGAAGGTCGGTCGGTGAGGTCTCAGGCTTCCGCCCCCGCTTTCCTGAACTAAAATCAGCGAAATTTAAAAATCTTGACAATCCCTTGACTAAGTAAGCACTTTGGAGATAATTGGAAAAAAATAGAAATGTTACGCGAACAGGTGTTAAGGTGACCAGGTTTTGAAAATATCAAAGGAGGACACTGGTCAAAATGGATATTAAAAAAATCGTTTCGTAACATTCTTTATTGATCATATCGACGATTTATTACAATGTAATGATTTTACTATACCAAAAAAAAAACAGTTCAAAGTTCACTTAGTTCACTAAGTTTTACTTGATTACTTGATGTAACTAACTCAACTCAACAATAATTATCTTTTATGTGTATTTTTTTGAGTAAATCTTCTTTTTTGAGTAAATTTTTCTTTAGCAAATTCAGGAACGATATGCAATCTAGATTTATATTACATTTAACTATAATCATTCCTGCCAATTAGGGATTCCAACTCGGATATTCGAATATTCTATATCCGAATATATTCGGCCCTTTTTAAATATTCAATATTCGGATATTTGGGGAAATATCCGAATAGTATTCGTTTTAAGTTTTAATGAAATCTTTTACAAAATCTACGACCGATCACATCACAATTTATCCACATTTAAAGAATAATTATGAACATCCCAATTAGCGGTTTTTGTTGTCTTCACTAAACTCGGGTGCTATCAATATCTTGTAATACTTGAGTTTGACGAATCGGCTCGGACTCAGGGCTAAAAAACCTTTAATGGCGTAATTTTATTCATTTAAGAAATATGTTGAAGTAATCCGATGCAGCTGCAAATTTTAAATGTTGAAATACAATGGAACGGCGTTGAAATGTCTTTTTAAATGTATTGTCCCTATCTAAGATTTTACAGAAGTGGGAAAATATTAAGTCTTAAATTATTATAAAATGTATATCAGTAAAGAAGGAAACTGATATTCAGCTTCTATATGAACACTATGATAAATATCAGTGGCGTGCGGCGACTTTTAAAACAAGGTATGCGTCAGGGGGAGGGGGACAAAAACTATATATTATGTTATTTTTTAAAACTAATTTTATTCGACGCTCCTCAATCATCAATAGTCGGCATCATAATATATTGTTTTTCATTAATTTGTCTAAAAGTTTTTTTTCGATCGATGTTAATACAAGAGCTGACAATATTTTCTCACTTTGATTACTTCTATTGAATGTTTTTATTATTTAAACGATATTTCTACAGAAGCACTTGTCTAGAAGTTGTGATAAATATATTATATGATAATTAAAAGACATATTTCATTTTTTCTATGGACAATGAAACCCAGATTAAATGACATAACATTGATGCTCTGGTATAAACTTCGGGTATATTTTTTAACATTTTTTAAATTGCTTATTGTTTCATTTTCATGTTTATATTATTAGTTTTTTTATATGTAAATTTACTCTATTTACTCCATAATGATTGAGATTGTTTGTGCATGTCAATTTTAGAATTTCCATAAAAAAATAAAAAAATATTATAAAAAACCTGATTTCGGGACCATTCAGGGATTCCGTGATCATAACATTGTAATCACGAAATCCCGGGATCAACATGTTGGCTCGGGATTGGCTTCCCTACATCTAAGCAACTAAATAAGTATTTCTTTATCATCAATTATAATTAATAGAATATGATGAAAAAAGATACATTGCCATTAATCAGGTTATCTTTTTGTACCTCATGTTGGTATCGCAAATAGTCCTGGGTTCAAAAAGCAATATTTATTGAATAGACGGGATTCAAAAACAGGCGTCTGCATGTAATTCTCATAATTCAATTCGCTCATTTTTGTGCTGACGATTTTAAATAAATCGTCGACATGTGTATTATGGGCATGTTTTTCTATAACTTCGCATAAGGTGTAAATAAACCATGATCCCGAAAATTTATCTCGAAACGCTTTGTGTTCTGTAAAGAAAATCAAAAATAGTTATAAATATCCTTCATCAAATACAGTATTTCATCAGACTGAAAAAAGTATTTGATTCCCTACTGCCAAGTAAGTTTACAGTCAGTTTGCACAAAAGCATTGTATGGGAATTTATTAATATTGTTTGATTGACAATATTACTGAGCAATTCGAAATTACCATTTGAATTCCGTTATTTGTGTATATATCAGGGGAAGCAAACCTGTTTGGTATTACGATTCACATTTTTGTTAAGTTATTACATTCAATTTTGTTTTGCTTCATTGCTGACTTGGACTTGCCGAGAGAATTTGTAGGGTGAGACAGGTGATCGAGAATTTATTTATAGACTTGAAATGTGTAAATAGAGAAATTACTTTACTTCTTTACGATATTAATAAACAAATTATTATTAAAAAAATATATCTATTGTGAACTGTGCTTTGGTAACTTTGTATTTATGATTCTTAGCCTCAGAAAAGAAAGTTAACCTGGTAGTGTAGAATAGGCAATAAGCATATTGGCAAACAAAGGTATTTTTGCAATGCCATTTGGTCCATCATCTTGGGTAGTAGAATTTGTTATACCATAACCCAAGTCAAAGCGTGCTCCGCTGAAATTAACCATGAATTTAAATAAGTACACGAAATATATACAATAAATAATAATTAACAATAAATACGAACAATATTAAAGAAAAACTGATTACGTGTGAATCACACACTGTTTTAGAGGGTGGCATAAAATGTCAATGTGTGATGTGTTAAATACTAACCGACAAATTTGGAAGATGAAAATTTTTGGAATGGTACGTAGACTTGGACAATTATTGCTATCGAATATACTCAGTACTGTTTTTATGCTAAGCAGACTTCCATCAGATCCTGTAATAAAATGTTCACCATCTTTCTCTTCTCCGTGGCTACTAATAACAACGAATAAACAGTCAGATTGTTTTAAATCATCGGATGTTGTCAATTTCCACAGTTCATCATTCATTTCCTGAAATAAAAACTGTTGCAAAATATCATGTCCTCACTCACTAAAAAAAATCTACATTTATTGTTTTTCGGTCTTATCGCCAAATGAACCAGATGTAGAGCTTTCATCAACTCAGTTCCTTGAACAAAAGTTCAAATTTAAAGTATTAACTCACAATAAATTCTTGGTGAAAAAGATATATAATTAAAAACAAAACATTACTTTTTTTGTAATTATTCCAAATATTTTTATAAAGATTGGGACAAGTTTTGTTCATTGTGAGCATTATCAACAGATTGAAAATAAATCCATTATCAAATCAGGGCTATTAACATAGAATTGAGTGTGATCTAAAACAAGTAGTACTAGAAAATCGACTAGAATTAAATTCAAATTATACATAAATAAAATTTTAATATCTGCAAGTTATTTAATTTATTTATGACTATGATTAACTGACAGGACAGAAGATATTGCCGAAAAAACCATAGAACAAAAATGTGTTGCATTTAAAAATACTTAATGGCAAATATAAATATATATATATTTATATTTTTCGTGTTGTTCTAGTGTGTTCAAATACTACTAAAAATCGTTCTCCGAGCTATTCCATATATTTACTCTGATGACTGTCACGTTGAAGATATGTATTATGATAATTTTATTTCTTATTATTTTCCAGCTAGTTTCTTAAATCATAGAAATTTAACAGTGCTTCAGCTTTTTTGCAATGTTTTTCTATCAAGTGTTCAAGTAGTGCATTTTGAATCATGATTCATGCAACATAATATGTACGTTACCAAAAATTATGTAATATATTTTTTCCATATCCGCACCTTATGCGGAGCATATAGTCACCACAATGTTCCTCCAAGGTTCTCTATCCGCCGCCAGTCTTTTTGCTTCCTCACAACAGGTCATCCCAGCGTTCTGTAGCTCCGCTGAGTAAATCCTAGGATAGTCATCAGTGGACTTCCACGACGGTGGAATCCATCCGGTTGGAAGAAGAGACAAGCAAAATTCAGGCATTCTTGTGGCATCCGCAGCGCATGTCCAAGCCAGGTCCATCTTCGCTTTTTTTTTTGTTTTGGATGTAATATGAGGCTGGTTAGTTCGCTCTCTAATCTCCGTGTTCCTGACAAAATCAGACCACCGCACTCCTAGCATTCACCACAAGCGTCTGTTTTTAAATCACAGTAAATGGTTATTCTGCGCTTTCGTAATGTGCCATGATTCGCAACCGTAAAGCAGCACTGTCAAAATACATGCGTTGAACAGGAAGCACTCGGTTCTGACCAAGTACAGCCGTGAGTCCAAGACTTTTCGCATTGAGTTAAAGGTTGCTCCAGCTATCCCTAATTGGATCACGAGCTCTTTACAGGGATTGCCATCTCCCGTGATGTGTACCCCCAAGTACCTGAAACCGTCGACTATTTCGATGTTAGTGTTGGTGTCAAAGGGTAGTGTGGGTCTGGACAAACACTGTTGCAAAGCAAATTAGTTTTACTTGCATTGATTTAAAGACCAATGTGATACGAGTTGTTCTGCAGCCTATTCATTGTCTATTGAATACCCTCGACATATTTGTCAAATATAACAGCGTCGTCTGCATACTCGAGGTCGCATAGCTTTAAATTGGGAGCAACGGTCACACCTCGGTCAGATGGAATTGACTTCCTCAGAATGAAGTCGAAGATTATAATGAAAAGAAACGCTAAGACGCAGCCTTGTCTGACCCCGGTTGAGACCCCAAACCATTCAGTGGTCGTATCACCGATTCTTATGCAGCATTCTCTCCCATTATGCAGGCATTTGATAATGGCAACAATCTTGTTTGGGATTCCGTACAATTGTAATATGTCCCATAGAGAAGACCGGTGCGGACTTTGGCTGTGTACTTATCCTGACTCCAAGCACCTCATGTGCGGCTGACACGACTGCAATCTTTATGCTGGGCCATCATCTCATGATAGCTTTTTATATCGGCACCCCTGTAGGCTTGGACATGACGAAATTCTCTTCGGTGATACGTGCTGTACATAAAGTGATCAATTTGTGCCTTTGTGCGAACATCAGGAGTGGTCCACGTGTATTTTTGGATGTCTCTGTGGGGGAATATTGTACCGCCAACGGTAATCTCATTCATTCAGTGGCGAGCTAGATGAGTCTCTCACCGTTGTCGTTGGATACACGAAATTGATCAATTCCAACTCTCGCATTGAAATCCCCCATTACGTTCACGTGGTCTCTGAAAGGGATTGTGGATATTGCCGCGTGGCAAGGGTTATAAAAAAAATCTTTTGCCTGTGTCTCGGCCTCTTCGATATAAATATAGCATTGAAGGGTAGTTACCGAGCTATCAGTCGTCCGTGAGGTGGCTCGTATCAGTCGTTCTAAGATGGGTTCCCATTTGACAAGGCAGCGGGCTACTCTCCCCGACATCGATACTGCCACTTCCTGGCTATGATATTGCTGCTATTTTTTTTCACTTATAAATTGTCTTACCTCTCATCTCGTTGTGCGAACTTTTCTAACTCAAAATTTTAAAATAAAATGCTTAAACGAAGAAAACTAGAACTCTAGCTGAGAAACTGAAAATAATTCAAAACGTTGGAAAAAATCCAGAAGAAAAACGAGTCGAAATAGCCAGTGCCGGCGCGAGGTTATTTATCACCCTTGTCAACGATTATTGGCGCGCCTCCTTTTTAATAAACCGTCCCATTTTTTTTTATGTATCCATGTCCGCTCACAAGTGAAGCATACGGTCTCTAATGGAGGTGTCTCAATAGAAGATTTTAAAGTGAACTGTTTGTTACTCAGTCGCTCAACATCTCTTTTTCGAATTAGAAGAGAATACGATGCATAATTGCACCGAACAAATACAAATGTCAAAATAAAATAAACTTTATTATTAGAGTATATAAAAATAATTTAAATACTCCATTTATGCGCCCAAGGCGGTTGCTTATTTTGCCTGTATTGTGGCGTCGGCCCTGGACATAGCAAAAAGAGTTGACTAGTTGAGAATAATTACTACTAAAAGACAAATAACGATGATATTACTAACCTTCTCTCCCAAATTTACGTGAATAATATTTTTATGGAATCCTATCTGATTAAAAACTGCATTCAAATTGGCTCCATCAACATTTGCGCCAGTACGGTATGGACCTCCTCTAGTGAAATTGATATTATTGATCATAAAAAAAATACCCCTGTTTTTAGATTTCATACTGTAGCATGAAATCTTTGAATTAGGACTTCCAAAATCTGTTGCCTTTTTAACCACAATCAGTCGTTTAAGATAGTAACTTTCATCAATGACATCTTTCAATATCTCCGTGGTCATCGGATAATGATTTTTTGAAGATTCTGAAAGAAGAAAAAATAAATTATTATAAATTTTGTTTCACTTTTTAAAATGAGAAATATTTTTACTAACATGTTTAATATAAATAGATTTGCAGAAAAAGAGTGGGGTTAGAAGGACCATTTGTACAACCCACAGACCCCCTTTTTACACCAGATGAAATTAATTCAGATTGCCGTTAATAACTTTTATACTTTTAGTGTCATATTTTGTATTTTTATCTATAATTTCTCTTTATATTTATATTACCAATTGTCTGTTAGCTTGGCTTTTGTATAAATTGCTACATATAAATATGTATGTATTTTTATCGATGAACAGAAAAAAGCGAACAGGATATAACCGTAGATGGACAAAAAATTATATAGAAAAAGAAATGTTCACATTTAAAATACTTTTTATCTTTTCATGACTTTTCCTACTGCAGTAAATCATTTTACTTCTGCCGAAACAAAAACAAACCCTCGACATCGACTGACTAGGCCAGGGTTGGGGAACCTTTTCTTCTCTAAAGGCCCTATTCATGTTTCTGATTCGACACGAAGGCCGCAGTTAACATTGACTAGAGAATTTTCGACCGGAAACAATTTCATGCCAATTTCTAAAGTCCAGAAATGACGCCTGAACTCAAACTTCTAATGTCGATACAATGGAATTGCATGCATTTTCATTGTCTGTTTCGAAAAATTTGAAGTTTTAAAATACTTCGTAAATAAGCCCAATCTTTATTTAAATTGTTTTTAAATTATTAATTTCATAACAGGGAGGTGCGAATAATGTAACAAATATGTAACATATCATTCAATAAGTTCGTAGGATGATGATGACGATCTGGTCGCCCAAATTCGGTAGTTGTTTCAGAAAACATAAAAAGTCCACAAAATAGTTTTGGCCGATCGTAAATTGAAGTTGTGTGAGACAGGTGACTCCTTTGTAATATCAGAAGGCAGTGTATTCATCATTTTGCATCAGCATTTTTTCGTGAGGTATGCGGATGAAACATGGACCCATCATTACGTTCCTGAGTCAAATCGGGAGTCAGGTGGACATCAACAGGTGAAAGCCGCCCAAAGCGACCAAAAATGGAAATGTCAAATGCTGAGGCTTTGGCCTGGAGATTAAATAAAAATACATAAAGTATATTTTTTTTGTTGAAAAAAAAAGCAAAATCCAGATTTATGTTTTATTTTTAATCTACCGCAGCACTCCTAGATATTTTATTCATGAGCCGCCACTGGTTACACATCACATTTGTCGTACTTGTATTTATTTTCAGACCAATGCGACCTGAGCTAGTTCCTAACCCGTCGATAATCTCCTGGATGCCTTTAACAGATTTCTCAAATATGACAGCATCATTGGCATATTCAAGGTCACCGGGGTGGGGTTATCCGGATGTGGCTGAGCAACAGCCACACCTCGATCAGGTGGAATTGACCTGCGAAGAATGAAGTCAAAGAAAATAACATATAGGAATGGTGCAAGAACACGGCTCTGTCTAAGTTCAGTTGTGACCACGAACCATTCGGTATTTGAGACACCGATTCTCACACAGCATCCACTATTATCATGCAACTTTAAATGTATCCTCATCGTTTATATCAAAGGGATCCTGCCAGGGGGTAGGCTGGAGAGGGCTTGGAGGGGCTCGCGCGAGTCCCTTGTTAATTTAAGAAAAAACAATATTTTAGATTAAATTAGAGTATAATTTCAATTTATAACTTATATATTATAAACGACATCTTCAGTATACACAGTTGTACATTTTTAGACATTTACATTGAAAAGTTTAAAGTAAATTGCATATTTCACATATTATAAGTGTATTTAGTAACAATTGATTGCTTATTTGAGTATTGCATATAATTGCATAGGAGTGATAAAAAATTCACTCCTTCCCCAGAACACCAAAAATTGCGAGTCCCTTGTTTACGTAGTGGCAGCCCATTGCTGGATCTTGCAGAGGCATTCGGCTTAGCCCTTGCAGAAATGATCCTTCCATACAGTGGCGGTTCTAGGTACTGGGCTAGGTGGGCTTAACCCGACCTGCATTTTACACTCAAAACTTTAGATGGCTGAATAAAAATGAACAGCAATTCGGCCGCTGAACAAAATAAATACATTTATAAGCGTAACTAACCTTTCCCAAATTAATATAATATCTTTGTTTTGATTTTCCTCTGTCAATATAAGTCAATGCTATGTCTACCTACAATAATACTCTCGATTGTGTTTTGTATTACAATTTTAAACCGAGCCGGCATAAAAAAAATAATAACCCTATAAATACTTCACAGAGAACAGGCAACGTGACGTCAGTCTGGCAACACCTACGTATTAACAAAGACTCAGGGGCTAGACTTTTCAAGCCCGAGTTCTTTCTTTACACTGGGGCGCAATCAAGCACGATTAGATTTTTTTTGTATTTGTATTTACGGAAACGTCATCTAAACTCACACGACTGTGATTCAAAGTATCAGGCTACTGTCATATGTTACGGGTTAAATCGAATCAGCCCATGGCCCACACATTCAAACACAAATATCAATATCGTTGTATTGTATGAAAGTGACAGATATTGTCTCTCAGTGACGGCCATAGATTAATATTTGACAGCTCTGTATGGCTTTGTGTACTGGTTAGGTCACTTTGAAAGAGAAGAATTTTAGGGTCCAGTATTATTATTCTATTATTTATTACTTACATTAGCATTGATTTTATTATATAATAATTTATGCATTGCAGTAGTGTCGTAATATTTGTTAATTTGCTTGTAGATTAATGTATAAAGTGAAGTGGAAACATACACAATTTCGTAAATAGTATAAAATGCTAAACATTCCTTTAGCCCACCCAAGATTTTAGTTCAGGAACCGCCACTGCTTCCATATTCAGCGGTGGGCTGCTAATATGTTAACAAGGGGCTCGGTAAATCTCAGCAATGCCTTTACACCATGGATGATACATATCCCGTGGCCCGCGGGCCGCATGCGGCCCTTTGGTTTTTTTTTTGGCCATTGACATAATAAAATACACCAGTCCTTTTTTACGCGATTGTTTTTGCACGATTTCACTTTAACACGACTTTTTTTAGATGGCGCCGTTCCTTTTATTTACACGATTTACTTATTGTTACGCGATTTTTTAATAATAATAAATATAATAACCAAATAAACATAATTTAATTATGAGGGTCTAAACGCTAAGATTGTATTCTCTTATCAGTTGATAATGCTCATCATGAGCGAAATCGGTGAAAAGGTGCAATCAGTGAAATTGATAATTTTATTTTTTAAAATATAATGCCTTTCCACCAAGTATTGACAGCGACACGATAAAGGTGATTATATTTCGCAACCGACAGTGACAGCAGCGAAAAACTCTTAAAAAGTTAATACGGTTATGCATGAATACATAGGTATCTGTTTTTCATGGTACGCTTATATCATATAAAGAAATTAATGGTTATTAAGTAAAAAATATCTTTTTTTTGCGCGAATTCGAAGGGAAAATTTGAGTTTTTCATACAGATTTTTTACGCGATTTTTATGATTTTCGGAACCAACTTATCAAATAATATGAAAATTAGGTTTATTTTACGCGATTTTTTATACGCGTCGATTTCTGCAAAGAAAGTATCGCGTAAAAAAGGATCGAATGTATGTGAATAGGTGGTACACCGAATCCTCTTTTGCAAATTCACGTTCGAAATAACACGACCGAATGTAATGGAAAATAACCCCTTGAAGTTGATTTTAGTCATCATTATTCATGTCACATGCTTGATTGAACGTTTGCTTCATTTCTCGTAATTATATTATTCACAATCCTTAAACTTCGTATCAGATTTTATTATTTTACATGAAATTTTTTGACGTTTTTATGTTATCCGAAAAACAGGGCCTCCAAATTTTGTTGCGCCTGGGGCCTCTCACGTGCCTAATCCACCACTGCTTAGAGAATAAATCACAGAAGTCCGTTTTTTTAACTTTTGCTGTTAAATATGTAGAAATGTAAATTTTATTGTGATTAAGATTTCAAATTCGTAGACATTGATGGAAAGACTAGTTCAAAAAATATTTTTTCTCTTACGACACTAATTTCCCGTGGACGACACGTGCCTAAAATGCTTTACGTAAAAAATAGCACGGTGAAGTACAAAAATTATAAAACAGTGACCTCGGCATTTTTATTATAGAATTCTACACAATTCCTCATCAGCTGATGTTCCACAGAGTGACAAGGATTATTTATTATTTAGTTAGTTTCTAAAATACACTTATTTAAATTACTGTTGCATAACACTCAGTGTACTCTTCATAATACGTGTTAGAGCATGAACCACAAAAGTCCATTCATTTTTTAATTCATAATAAAATAGTATTTTCATTTTTACTGTTGCAAAAATAATATAATTAATTCCAAATTCCGTTTATAGGCCTTCGTTTTTATAGTTGAAATGTAAGTAATGAATTTTTTGAAAATTCAGCCCACCATAAAATTTCTTTCTTGAACATAAGTATAAGTTTGACTGCTTTGGTTCATCCTTTTGCTTGCAAATATATTTTGGTAGTTCCAAGAATTAGGCTATAATAAAACTAAAAGAAATATAAGAAACCTATTCTTGACAAAACTAGCAGAATTATTACGGTAAAGGTCGTAAAATGAAAAAGTATGCACGTGTTAAGTAAATAAGAAAGTCGGTTCCATCCATAAACATCTGTTAACAATATAACAATATAAAATATCCAAGATCGGTATTTTTAAACATTGTCGGACAATAGACAATAAACAGCTAGGGTATATATTTATTATGAAGCCGAAGTAAATGTATTTTTTGAAAAAAATGCAGGGACAACAGTCTTCTGTTTCGTATTACAATTTAACAGAAATTGCAGTTAGGTGCTGATTTGATAAAGACGAATGATTTTCTTACCTTAACAAGGGGCTCGCCGGCCGTGCCGAATTTTAACAAGGGGCTCGGGCGAGCCCCCCCGAGCCCCCTCCAGCCCATCCCTGCACATATCTATTATATTCTTATCTGTTTTAAAACTGCATTCACATTGGTTCCATGAACAAGTGCGCCAATACGGAAATAAACTCTGTTGGTGAAATTGATAATATTGATCTTAAAAAAAATACCTGTTATTTTGCAGGATAGAATTTTCGGATCAAGCGTCGTTCCAAATGTTATGGTCATTTTAACAACAATCGAAGTAAGTTTGACAACTTTTTTAATTATATTGATTAATTTTATCTGTGACAATGGTATCAAGTCTTTTGGAATTACATCTGAAAGTAGAAAAAACATTTTTTCTTAGAAATATTATATTTTACAAACATTTTTTCTCTGATTAAAGTGAGAAATTATTTTACTAGCATTATAAACAGATTTGCAGAAAAATGGCGAGGCTAAGATAGGATAAAACGAGTAAGAGACATATGAATTAACTTTTTGAGGTCATATATGTCATCGTAAATACTATTTTTGTCTCCTGCTGTGACCCAGTTGGCAAAAGATTGCTTTACCGATCACGCAGGTCTGGGTTCGATTTCCGGTCAGATCACATTGAATTTAAGAATTATTCAATTCAAAGTTGTGATCGAAGACTGGGTGTTTGTGATGTCAATTCACATAATTTCATAATAACATAATTAAGAGTGATAAAAAAAATAACATTTTTAAAAATCTTATTAAATAAAAAAACTGCATTCATATTGGCTCCATCAACATGTGTGCCAGCACGGAAATCTAGTGAAATTGGTATTATTGATGATAAAAAACCACCTATTTTCCTAGAATACATGCTGTAGGATAGAAAATTCGGATCAGGACTCTTTCCAAAATCTATTATCATTTCAAAAATAATGGGTCGAGACATATGTGCGATGTGTTCAGTAACATTTTGCGAAACTATCTGTGGCTGGTATACAGAAGCTGTTGAAGTTACACCTGAAAGTAGAAAATACAAAATCATAAAGAATGTTTTTTTGTTTTTAGTTTGAAAAATAGTTGTATGTTTCTAAATATAAATAGATTTTCAGAAAAAGAGTAAGAGACGCATGAATTGACCGTTTGTGCAACCTACTTTCACCTTTTTACACCAAATACAAGTTGTTACAGTGCTGCGAAAATTAAATAAATTCATATTAAGCAATATTTTCTATTCAGAGTGACATTTTTCAATAAAGTTATTTTTTTAGAAAATATTCATCTTTTTGTTTGTTTTCTTATTTGTTAAATCAGTCGCCAAATGCAATCTGCGTTTTTTTTTCTTTTTAACCACTAGCACGCCAATAGCTCGGCGGTTCGTCGTACATTCGTACGCTTATTTACACCGAGTCAACGCGTAGGAGAGTCGCGATATTTTCTGGTGGAAAATAAATATTTCTTCAATATCTAAAAAATATTGTGCTAGCGACATTTATCAATGAACCCAATATGGCTAAACATTTAAAGTTATCTTAGATTATCCATATTATTTTCAAATTAATTCAACCAATGTTGCAATCTTAAAATAACGGACCATAGTGAAAGCGATTTGTTGACCTTTTGTTCTTTCCTAGGGCTATTTTTATATTCCTACTCTCATTGAAAAAAATGGGTTGAGCAATTGAGAAATAAGTATTTCTTGTAAAAAAAATTGTTTTGATAAACTTCACAAAAAGTTCATATTCCACATTAGAGCAGACATGGTTGAAAAAAGTTCATGTACTCTTTTATGCACCTTATTAGTTCATATTGTAAGCAAAATTTTACAGATGCAATATCATCATTTTTTTGGAATATGATTCGAAAGATGAAGTTGAAGAGAAAACACAGAAAACGGCTAAAGCTTTTTTTTTAACTCCATGTCCGCTCTAAATGTGAAGTATATGGCCTCATAATGTAGGTTTCTCAAAAGAAATTTTCTACCAGAGTTTTTGTTAGTCAATCGATCAACCTCTCTTTTCCAGAGAGAGTAGTAAGGATAGAAGGATAGTGCTACGACAGGACTAGTGAGTACCTAATCGCTCTCACTACGCCCACTTATTAAAGGATCGAAGGAATGTTTAGACATCACAAACACCCATGTCTTCGAACAGAAATCGCTAAATCGATCGAAAAAATGCTGTTCATACTGAGACACGAGCCCGTGATATCCGGCACGGAAGCCAACAAAATAGGAATTATTAGTTTATTTAAAAAAAATATATTCAATGACATTATAAGCTTGTAATTATTGGCAGAACTTATTATTTATCCAAAAGTATGCTTCGATTACGTCGTATGCGGTTGTGGATTTTAATATATATGTAAATAAAACAAACATATTTAAATATCAAGTATGAAACATACATGTACATGAACGAGACAAATAAAATTTCATTGTAAATCAAAGCTTATCGACAAGCCGTGGGCCGCACAAAATCGCATCGAGAGCCGCATTTCGAAAAGCTTTAATCTAGATCCAGATTCTAGAAGCTGAAGCTTAAAAAGACGATATAAAATTAAACTTTCAATGTTGGGTCAGCGGTATTTTAGATCTGGAAAACAATGACTTTGAATGTGAACTGTGTTCATAATTATTTTATGTGTTTTAAACGTTATTTATAATAACGCCTCTGCAATTTTAACTTTACTTTGTCTTTATATTTAAAACCCTTCTCCAGAAAAGAATAACAACTATGTTGATTGTGCTGTAAGTGTATTAATTTTTTCAATATTTTGTTTCATATGCTATTTCTTTTTAAATAAGCTGATCCCATTGGATGGAACGATCAATTCAAAAATATGCGGTTCAAAATAAACCGTTATCAATGGGCGAAGGAACTTCCCTACGAAATACGAAGTGCATTAATATAAACATTATCCACTATTAATTTATCTATTTTTTATTTAACTGTTTTGTTTTCTCTCCGGAAATTCGTACGAAATATTCATTGATTTTACAGTGGAGGCCGACTACTGGCCTACGAAAGTCTGACTACTGATTTTTGGTGGCTGAGTACTAGATTTTTTTTACATTTTTTGGAAAACTGTTCATATTCTATGAGTATAACGATATTCTCTTCTTTATTTTCACTTAATTACGTTATATGGTACTTTTTTATGAAATACCAGTGGAATAAACATATATTATTTTGTTATTAATTCAGTATATCTTTCGAAAAAAACACCCATCCCTTAACTGGCTGACTACTGGAACAATCGCCCTATCACTGAAACATTTTGTTTGCTAGAGGAAATTGCTCTCCTCAACATTCTTGAAATAGGCAGATTTTCCCTTCTGCCATCTGTCTAACCCTAACCAAATATAAAGAGCCTCCTACTGTACAAATAGGGCTGACAGCGGAAAAAATTAAAAAAATACTTTTTACATCACATTTCATGAATTAATGTACCTCAAGTTGCAGTAAGAGGTTTGAAATATGCTAATCTATAATAATGATACATATTGTGCGTAATTAATTACCTTGTGTCAAGGAATCATTTTCGGGTGTCGACCCTGCGGTAAGTAAACAAACCAGGCTATATGATCCAATTTTATTAAGGGCAGTAACCAGTTCGTCGAATGCTTTTGGTCCTCTTCTGTGTATGTCTGTATAGAGATTCATTTTACGCTCTGTTTCATCATATCCTTTGAACTACAAATACGTGACCATTAATATTTGAGATATTTTTTACAATCGTCTGTATACAAATATATAAATTAATAACAGCGCAAGTTAATATTTAGGCCAGAGGAGAAATTTATATTAAAAGTGTCTTTTTTTCATCCATGTCCGCTCTAAATGTTAAACATATGGCCTCCTAATGAAGGTATCTCAACAGAAGTATATGGGAACGGTTTGTTACTCAGTCGTTTAACCTCTCTTTTACAAAGAAAGTAGTAGGGATAGAACTATACGGCTAAGACAGTACTAGTGGTGAACTTATCGGTCTCGCTTTCGTCCATTCATTGAAGGATCGGTGGGGTAGAAAGGAAATTTTAGACATTACAAACACCCATACCTTCGAACAGTAATCGATTTTTAAAAAAATGCTGTAAGTACTGGGACTCGAACCCGTGAGATCCGGCACGGAAGCCAATAACTCTAACCGCTGCATAGAACGCGACACGGTTGAAAGTGCACTGTTTTCCCTATGTATACCTTTTTTTACACAATTTCGAAATAACACGGTCGACTCTCAAAAATTCCCTGAATGTCACGTCCTAAATTCATTGAGCTGAAATTGATTAAATGTATTTAAATAATCATACCTCAGTAAATTGCCTGGCTTGGAATTTTGAGTATACCATACTTTCAATAAGCAGGGGGATTAAGGCTGTCAGATTTGTCTGTGAAACAAGCGCGTGAAAGTGTTTTAATATTAGTTCACGGTGTGCTTTCTCCATTTTCTGTCTTTTTTTGATAATTTGCTATCCGAAAGAAACTATTTAACGTTGATATCAAATATTACAATGATTTTCTAAGCTGATTATGTTATTAAAATTAATGCTTCTTTTTTCCTACCGAAAAAAAGACTAAATACCGCCAACATAAATAAAAACGGCCGATATTTGTTTATGAAAATAGATAACTTTTTCAAGATACGAAGATATTATCAGTATTATTATTTATAATAGGGATACCCAACCCTTGCCCGCGAGTGCCATGGCGCCCGCGAACCAATTTCTATGCAGCCGTCTTCATTGGCCGGTAGCATTTTTTTTGATTAAAAATTAAAAACTTCATTCTTTTATAAATACCATAGAAACAGCTACATGTATTGCAGATATTGTTCAAAAAAGGTACAAGAACTAAAATTGGAATTAGAGTGATATTTTATTAAAATCATTAATATCAGAAAAGACTTTTGGAATACAGTGAGCAGAAAAAAATTCATTGCAAAAAAAGTGGCATACAAAATACAATTCTTTTTCGGTTCGTTGTATCTTTGCGAATCATTACTTTCAAACATGAACTTTTTAAAATCAAAGTATAGATGTAGACTCACTGATGAGGATCTTTATGATTGTTTGCTTCGATTGATTGATACATTCCTTATTATGAGGCGCTGGTCAATGCAATGCAGTGCCAAAGATCACACCGACTGTGATTAATATTATACTTTTTTAAAACATGTTTATTTTAAATCTCTTTTTTGTTTCTTAAAATATAGACAATATTATATATATATGTATAAATATCCTTAAAAATAGGTAGCGCCCGCCACCCTACCAATATTTTAGAATACGCTCTAGGGTTCAGAAAGGTTGGGGACCCCTTATTTATAATATCAATTATCCAACACAGCAATTCTCAATCAGAATATTTTAGGAACATTTATGATTCTTTTTGTTTTGTTGTCCCTGTGCAATGATTTGGTTTATAACGGTAAAGCTGCATATGCATTTATTTACACCTAATTCGTTTTTACGCGATACATTGGTTCCAGAAAATGGCGCGTAAAAAAAACCTCACTTTCATATTATTTAAATCGGTTCCAAAAATCAAAATTTTGCGTAAAAAAGTATCAAAAATGTATGAAAAAACAAAATATGTTCTTCAAATTCGCGCAATTTTTTTTTACGTGTAAAATTTAATTTCTTTATTGATTATAAAAACACAATGAGAAACAGATATATATTATACATACATGCATAATGTATTCACTTATAGGAGTTATTCGCTGCTGTCACTGTCAGTTACGAAAAATAATAGTTCGCGATTTTTTGAACGAACGTATTGAATTTTGCTTGACTCTGAATTTTGCTCGGACTCGAAGAAATACTGTTATTCCTAGATTCTTGATCTGAGTCAATTATTATTACATTTGAATTGTTTTGTTGATCCGATGAACAGTTGAAACTGATTTTTTGTAATACATAAGGGTAAAATATTTTATTTTTAAATGCTGGTGTTTATTTGGTACGTGCCTACAATTTATGACCGAGACGTTTGCTATTCAACGAAATGAATAAATGCATTGTATTGAAACAAGTTTTACAGCTGAATTACATGACATGATTTGGCTCAAGGTCATCACTTCTTTAAGCGCATGGTCACCATTTCTTTTGTAAAAAGAAAGATCGAAAATCAAACTCAAAGGATTATGCTAGGACAGGACTAATAGTTATCTAATTGCTTTCTTTAAGCCCAGTTATTAAAGGATCGGAAGGGTGAGGGGGAATTTTTAGACATCACAAACACCCATGTCTTTGAACAGAAATCAATAAATCGGTCGAAAAATGCTGTTCGTATTGAGACTCGAACCCGTGAGAACCGGCACGGAAGCCCACAACGCTAACCGCTGTGCCATAGGACCAGATCTCTCAAACATTTATTAACAAAAAAAAACAATCATTAATTCAGTTATTCGTACTCTGCATACCAATCTGAAATTTTGAACACAATATATAATATATTATAAATAGAATAAATATATTGACCCATGCCATTTTATTCTAATATAAACACAAAATTACCCGGTCCGAGTCCGAAAGTCTAACACCACACTTGTTACCCGAACCCGACCCGATGCCCAGATTTATACTCTTCAGCCCGAAAAAATCTCAGAAATTTACAAACTTACAACAATTTACGATTCTCTATAGAACTGGTAATAATTAAAATCATCATGGCTGACTTATGACACGAGCATAGTCTGAAATATCTTTCTGAAGAAATAAATTCTAATACCACACTTGTTACCCGAACCCGACCCGAAGCCCAGATTTATATTCTTCAGCCCAAAAAATCTTTTAAGTATTTATTTTAACCGTGTTCGCTCCATATGCGGAACATATGATCTTTTAACCTTTGAAGGAGTGAATAGATTTATACAGACCTTAGTTTAATTCACTGCCTTTTCTTAACATGACAATTTTGTGACTTTTTCCCAATGAATATATGTAATTCATCCTTAGAGCATATACATGCTTACAGACAGACACTCCTGTGTTGAGTTTAAAGTACTTTCATACTCATTTACAGAAAAATGGCGCCGACGTACATGTACGTCCATACTTCTCTAAAGGTTAATGGAGTTTATCTCAACAGAAGTGTTTCTACGAGAACTGCTTATTAATTAGTTACTCAAACTGTTTCTATATATTTCCAGAACACATAGAGGACTAGGGCTAAGACAGAACAAAGGGACAGAACAAACGGAAACAAATTGATTATCTTGTTAATCGAGCAATTTACCGGGAACCGCTCGGCTCGAGCCCGTGCAGACTTCTATTGCCTATACACTTGGGGATCGTATAACACGGTTTTATATAACACTGTTGTATAAATTGTGGCATACTTTTCATCCAACACGCTTTATATAACACGGTTTCACATTAAAAACAATAAATGACGGCTTGGAATTGGCTATTAAATTAGAAACAAGATATATTGAAAAAGATCCTTTAATAGAAAGAAGTTCGAAATTTAAGAGGGAATTACAACAAATTTTGGAACCTTATAAGGAAATACGCTAAAAGCAGACAATCGCTTATTACCGAATTTTTGAAGGCTAAAACCACAAGAAATCCAAAGTCCTCCGATGATGATGAAAACTTACCACCGATCTCGAAAAAGAGTAAAACATGTAGAATTCTAAGTGATAGCGATGATGAATGAATGCTAAATTATGTTTTTTAAATGTCTTTCTATAGATATGTAAATGTATATTTGGATTATATAACATGGATTTGTATTACACGACGTTTTTGTGGAACCATATAACCGTGTTACACGATGCCCAAGTGTACTTTCAAATCCGAGTGTAGCCGAAACATAGCCGTAAACATCGAGTGAAACGTGATGCTTTTTTAAAGCAATAAAAACACAGGCATTGAAATTACAATAACTCGTGTGGTTTATTGCTCTTTTATCAGAAAACGAACAAACTTTAACGATGGGGCAGATATTGAAAAGAAGCTATTGAATTTATAAATCAATCAAGGCAACACGTTTAGTATCAATATTTTTACTATTGTATAACATAGGTATATATGAGCGTATTATTTAAAATTCTCAAATAGACGTTTATTAATTTCTTAAATGACAATTACGCATACAATTTTAGACATAATAAAATTATATTATATCTTAAAAGCAATGCATGATTGATACCCACTTACAAAAAGCTGGCGCTAAGCAAAGGAATACGTTGCAGATATTGCATTCCAACAGTTGGTCTATCTACATATATATCGAGAAAAGTAGTAGGACATTGTATATCATCGAAAAAAACCCATGATATATGTATGTGTCTCACAAACAACCAACAGTATAAAAAAAGAAATTTTACATTTCCCGACAATTATGGATGAAAAATAAAATAAACAATAATAAATAATGTTTAACTCCCCTGACGTAACCATAAAGGGGGAATCGATAGTTGACTGTTGACATGAAATACAACAGTTTTATAAGTCGACATAGCAACAAAATATTTAGTCAAGATTATTTTTTTTACTTTATTTAAAAATAATCCAGCATTTTGGATTTTAGCATTTCGAAAGAACAGTATTTAATCACAATTTTTGTACGAGTTTCATGTATCTGATAACGCTTGTTCACAAAACTACGTTATCGGAGGATTTACTGTACATGTTGTCGATTTTTGTATTGAAATATGTATGTAGCAGTGCTTTTTTTTTGAAAAAAAGGTGGCGGAACGCACTTTTTTCGAGCATTTTCTAAGAAGGTATATTATTTATTATATATTCGAATATCATTTTGATAGAAATTAAGGCGGCTTTTCATTTAATGCATAGAAAATAAAACAACATATACATATTTTTATATTTATTTTAGAAATTTTAAATGAAAATTAAACAAAGAACATTACATACATTATGTAACATAACATTTAAAAAAATTGTAATTTATTAAAAATGCTATCCAAAATTACATTCCAATTACAATGATTTCCACAGTTTTCCCCAATTTTCGTCAGGTAAATGGTCCCTATTTCTTTTTTTTGTGTTGGTGTCTGTGGCCGAATGTCTTCCTCTTAGTAACCATTGATCAACGTATTTTGAAGGATCAAAAAGTATCAAAGGTGGTCCGACGAGTTTAATAAACAAAAGTGACGAAACTGTTTTGGTCATCAACGAAGCTCTCACTGAGCTGATAATTAAATTCATTTGTGAAAACCCGCGTTCACATTTACTTGAAGAAATGGGAATAGAATTCAGTGCATAAATTAAACGAAGAAGTTTTTCCGGATATTTCTTTTCGAGAATATATTGGCGAAATCCACGGATTATTTCTCGTTCATCCAATTGTAATCTGATTGACATATTTCTAATTTCTATTTCTCCAAATGTCAACTGATTATCAATATTTTCAGGTCAATATTTTTTATCGAGTACTCGAGCTGAGAGTGCGAATTCCACATCTTCTTTATTAACCATCCTCTTTTTTATTGACTCTTTCAACGTGGAAAAAAAATCTTTCAGGTCAATATGATTATTATTTTTCGAAACCTTATTGTGAAGTGTAACTCCACGAAAACGCCGATCGCCTACAGCAGTTGCAGCACATTTGTAATACGGTCCAAAACTATGTTTTCTTTCTTGAAAATTTTGAACCAGGGCATTTATTTTTTGATTTGCAATGTAAAGTGTAACATTGCGATCTTGTAAATCTAAACACAATTCTGATAATTCCTGGAGAGTATCACTCATCAATCCAGGATCCAATAAGAAGATGTTAAATTTCTCCTAAGGCCTTCGTATGTACACTTATCATTTTTGTCTCTTGTTGGATCGTTAATCGCGTCTTCAAAATGACGCACAAGAGATTCATAATTTTGCCATACAGCCGAAACTGAGCGAAAACTGGATGCCACCCAACGGGTACTCAAAACTCTTCCAATTTTTAGTATTTCAACGCCTATTAATTCTGCACATAAATTCAATTCTCGATTATTTTTCGGTGACGCATGGTATAAAACATAAAGTTTTATAAAGACGCATGGTATAAAACGTAAAGATTTGAATCTATTAATTGCAGATATTTCCTTAAGAACATCACTTACTGATAATTCTAATCTATGATTAGCACAATGCCATACTATTATTGAGGGAAATTTTTCAATCAGTTTCACTCCATTTTTACGCCCTAGCATTACAGCAGCGTCATCGCATGTGAAATCAAATACTTTTTTAAAAAATCTTCCGTCATCCCATAAAAATGTAGACATTGGAGTAAAGCTTTAAATATTCCTTTTGCCGTTACGCATTCAAGTTCTATCAAATCCAAAAATAAATTAATTGGTGAATTCATTCCAACATTTTGGACACAACATCGAACATAAACAATGAGGGTAGACTTTTGGCTTATTGTAGTTGATTATCAATGAAATTTTATTTTTTGTTTCGACAATATCGTTAAATACTTTCTTTCTTGTTTCATGACTTATATGATTTATAATGTTAATACATGGATTTGTAGAATGAAGAATATGACCCATTTCGATTCCATTTAACTTTTGGAGATTTATTTCACTTTTAAAAGTATTAAAAGATTGATTTTCCTTTGCTATTTTATATGCAGTTCGAAAATTTTTTGCTGTTACTACTTTTTCGCGAGATAATGATTTTAATAAAATATTTTCTATCTTCTTCTTTTCGGATTCTGAATTAATTTTCAAAACTGTTTTGTGTGTAGTAGATTCTTTTTTCCGAAGTGAGGTCAATTGTTGCTTTCTTTTTTTTCCAGTATATGTAATTTCATTATTAGCCCATACTTTTAAAATTTTTCTTCTTCTTCATTCTTTTTTTGTTGCAATGACCAGCTGTCTGGCCAATAAATTTTTGTTCGGCTGTGCTCTTCCAGATCAGTTTGGGATAATTTAGGAATATCAACTTGTATTCATTTTTCCATATCTTCTGACGTTTTTTCTGTTACATTCTTCGGTTTTTTATTAGGAGAGCCGGCATCGGCGCTTGAAAAGTAACGAGTGATTTTTTCCATTTTCAAATTTGGGGTTAAACTTTTACGCTAAAAAAATATTCAGAATAAATTTAGGTAAAAATAACTAAAAACTTTAGTAAAATATTTCTCACACTGTCAATCGTGAAGCACGTAGATTCAACACAAATTCACTGCATATGCAACGTTGTTCGTTATGATTCTTTAAATTTTACAAAATGCGCACTTTTAACTTTTCACTAAACGATGTCGACAGATTCACGAACTTTTATTAAAATTTCGAGAAAAAAAGGTGCCGGAACGCCGTTCCGCCGCGTTACAGGGTAAAAAAAGTACTATGTAGTACACATGTGTAAATTATAACTTTTTTTAAATTATTGCGAAATAAAATACGTCTTTAAATATGCTTTTCTTTAAGAAGCCGCCAAATATCGTATATGTACTATTGACCAGCGGTGGGCTGCCAATATCTTAACAAGGGGCTCGGTAAATGGTATCTATTTTTTTCCATCTCCGCTCCCAATGTATATGCCCAGAGCATATGGCCTCCTAATAAAAGTTCTATTTTAACAAAAGTTATTTTTCTACGAGAACTGCTTGTTACAAATAGTCGCTTAACCACTTTTCCAAAGAGAGTAGTAGGGATAGAATGATAAGGATAAGACAGGACTAGTGATTAACTAATAGTAGCGCCCAGTTAAATTGAAGGATCGGAAGTGTGGTAGGCAATCTTCAGACATCAAAAACACCCATGTCTTCGAACAGACAAAAGATAAATCGATTTAAAAAAAATGCTGTTTCGTACTGGGACTCGAACCCGTGAGGTTCGACTCGGAAGCCTAATACGCTGAATGAAAAAATGAATGGACAACTAATTTTCAAATTTAACCATCTACAGAAATTGCAGTTATGTGATGATTTGATCTAAGACGAATGATTTTCTTATTTTAACAAGGGGCTCGCGCGAGCCCCCTCTAGCCCATCCCTGCTATTGAGCGGGGCTGTGGAGTCGCTTAAAAAAAGACGACTCCGACTCCGAAGACATTTTTCAATAATTTCACTTAAACTTATATATATATTTGTATTCCATCCGATCATCTTTAGTCAGCCAAGCACGAAATGTCCAACACTTTTCACTATTTTGTTTGAATACACATCATTAAATATATTTTTCAAAAAAAAATTGAGCCGCTCATTTTTCACGACTCCGACCCCAACGCCGACTCCACAGCCCTGCTTTTTAGGCATATAAGTTGTATTGGGTTACATTCTTCCGGTCTTCAAACCATTTTATGGTGACATCTAGGGATTGCACAAAGAACGAATATATCGATACCGGTATTAGGTATCATTTCATTCTAAATGATTAAAATTCTGAACGCGGATTTAAGTTTCAACGATAGCTTAAAAAAATTATTTATGGGTATAACAAACTGAATAAACAATTAATTATCGAAAAAAGAAGATTTAAACAAACTCTGATCACTAATTTCATTAATTTAGAATTTTGACTGAAGGTACTTGATGGAAATTGAATGTTAAATTTTAATTATTTTTATTCTGAACACTTCCACAAATTTTGTCGATAGCGACCCGGGTTTCATTCGGCATATTCTGGTTTTATCTAGTGCACGAATGCATTTGCAAACCGTCCGCTGCCTGTCAGTTCAAGTGCATTTGTACACTGGATATAACCAGAAGATGCCGAAAGGAGAAATCCGGTTCGTTATCGACAAAATTTATGAAAGTGTACAGAATAAAAATAATTCAATTTTACTAATTTCATTGTTTAAAAAAACCATCGTTTTATGAAATTGATGCGCATGCTATTTTTTCCGAAAAAGAGTGATTTCAAACCACATGCAAAACGCATTTAGCATTTGTCATACAGTGACGATAATTTTACTTAAAATGTTTCTAAAATTGAACAATAACATTTTTTTTTATTTTTTAATTATAAGTATTTTTACGCCGTGTTTTTCCCTTAATTTTCTTATATTTTGTATGCGATTTTGGGTATATTTTAACTCATTGTTTCAAATTTATGCGGATTTCAAAACTTATGCAACGTATCCCCACTTTTTGTATGGAAGTCAAGTCTTTTTTCGTACGATATTTCGTGGAACGCATCTACCGCATAAAAAGAGGATTGACTGTATTTTCTTATTCGAGTTAAAAGACACTCCAAGATCTCATGGCCCCTTGGTACTTCGGGGCCCATGTTGCCGCTTAGTCCGCTAAACGCTAGACCCGCACATGTATCAAATCCAAAATAATTTAATTTATCACGATTTTTAAAAAATATCTGATGATTTCTATACATTTAAAATGTAATGGTGGTTGATTTTCACCATCGAAATACCCGTATTATTTTAAAACTGGTATTAACACTTCCCATACGGTGCTAAAAAATACTTCCGATACGTTGCTGGCAAAGGGCCAGCAACGTATCGGTATAGGAACCAAATGAAAAACATTTTTTTTTTTAAATATACGTCTTACTTTTTTACTGTCCATCAAAGGGTGGTAAATGTTAGAACATATTTTTTCTCTTAGTTCCTTAAGGGCCAGCAACATATCTGAAGTATTTTTGGCACCGTAGGCCAGGGATAGCGAACAAGGGATCCGCGTGAGAAATTATCTAACCCGCTTGAACTTTAAAAAATGATTTTATTTAAAGCCTTAATTATTCACTCTATGTGACCCGCGACATGATTTTTTAAATTTTATAAATCAAATTTAACCCACTTGCGAAAAAGGTTCGCCATCCCTGCCGTAGGCAGTAGTGTTCTGCTATGCGTTCTTACCAGAGCCGGTTCCAAAAATAATCTCAAATAGATATTTTGGATCCGAAAATTAGCGGAAGAGCGAGTCACGCCGATATTTTGGGCAAATCGGTCAATTTTCACGACCAAGGTGCGAGCCGGTTAATAAAATTTTAGCACCACACGATCACACTACGATCGTAGGGGAAGTGTTAAACACCTTAAATACTGGGAGTCCGGTACCTGACAACATCTAAGCATTCTAAGCACTAAAAAGCTTCAAAATCAATAGTTTTATTATTTTCTTCCTCCTACGTAGTAATATTTTCTTTTATCTTCTTCTTTTAAGAGTATGTCAAATATTTTATTAATTATTTCTTTTTTATTTCATTTTTTTATTTGATACTTTTTGTTTGTCTCGCACAAATGATAAATTTTCCTCAATGATACACTTGAGTAACACTTACATTTGATAAGCAACAGTTATTTTTTTTTTAAAATAGGTAATTTATCATTAACATTTTCATCATTTATCATAAAATAGTTAGTTAATGGTGCCAGGATGAACTCTGACAAAAAACGATGTCTGGAAAGAATAAATAGGTAATTCTACCTCGAGCAGACAATGACCATCGTAATATTAAATTCAATTTTATTACTATATTGTTTTACTTGTAGTTACAAAATGCAGCGTGTGTTTCACTTCTTTGAAAAGCATCATCAGATTAAACATAGCAAGGTTTACGAATAAACTTATTCGAAAAAACTAATCGTAGGAGGCCATCTGCTCCACATTGGTAACAGTAATGGAATTTAAAAAAAATGAGAATAAGAAATCTTAAACGGTACCAAAAGTTATCAACCTCAAAAGTTATACTACCGACCAGATGGAATAGTGTTATCAATATGTTTGAGAGCCTTTCAAAGGGAAAGGAGTCTTTAAAAGAAATAGTAAGTCTAGAAAGTTATTGTATTATTGCAATTTTGGTAAAATTTTAAGGACGACTCAGTTGTTGAAAACCAAATGCTGTTATTGCCAGCTTAGTGGAATCAGACGTGACCTTGCTTTACGATGTGCCAAATATTTTTTAATCTAAAAAAACAAGTAACAAGTAAGCAACAGGCGTTTGCATGTAATTCTCACGTTTCAACATCATCATCTGTGCTGGCGACTTTAAATAAATCTTCGACATGTGTATTATGGGCATTGGTGTTTTATTTCCGACTGTTTAGAATGTTTACAGACAGACGGAAAGCCTCAATCCTGTTCACCTCTTCTTCTGACTGTAATTTATCTTCTGACTGTTCGTATGGGAATTCATTAATATTGTTCGATTGACAATATGTACTTCTGAGCAATTCGAAATTTACTATTAAAAATCTGTTATTTGTGAATATATCAGGGAGCAATAAACCTCTTCATTAGGGCATCCAATTATCCGGACTTCCCTGAGTAATTCTAATTACATTATACCGCAAAAAGTGACGGAATAAAACACTAGGAATCGTTCATTATTTTCATTAATATCGACTGTGGAAAGTAAAAAGTACGTAACCACAGTTTTTTTCAAAATAGATTTTTTTCGATAATCACAATGTATCAAACTTCATACACGTTCTCTTAAATGTCGAATTAGTATTTAAATTTAGCTTTTAAGTTTGAAAAAGATGACCTTGTAAAAAATTAAAACCAAGAAAAAAAACTGAAATAAAGGTTTTTCTTAGACAATTTCTTTAATTAATATTAGATTATGTCAATTAAACACCAGTTTAGAAGTCTCCGTGCACTTCAATGTTGTGTATAATTCAAAATTTGCATATGGCCTTAAATCATCAAAATACGTGTTTTGTGGGTTACGTTATTTTTCCTTTCCACGGTCGATGTGTATATACTAGAGGTCTGCACGGGCCAAAATTTTACAAAACTACCCGGTCCGAGCCCGAAAAACTCACGCCCGACCCGGCCCGGGCCCGAGTCTAATACCGCACTTGTTACCCGAACCCGACCCGAAACACCGAGAAATTTGAAATCCTCGATTTGCTATACTTTTTGCCCAGATTATCTCCGAAAGTCCTTTTTTTTTTTTAGCTCACCGAGGAATTTGAAATCCTCAATTTGCTATACTTTTTCCCAGATTATCTCCGAAAGTCCTTTTTTTTTTAGCTCACCGAGGAATTTGAAATCCTCGATTTGCTATACTTTTTCCCAAGATTATATCCCAAATTCCAAGGCCCGGCCCGGCCCGAGCCCGACTCTCAATTGCGCTTACCCGCCCGAGCCCGGCCCACGGGCCGGGTCGGGTAAGAGCCCGTGGGCCAGGCCCGGGCCCGTGCAGACCTCTAGTAAATGTTCGTTTTCTTGAATGGTGTATATTCAAGAAAGCTCACTATTAACTAAAAGTAAGTCGATGGCCCCTCTTAAAAGAACAATGAATGATCGGTCACGTTGCGATAATTACCGCACAACTAACGCCTTGAACTCGATGTTCGAGAACACATAAAAAGGGCAATTTTTAATGTTATTTTTATATTTTGAATTCGGTTGATTAACCTCCATCTGGACATGGAGGTGCGCCTACGACCATTGCATTTTTCAGTGCCTGGCGTTAAACAAGTACCATTTTTTATATGAAATTTAAAATATTTGGCATTACAGCTAATGCTTCAATTTCAAATTTAAAAAAACCATATTTATCGTACAGGGACTTGAGTTACTAACCTGTTTGACATGGCAAATCAACGACACTAGATCTTAAAACTTACAAATATAACACATAAGGCAATATACATATAACAACTAGCTGGCACGACGAACTTCGTGCCGCCTCAGAATCAATAAATGTTGTGTCAATTTATTGGCTGAATTAAATTTAGTTTAAATAAATTCTCAAAATGAATTTAGTTCAATAAATGTTCAAAATTCAAAATGAAAAGTATTTTAATTACATTGAAATGATGTAATTCACGTGGCACAGTCGATAGATTTGAAGGAATGCAGTAGATTAACGATTTGATTTTGAATTGTGAAGTTTAAATGATCCACATCTTTTTTCTTAGCCGCAAGAATTGCTCGTTCACTTAACCAATTGTGATTTTTGTGATTAGATGTTCGGGAAAATTTTGTTGATGAAGTCGTCTTTCATTGAGACGAAATTGCAAAAATTCGGTGGAAACGAAATCAATCCGTTCGATTCGTCAACGGCCGTTACCGGCAATAGTCAGCAATTGCTTGGAGAAATCTTCGGTAGATGGATCGTCTAGAAATGCAACTCGCATGTTTGTCGTTAGCTGAAGTTTCTTCACATAGCGCCACAGAGTCGATAATTTGAGGTAATCGTTTATTTCAAAGGCAGCGGTCGATATTGGAATGACTGGTAGTGTTTGGCAAAAAACACCAGATAGTAGAATCATTGCACCACCAAAACATCTTGAGTCATAGCGCCGATCGTCCATAGTTTGGTTGAGTGCTTCCAATGCGGAGAAAAAATAAGCCACCATTTCCATCACCAATTGCCTTCATTAACGTATCGTACACTTCCTTCTGTTGGGGGTTCAACAGTGGTACATTCGTTCGAACTGATTGGTTCAATGCATCTCGATCATATTCACGTTTACGTTTCAATTCTCGATTGAAAGCGTTGTTCATTCCAGGATCTAGCGGTGCATGAGGTAACACATGTCTTCAATCAAAAGCAAGGCCTGGTTATGTGTCTCCTCATTCATCTCGAGATCGGGATTCCCTGAACTGACGCAACAGTTTTTTCGTACATGTCATCCTTGTACTTGTTCCACAGTTCACATGGATTCGATGGGAAGTGTGTCGAAATAATGAAAGCAAATAATGTGCGTATCTGACTTGGAGATGCAGAAACAATTGCTTCAGCAATTGTCATGTCCCAATGAGTATCGTTTTTAAGCAAATTGAGCTATTGACATGCGGCACGAAATGTTGGGCATACTACGCCATTGACAGTTCTTCAAATGATGTCGGCCCACGAACATTCACCAGCAACAACCGCAAGTAGAAGCATTCGTCATTTTTCGGATATATTTGAATTCTTTATGTACTAAACAATATTTATAATATTAATTGAATATATTATACATATTTATTTATATTATTTTTGAAAAAATAGTCAAATAAAAGGTGTTTTTTTCTTATTTACTTTCAGAAATTATGTTCCGAGAAAATCTAAAATTAAATATGAGTTGGCGCTACCAACCTTTGAAAAAAAATGCTAGTTTTAAGAGTTAATATAAATGTATTGTCTCTATCTAAGATTTTACAGAAGTGGGATAATATTTAGTCTTATATTATTATAAAATGTATATCAGTGAAGAAGGAAACTGGTATTCAGCTTCTATATGAACAGTATGATAAATATCAGTGGCGTGCGGTGACCTTTAAAACTTTTCAGGGGGGGGGGAACAAAAACTATATATGTTATTTTTAAAAATTATTTTATTCGACGCTCCTCAATCATCAATAGTCGGCATCATAATATATTGTCTAAAAGTTTTTTTTCGATTGATGTTAATACAAGAGCTGACAATATTTTCTCACTTTGATTACTTCTATTGAATGTTTTTATTATATAAACGATATTTCTACAGAAGCAATTGTCTAGAAGCTATGATAAATATATTATGTAATAATTAAAAGATATATTTCATTTTTTCTATGGACAATGAAACCCAGATTAAATGACATAACATTGATGCTCTGGTATATACTTCGGGTATATTTTTAAACAAATTTTAAATTGCTTATTGTTTCATTTTCATGTTTATATTATTAAATTTTTATATGTAAATTTACTTTATTTACTCCATAATGATTGAGATTGTCTGTGCAAGTCAATTTTAGAATTTATACAAAAAAATAAAAATTATTATAAAAAACCTTATTTCAGGACCATTCCATGACCCGGTGATCATAAAATTGTAGTCCCGAAATACGGGGATCAACATTTTGGCTCGGGATTGGATTCCTTACATCTGAGCAACTAAGTATTTCTTTATTATCAATTATAATTAATAGGTAGGATGAAAAAAGACACATTGTCATTAACCAGGTTATCTTGTTATAACTCATGGTGGTATCTCAAATAATCCTGGGTTCAAAAAGCAATATTCATTGAAGAGATGGGATTCAAAAACGGGCGTTTGCATTTTATCTATAATATTCAATTCGCTCATCTTTGTGCTGACGATTTTAAATAAATCGTCGATGTGTGTATTATGAGCATGTTCTTCAATAACTTCGCATAAGGTGTTAATAAAAAATGATCCCGAAATTATATGTCGATATGCTTTGTGTTCTGCAAAGAAAATAAAAAATAGTTACAAATAACCTTCATCAAATACTTTATTTATTGATTTGGCATTAACTTGGTAGCACTTCATTATAATAGGGTAAAAATGGCAGCGTATTTAATTCTACAGTTTTTTTTATATTTATTAGCTGATAGATATTTCGGCTTTCGCCATCGTCAGAACTATGATTAAGCTATATATACTAGCTCCGAAGAGATACACAATGCATCATGTTATTATTATACACACGCGATATAAATAAATATATTATTATAAACAAAATATTTGTATCTATTGTGAGCTGTGCTTTTGTCACTTTGTTTTTATGATTCTTAGCCTCAAAAAATGATATTGTAAAGAAAGTTTACCTGGTAATGAACAATAGGCAATAAGCATATTGGCAAACGAAGGTACTTTTGAAATGTCATTTATTCCATCATCTTGGGTAGTAGAATCTGTTATACGATAACCCATGTCAGAGCGTTCTCCGCTGAAATTAACCATGAATTTAAAAATATATATTTTCAGTACATGTACTATGTACGCATAGAGCGAAAAATATTAAAGAAAAACTGATTGCGTGTGAATCATACACTGTTTTAGAGGGTAGCATAACATGTCAATGTCTGATGTGTTAAATACTAACCGACAAAATTGGAAGATGAAAACTTTTGGAGTGGCAAGTAGATTTGGACAATTATTACTATCGAACATACTCGGTATTGTTTTTACGCTAAGCAGACCACCATCAGATCCTAAAATATAATTTTCACCATTTTTCTCTTTTCCGTGGCTACTGATCACAACGAATAAGCAATCAGTGTGTGTTAAACAATTGGATTCTCTCAATTTCTTCAGTTCATCATTCATTTCCTAAAACAAAAACTGTTAAAAAATGTCATGTCCTCACTCACTAAAAAAACTACATTTATTGTTTTTCGGTCCTATAACCAGATGATCAATGCTGTTGAACTTTCATCAACTCAGTTCTTTGAACAAGGGTTTAAATTTAAGGTATTAACTCTTAATAAATTCTTGGTGAAAAAACATTATATTTAAAAACAAAATATGACTTTTTTTTGGAAATTATTCCAAATATTTTAATAAAGATTGGGACGAGTTCCACTTATTGTGAGCATTATCAACAGATGAAAAATAAATCCATTGTCAAATCAGGGCTATTAACATAGAATTGAGTGTGATCTAAAACAAGCAGTACTAGAAAAACGACTAGAATTGATAGATAATAATCATTCAAATTATACATAAATAAATTCTAATATCTACAAGTCATTTGGTGTATTTATGACTATCATTGACTGATAGGACAGTATAGAAGATATTGCCGAAAAAACCAAATGACAAAAATGTGTTGCATTTTAAAATCTTCTTCTTCTTTGACCACATTCACTCCCTATGTGGAGCATATGGCTGCCAAGCGGCATCTCCATGTTTCTCTGTCTCCCGCCAATTGCTTTGCTTCCTCCCATGACATGCCAGCATCCCTCAGTTCCGCCGAGTACATCATATGGATAGTACCCGACGGACGTCCGGGGCGTCGGAATCCCACCGGTCGAACGAAGAGGCAGGCAGTATTGAGGCTGTCCGAGGCATCCTCAGTACGTGTCCCAGCCAGTTCCAACGACTCTCCATAACCACTGACGTGACGAGGCGCTGTCTTGTACGCTCCCTTATCTCTGAATTCCTTACAAAATCAAACCACCTCACCCCCATTCTCCGATGCAAGCATCTGTTTTCGAAGCTCAATATACGGTTTTTCGTCTTCGTCATGTGCGATGATTCGCAACCGTAAAGCATTACCGGTATAATTCAAGCGTTGAATAAGTGGTATTTGGTTTTAATCGAGTACAGCTGTGTCCCAGATAGTTCGCATTGAGTTGAATGAATTCTTAAACGAATGGCGAGCTCTTTTTTCGTAAAATACTTGATGGCAAATATAAATTTACATTTAACATAATTCATATTTTTTGTGCTGTTCTGGTGTAGTCAAATACGATTTAAAACCGTTCTCCGAGCTATCCCATATCTTTACTCTGATGACTGTCACGTCGAAGATATGTATTATGATAATTTCTTTCTTATTATTTTCAATCTAGTTTCTTAAATCATAGAAATTGAACAGTGCTGAAACTTGTTTGCAGTATTTTTTACGTTACCAGATTTTTTTTTCATATCCGCTCCCTATGCGGAGCATATAGCCACCACAATATTCCTCTAAGATTCTCTATCCCCCGCCAGTCTTTGTGCTTCCTCTCATGTCATCCCAGCGTTTCGTAGCTCCGCTGAGTACATACTGGGATAGTCATCAGTGGCCTTCTACGTCGGCGGGATCCATCTGGTTGGTAGAAGAACAGGCAGGGTTCAGACTCTCTTGAGACATCCTCAGCGCATGCCCAAGCCAAGTCCATCTTAGTTTTTTTTCTTTTGGACGTAATAAGAGTCTCCAAAGTTGTCATGTTTCTGACAAAGTCAGACCACCGCACTTCTAGCATTTGCCACAGGCATCTGTTTTTAAAGCACAGGATACGGTTGCTCTGCGCTTTCGTAATATGCTATGATTCAAATCCGTAAAGCAGTACTGTCAAGATGCATGCGTTGAACATGAGGCACTTGATTTTGACCAAGTACAACCGTGAGCTAAAGACTTTCTGCATTGAGTTAAAGGTTGCTCCAGCTATCCCTAATTGGATCACGAGCTCTTTACACGGGTTGCCATCTCCCGTGATTTGTACACCCAATTATCTGAAACCGTCGGCTCTTTAAATGTTTTGACCTGCGCTCGTCAAAGGGTTATGTGGATACGGACAGGCACTGTTGCAAAGCACATTGGTTTTACTTGCATTGATTTTAAGACCAATGGGATACGAGTTGCTATGAAGCCTATCCATTGTCTGTTGAATAGCCTCAACAGATTTGTCAAATATAGCAGCGTTGCCTGCATAGTCGAGGTCGCATAGCTTTAGATTGGGGGCAACGGTCACACCTTGGTCAGATGGAATTGACTTCCTCAGAATGAAGTCGAAGATTATAATGAAAAGAAACGGAGCTAACACGCAGCTTTATCTGACCCCGGTTGAGGTCCCAAACTTTTCAGTGGTTATATCACCGATTGTTATGCAGCATTCACTCCCCTCATGCAGGCATATGATAATGGCACAGGTCCCACAGGGAAAACCAGTGAGTGAGTCGGACTATCAACGACTACAAATAAATCCCACGGTTGGCAGCCGTCTGCCGCAAATTTCGCGTGTGATTTTAAATAGTCTTCCTGTGTAATTTCTACGTGATGCCACCTTTTCTGTTTGTCCAGTAATCGGCATTTACCGAGTCGCACATACTTTTTGACTATCTTATATTGGAGTCGATAGTCAGTCTGACGTTCCTCTATTTGGTTTGGGTTTGTCTCACTGTCCCTCAGTGTTTTGAGCCGGGCTTTTTCTTCAATATTATTCCACGTGTTGATGGACATACACTTTAGCTGTGTACTCATCCTGACTTCAAGCACTTCATGTGCGGCTGACGCGACTGCATTCTTTATGCTGGATCATTCTAATTCGATGGCGTCGCACCGTGGACTTTGCCGGTCATAAACACAATCGACCATGCTCTTTCTCACAGCGACGCGAAACTTACCCAAATTTGAGGAAATTGTAGCCTTTCGATGTTGATTCTCTTTCGTATCGGGTGCCTTACTGGGCGTTTGAGTCTTAAGCGGATTTAACTGACTAGCAGCTCATGATAGCTATACAGATCGGCAACCCTGTAGATTCGGACATCAATAGGTTTTCTTCGGTGAGACGTGCTGTAGAGAAAGTGGTCAATTTGTGCAACCATCAGGAGAGGTCCACGTGTATTTGTGGATGTCTATGTAGGGGAATATTGTACTGCCAACGGTAAGCTCATTCATAGTGTTGAGCTCGATGAGTCTCTCACCGTTGTCGTTGGCTACACGCAATGGGTCAACTCCCACTCTCGCATTGAAGTCCCCCATTATGATCACGTAGTCTCTGCAAGGGTTTGCCGCATGGAGAGAGTTATAAAAAAAATATTTTGCCTGTGTGTTGGCTCCTTTGATATGAACATATCACTGAAGGATAGTTACCGAGCTATCAGTCGTCCGGGAGGTGGCTCTTATCAGTCGTTCTGAGATGGGTTGCCATTTGACAAGGCAGCGGGCTGCCTTCCCCGAGATCAATACGCCACTTCCTGGTTACTATACTGATATTACTGCTCTTTTTTTCACTTATAAATTGTCTTACCTTTTATCTCGTTGTGCAAACTTTTATAAATCAAAAGTTCAAATCAAAATGCTTAAATAAAGAAAACTAAAACTCCAGCTGATAAACTGAAAACAATTCAAGACGTTGGGAAAAATCCAGACGAAAAACGAATCGACATAGCCAGTGCCAGCGCGAAGTTATTTGGCGCCTAAGCAACGATATTGGCGCGCCTCCTTTTTAACAGATCGTCCCATTTTTTTTTCAAGATAATGAAATAATAGCTCAGTATCAAAGATTTTTTATATATATATATATATCCATGTCCCCTCCCAATGTGAAGCATATTGTCTCTAATAGAAGTATCTCAATAAAAGTTTTTCTACGTAAACTGTTGTCAGTCGCTTAACCTCTCCTTTTCTAATTATATACATAGAATACGATGCATAAATGTAAAGGACAAATACAAACATCAAATAAAATAAATTTTATTATTAGAGTATATAAAAATAATTTGAATACTACATTTATGCGCTCCTTAATGGTTTGCGCCCAAAGCGGTTGCCTATTTCGCGTGTATGGTGGCGCCGGCCCTGGATATAGCAAAAAGAGTTGACTTAGAAATGTACGCGATTTTGAACGGTGTATGTTAAAATTTAAGTGCCAAACTGCAAATAGGCTACTTAGTTTGAATTAAGCAATTTAAACATATTTTTATTTATCCCATAATAAAAAAGTAAAATAAATAAATAAGTTTGTTGAAAATAAAATTTTTTTTGGTGTTATTTAAAGATTTCCCGCATTATCGGTTTCCCGTATTATTCATTAATTTATTACGGTCCCATGAAAAACGTAGAATTGAGGATCTACTGAAGTGCGTTTTGGTTGCTATGCGATTTTGTATCGAAAAAATAGCAGGTCCCTGCTTAAGCACGCCACTGGCTACCTGTTCGTTTTTTACAAATAAACTTTATTACAATATGATAATAAGAAATGTTTAGTTCAATTGGGATGGTTTGAAAATCTCATTAAGCTGGATTATATCAATTAAATGAATTTCTGTTCAGAAGCAATTTTATAATATGTCTTAATTATAAGTTTTTCTTTAACTTTGATTCTTACCTTTAAAAAGAAGAAGAAAATGTTATAAAAATAATTACAGCTAAAAAACAAATTACGGTGATATTACTTACCTTCTCTCCCAAATTTACGTGAATAATATTTTTGTGAAATCCTATCTGATTAAAAACTGCATTCAAATTGGCTCCATCAACATGTGCGCCATCACGGTCTTCACATCCTCCATAGAAATTGATATTATTGATCATAAAAAAAATTCCCCTGTTATTAGATTTCATACTGTAGCATGAAATCTCTGAATTAGGACTTATTCCAAAATCTGTTGCCTTTTTAACCACAATCAGTCGTTTATGACAGTAACTTTCATCAATGACAACTTTCAATGTCTTCGTGGTCATAGGATAATGATCTTTTGAAGTTCTGAAAGAAGAAAAAATATTTTTTTATAAATTTTGTTTCACTTTTTAAAATGAGAAATAATTTTATTAACAAACTTAACATAAATTGATTTGCAGAAAAAGAGTTGAGCTAGAAGGACCATTTGTACAACCCACCAACCCCCTTTTTACACCAGATGAAATTAATTCAGATTGCCGTTAATAACTTTTATACTTTTAGTGTCACATTTTGTATTGGTACAATCACAACAGACGTACATCAAAAAGTACATACTCTATTTGAACGGAGTACATTTTGCTTCCTGAAAAATGCCCCACTTTACCGCAAACAAAAAACCCCTCATAAATGCGTATAAAAAAACCATACGCTATTTTAGACCTTATTATTCCTTACGTAAGATGCTAATTACAAATGCCGGATACCCAATTCCGTTAAATAGTTTTACAATAATATATTTCTAGTGATGTGAATTTCATAATTAAATAAATTTAACATTCATTTAAAATGCGAACAATATCTTTAAAAAATGATCTTATTCTCGTTAGATAGAAATCTAAAAATCTAAAATATTTATATTATCGAATTGAATTATATCAGTAGTACATAATTATTTGCATTATAAAATAAATTGTAAACGAAAAATTTTAAATGTATATGTATATGTCAGTTTAACTAATTACTTCCACCATGGATTATTTGTCAAAGAAAATATGTATATCAGAAAAAAATATAAAATTCTGCTGTATTGTAATAAGGTCGATATTTTTGATTATATTGAAAAGAAATATCAATCATATATGTATGTATTTAATATTGAAAATTAACATACACAGTATGTTTACATACTTGTATTATCTTACTGATACTCATATATGAGGGTATTACTTGCAAACACGGTTTATTCCAAAATGGTTAAAAATGAAACTTGAATTTCATTTTGAAAAACAATGTTCATTTTAAACGTATTTAAGTCGTACATTACTTTGAAATGATATTTTGGTTGTAGTCAAGTCATTTTTGGGACTGATTTCTAAAAATACATTCAAAATTTATTTTTATCTACTAAATTACATTCATGGTTCATGTTTCAACAACTTTGGATAAGCCGGGTTTGCAAGTAATCTATAATATAAAAATGAATCGCTGAATGTGTTGCTAAGCGCAAATCTCGAGAGCAGCTAAACCGATTTCGCTAATTCTTTTTTTAGAATATTCCTTGAAGTACGAGGATGGTTTTAACGGAGAGAAATTTTTAAAAAAATGCCTGAAAAGTCTAAAAACAACACTTTTCTATACTCCCATACAAACGATTCGTAATAATACTTAAAAGTAATTTTTTACTTTAATACCATACCACAAAGTTCAAGTGATAGTGGAGTGGTTCCGGGAAGGCAAAACAATTGAGTGACGTTAGTATCGTATAAATATTGATGTCAATGCTGACAGGCTGCATCACCTTTCCTGAGAGTTTTTGTCAGTTAACTCAATCAAAAGCTGAACTCATTCAAAAAGTGTTTCCAAATGTTGCTCAAAATTACTTATTCCATGATTGGTTGAGCGAACGAGCTATACTGGCTGCCAAAAACACTGATGTAAATGAATTAAATTTCAAAATTCAAGATGACATTCCTGGCGAAATGAGGACGTATAAATCAGTTGATACGGCAACTAATGAAGATGATGTCGTGAACTATCCACTGGAATTTTTAAACTCACTAGATTTGCCAGGATTGCCGCCTCACAATCTTCAATTAAAGGTTGGATCTGTATTTATAATGTTGCGAAATATTAACCAACCGCGACTTTGTAACGGCACACGATTAGTGATAAAAAAATTTTTGAATAAAGTAATAGAAGCAATCATATTGAAAGGAAAGTATAAAGGAGAAGACGTTTTGATACCCCGCATCCCAATGATTCCGACTGACGTACCATTAGAATTTAAACGACTGCAGCTTCCAGTACGGCTTGCTTTCGTTATGACTATAAACAAATCCCAGGGGCAGTCATCAAGTGTTTGTGGTATTAATCTAGAAAACCCATGTTTCTCGCATGGTCAATTGTATGTTGCCTGTTCCCGTGTTAATCAAACAAAAAATATCGTGTACCATAAAGTACTACAATAAAAATAAAACTTATTTCAGAATAAGTAAAAATAAAATGAAGTTTAATAAGTAGGTATCATAATAAGAAATCTGAAATTGTAATTTTCATTGTGATTTTTTATTGACTATTAAAAGAATTTTAGGTGTTTTATAATTTTTATTTTTTGATATAATGAAATTGTTGACTTATTAACTTCCTTTTTTCTTTTTTTATCTTACTAGCTGACCCGGCGTCCCGAATAGCAGAATAAGTTAAAAAAAAGTTAAAGAATCGACTGTTATGCGGTACGAAGTTCGCCGGGTCAGCTAGTACCTTCATATTAATTCAGGGCTGGCGCCACCATACAGGCGAAATAGGCAACCGCCTAGGGCGTAAATCATAAGGGGACGCATAAATTGGGTACTAAAATTGTTTTTTATAGTCCAACATGTTGAGTATTATTAAAATTAACCTACGATAACAATTAATATTGGAACATCATTCGACATACATTGAAATGTTTTTGGCTAGATTAGTGTAGTATTGTTACTAAATATATATATATTTTTTTAATATCCAGTATTGAAGTAACGTATGAGACAGAATGAGTACAAGACTATATGAATTGACTGGTATCAAAAGCAGAACTGTTCCATACATGATGTATGAAACAGTTTTGATTTTGATACCAGACGACTCATATGCTCAATGGTGCGGCGATGTGTGCGTATACTGGTATTTTGTTTACATTTTAACACAGAAGGCCAGGCGAACATACATATGTGTGGATTTAGTGTGTAGAATGTCCTTATGTTTTTTTACAACCGATAAAATTTTCTAAGATATTATGTATGTACACGTACCAATTAATGTTTAATAAGATTAAACATTAATTAGAAATTAAGTCTCAGGTAAAAAAATGTATTTAAATTGTAATTGTATTGTAATATATTGTAATGCGCCATATATTCCAACAAACAAAGGATATTACTCAGTGAGTAATTTTACTTATTCTCATTTTAACTGAATTAAAACTGAACCACCGATTTTCTAATAAATTCATAATAAATCCGCCGGAAACGTCATCAAACACAAAGGATAGTGTTTCATTCTGTCAGGTTTCTGGTGATCGTTGGGGGCTGATCTGATTCAGCCCATTACGCATACTTATGCATTGAAACACAAAACCAATATCGTTGTATTGTATGAAAGTGACAGGTATTGACTTTCAGTGACAGCAAGTGACAGTTCTATACTGCTTTTAGTAGGTACTTGTTATTTCACTTTGAAAGAGACGAATTTAAGGATTCCGTGTTATTATTCTATTATTTCTTAGTTACATTAGCATTGATTTTATTATATAAAAATTTATGCATTGCAGTAGTGTCGTAGTATTTGTTAATTTGCTTGTAGATTAATGTATAAAGTGAAGTGGAAATATGCTTTTCTCTAGCCCACCCAAGATTTCAGGTCAGGAACCGCCACTGATAAACACCCCTCCCACCAGTCCTAAATTAACGGGGTATAGCCAGAGTAATTAGGCAACCACTAGTTCTGCCCTGCCTATCTTTTCTATCTATCCTACTCTTTTAAAAAAATAGTGGTTGAGCGACTGAGTAACACACATAAGAGGTTCCACATTAAAAGCGGGCATGGATAAAAAGTGACATCACCGGTTTGTGCAATTGTTGAGGTATTGTTTTTTTTTTATTTCTTTATGAAATGGGTGAAATTGTTAAAATGGGGGCGCGTAAATTAAGTTTGCCTAAGGCGCCAAATAACATCGCGCTGGCACTGCATATTATACGTTCACTTGATAAATGCAAAGAATGTCATTCATTATCAAATATTAAACACAATTTATCAAATTGTAATTGCAACATGAGAATTTAATAAATAATTTCAACAATTATTAACAACGAAAGACGTGAAAATATGAAAACATCACCGGCCATCTCTAGCGTGCTTCTGTATAGGGGATCCAATCCCGGGATCCGGGATCCCGTTCGATTTTCTGATCCCGAAATCCCGGGACCGCAGCCGTGTCAATCCCGGATAGAGAAATGTTGAGCAAATCCCGAAAATTGACACGAAATTGGCAAATCGAGAATTTCATATTCTTCGGTGAGCTAAAAAAAAACGAGGTTTTGTGATAATCTGGGAAAAGTATACTAAATCGAGGTTTTCAAATTCCCCGGTGAGCTAAAAAAAAAAACGAAGTTCCGTGACAATTGGGAAAAAAGTATACCAAATCGAGGATTTTAAATTCCTCGGTGAGCTAAAAAAAAAAACGAGGTTTCGTGATAATCCGGGAAAAAGTATACCAAATCAAGGTTTTCAAATTCCTCGGTGAGCTAAAAAAAAAAACGAGGTTTGGGGATAATCCGGGGAAAAAGTATTGCGAATTGAGGATTTCAAATTCCTCGGTGAGATAAAATGAAAATGAATCAATCCCGAAATCCCGGGATTGGAAAAAGGCTTTGGGATTGGATACCCTAATTCTGTATATAAACCTTTAGTGTAAGTCAAGACTATATTCGGTAACTGAATGCGTGACGATATAATTGAATACGTATGATACCGTTCAAAACAAATGTACCTTTGTATTTTTATCTATAATTTCTCTTTATATTACCAATTGTTTGTTAGCTTGGCTTTTGTATAAATTGCTACGTATAAAAATGTATGTATTTTTATCGATTCACAGAAAAAAGGAAACAGAATATAACCGTAGATGGACAAAACATTATATAGAAAAAGAAGTATACACATTTAAAATACTTTTTATCTTTTCATTACTTTTTCTACCGAAAACAATGTGTTAAGCAGTGGCGGTTCTATGTACTGTGCTAGGTGGGCTAAGCTCGAACTGCATTTTTTACCCAAAACTTGAGATGGCTGAATAAAAATGAACAGCAATTCGGCCGCTGAACAAAATAAATACATTTATAAGCGTAACTAACCTTTCCCAAATGAATATAATATCTTTGTTTTAATTTTCCTCTGTAAATATAAGACAATGTTACGTCTACCTACAATAATATTCTCGATTGTGTTTTTTATTAAAATTTTAAACTGAGCTGGCATAAAAAAAACAATTACCCTATACATACTTCATAGAGAACAGGCAACGTGACGTCAGTCTGGCAACACCTATGTATTAAAGACTCAGGGGCTAAAGATTTCAAGCCCGCAATCACAGATAATATCATGCAATATTTCTTTACACTGGGGCGCAATCAAGCACGATTAGATTTTTTTTGTATTTGTATGTTCGGAAACGTCATCAAACACACACGATTGTGTTTCAAATTATCAAGTTTCTGTCATTCGTTGGGGGCTAAATTGAATCTGTCCATGACGCTTACTCATACGTTGAAACACAAATACCAATATCGTTGTATTGTATGAAAGTGACAGGTATTGACTCTCAGTGAGAACTCTGTATTGCTGTTTTTACTTGTTATTTCACTTTGAAAGAGACGAATTTAAGGTCCCGTATGATTATTTTAATATTTCTTACTTATGTTAGCATTGATTTTATTATATAATATTTTTTCATTGCAGTAGTGCTTGTAAATTTGCTTGTAGATTATTAGTATAAGGTGAAGTGGAAACATATACAATGTCGTAAATAGAATACAATGCTGTGCTTTTCTCTAGCCCACCCAAGATTTTAAGTCAGGAATCGCCACTGGTGTTAAGTCCTAGTGTAGTAAATCATTTGACCTCTGCCGAAACAAAAACGAACCCTCGACATCGACTGACTAGGCTCAAACTTCTAATATCGATACAAGGAATTGCATGCATTTGCATTGTCTGTTTCGGAAAATTTGAAGTTTTAAAATATTTCGTAAATTGTTTACATAAGCCCAATTTTTATTTAAATTGTTTTTAAATTGTTAATTTCATAACAGGGAGGTGCGAATAATGTAACATATCATTCAATAAGTTCGTAGGATGATGATGACGCTCTGGTCGCCCAAATTCGGTATTTGTTTCAGAAAACATAAAAAGTCCACAAAATAGTTTTGGCCGATCGTTAATCGAAGTTGCGTGAGACAGGTGACTCCTTTGAGATATCAGAAGGCCGTGTATTTAAATGTACCCTCTTCAAACATATCAAAGGGATCCTGCCAGTTGTTGGCTGGAGGGGGCTCGGAGGGGCTCGCGCGAGCCCCTTGTTAATTAAAAAAAACAATGTTTTAGATTAAATTAGTGTATAACTACAATTTATGAGTTATAACATATACGACAGCTTCAGTATGCACAGTAGTACATTTTTAGACATTTACATTGAAAAGATTACGGTATATTGCATATTTTACATATTATAAGTTTATTTAGTAACAATTGATTGCTTATTTAAGTATTGCATATAATTGCATAGGAGTGATAAAAAATTCACTCCTTCCCCAGAACACCAAAAATTGCGAGCCCCTTGTTTACGTAGTGGCAGTCCATTGCTGGATTCGGCTCCAAAGGCATTCGGCTCAGCGCCTTGCAGAAATGATCCTTCCATATCTATTATATTCTTATCTGCTTAAAAACTGTATTCAAATTGGTTCCATGGACAAGTGCGCCAGTACGGAAATAAACTCTGTTGGTGAAATTGATAATATTGATCTTAAAAAAAATACCTGTTATTTTGCAGGATAGAATTTTCGGATCAAGCGTCGTTCCAAATGTTATGGTCATTTTAACAACAATCGAAGTAAGTTTGACAACTTTTTTAATTATATTGATTAATTTTATCTGTGACAATGGTATTAAGTCTTTTGGAATTACATCTGAAAATAGAAAAAACATTTTCTCTGATTAAAGTGAGAAATTATTTTACTAGCATTTTAAACAGATTTGCAGAAAAATGGCGAGGCTAAGATAGGATAAAACGAGTAAGAGACATATGAATTAACTTTTTGAGGTCATATATGTCATCGTAAATACTATTTTTTTCTCCTGCTGTGACCCAGTTGGCAAAAGATTGCTTTACCGATCACGCAAGTCTGGGTTCGATTTCCGGTCAGATCACATTGAATTTAAGAATTATTCAATTCAAAGTTGTGATCGAAGACTGGGTGTTTGTGATGTCAATTCACATAATTTCATAATAACATAATTAAGAGTGATAAAAAAAATAACATTTTTAAAAATCTTATTAAATAAAAAAACTGCATTCATATTGGCTCCATCAACATGTGTGCCAGCACGGAAATCTAGTGAAATTGGTATTATTGATGATAAAAAACCACCTATTTTCCTAGAATCCATGCTGTAGGATAGAAATTTCGGATCAGGACTCTTTCCAAAATCTATTATCATTTCAAAAATAATGGGTCGAGACATATGTGCGATGTGTTCAGTAACATTTTGCGAAACTATCTGTGGCTGGTATACAGAAGCTGTTGAAGTTACACCTGAAAGTAGAAAATACAAAATCATAAAGAATGTTTTTTTGTTTTTAGTTTGAAAAATAGTTGTATGTTTCTAAATATAAATAGATTTTCAGAAAAAGAGTAAGAGACACATGTATTGACCATTTGTGCAACCTACTCTCACCTTTTCACACCAAATACAAGTTGTTACAGTGCTGCGAAAAATGAATAAATTCATATTAAGCAAGATTTTCCATTCAGAGTGACATTTTTCAATAAAGTTATTTTTTTAGAAAATATTCATCTTTTTGTTTGTTTTCTTATTTTTTAACCCTTAAAACTCGCAATTTTTTTAATAGTTTGGTAGCGCCAACTCGTATTTAATTTTAGATTTTTCCGGAACATAATTTCTGAAAGTAAATTAAGAAAAAAACACCTTTTCCTTGGCTATTTTTTCAAAAATAAAATAAATAAATATGTAGAATATATTCAATTCATATTATAAATATTGTTTAGTAAATAAAGAAGTCAAATATATGTTTCTGAAAGGTTCTAACCCAGCTGCACACATTGTACACCTATTTTATCAAAATCCTTCTAGGACTTATTAGACATTACTTTAGATACTATCTGCATAGAAAAACATTTAAACAAGGATTGTTACTTATTGTCTGTAATAATTTACAATAATAAAGGTAACAATAAGTCCACAAATTAAGATTTGAAAACGAGGTAAATTTTGTCATCTGACAGCTGATATCATCCTAACCTCAATTTTGTAAAGCTAGGTAATTCGTAATAAACATTCGCGTTGCTAAGTTACATTGCGCGTTTGATGGTGTGTTAGCGGATCAAAACCTTTTACTTTTAATATTTCTTCATTTTAATAAAATAAAACACAGCATTGTAATATACTATATTTATTTGTTTGTATAACTAATAAATATAGATAACGTTATAAACGCTAGATATGATAAGAAATGAATTATATGGAAATCGTTGAAACACATGTTTTTCTGCATGAAGTAAAAATATATTTTTTTAATCCATGTCCGCTTCCAATGTAGAGTATATGACCTCCTAATGTAGGTATCTCAACAGAAGTTTTTTCTATGAGAACTGTTTGTTACTCAGTCGCTCAAAATGTATACATACAAAAAATACACAGCACAATTTGAAACGCATTTAATTGAATTGTAATATTTTAATTCGTCTATAAAAATAATATGTATATTACTTTATAACACTAGATATTACAAATAAACCATCCGGAAATTGTTGAGACACGTGTTTCTGCCTAAATTATAAATGGGTTATAAATAATTGAACTAAAAAAATAAAGGACGAACTTTGTACACACGAATACATATTTCAATACTTTACATTAAATATTGCCCACTAGCACGAGAGAACGCCCAAAAATATTTTTCAAAGCTTATCACTAAAAAACTCACAATATCCTCTTTGTACAGACAAAGTGGAAAATATGAGTTTTTTTTAGTGAGAAGCTTACCTTTGCAAAGTGGTGGATTTATATTTCGGAGAAGAATGATAGGTATGCCAATTTTCAATGTTAAAACGTGTGACAGCATGGCTGGGAAATCAAGTGAATTTAAGAATTCAGTTGGATAATTGACAACTTCATCTTGATTCATTACAATATCGATGGACTGATACGTTTTCTCTTCGCCTGGTATTTTTTTTCGTATCCTGAAGTTGATGGCATTAACATCGTTGTTTTTGGCTGCTAATATAACACTTTCTCTGAGCCACTGTTGATTTTTGTAATTCTCTGCAATATTTTTGGGAAAACTTTGTGAATCAATTGTCTTATTGTTTTTGTAATTTTACAGAAGTTTTTTGGCAATGTAATACATTGTGTGGATTAATGTATTTCCAATTTTCCATTCCCAATATCAAACAATTATATTTCGAAACGTTCAACATCATATTGTAGTTCTACACGCATGCTGGTCTTGAAAGCCAATTTCTGCAGGTGTCTCCATAAAACTGATGATTTGAGACATGCATTTAATTCATCAACAGCTGTTGAACGTGTTATAACTGGTAGGATTTGTCAAAAATCACCAGTCAATAAAATAAGTGCGCCACCAAAGACCACTATTCATTTCCACTCAAATCTTTTAGTGCAAAGTATACAGCTTACAATGCCTTTTTGTACGCCATAGTACATTTGTCACATATTATGAGTTGGCATGATTGAAGTACTTCACGCATTCCGATTTTTTTTTTTGATATTGCATGTTAGTGTCTGAGTGATTTGCATTAAAATGCAATTTCAGTGCTGAATGCGCTGTTCGACCACCATCCAAAAATATTCACACCACAGACACACGAACTGACGCTAAACCATATGAAATACACACATTTGCTAAATTGAGAAAAGTCACCAGAAAAGGCGATAATTCTTAGAAAATGCGCCATAGAGAATCCTAAAAATAGCCAATCAACGGATCCAAATTTCACTTTTCGCAACCTATGATTTGCCATGAAACTGATAGCCGTGACACGCAGATCGCTTTATTCGGCGAAATTTCTCATTGTAAAATGGCTGCACTCTGGGGTGGGATGGAGGAAGCTCAGAGGGGCTCGCGCAAGCCCTTTGTGAAATTTTGCTAAGGTAGGCCAGCCCCTTGTTAATTTAAGAGAAAACAATATTCTCAAATCAAATGAGTACATAACTGCAATTTCTGACTTACATACATAATCTGCGACAGCATCAGTATACACAGTAGTACATTTTCGGCCATTTACATTGATGAGTTTACAGTATATTGCATATTGTTACGTATTGTTAATGTATTACTTAAAAATAGATTGCTTGTTTAAGTAGTCCATCAGAGTGATAAAAAACTCACTGCTTCCCAGAATACCGAGAATTGCTTTGATAAAAAGCGAGTACCTTGTAAACGCATTGGCAGCCTACCGCTGGTTGTACTAATTCAGAAAACTTTAAGGGCGTCCGCACAACAAATCATCAAAGTTTTATTGCAATCGGATGAACGGTATAGAAACAGGAACGCATAAAGGAAAAACTACGAATTTACCGTATTGGCAGCCCATCGTTGTATGTTTTGATTCAAAAACCTTTGCTGGTGTCCACAAAACAATTCACCAAAGCTTTATCGCAATCAGATGAACGGTATAGGAACTCATACGGAACAAACAAACAAATAAACGTATTGGAAGCCCACCGCTGGCTGAATGTATTCAGATACCGCTGCGAGTGTTCGCACAACAACTCACCAAAGTTTTATCGCAAAAGGATGAATGATATAGGAACAGGAACGTATACGGGACAAACTTACAAATTAACGTACTGGGAGCCTACCGTTGATTCATATACATTCGCAGGCGTCCGCACAACAGCTCGCCAAAGTTTTATCGCAGTCCGATGAATGGTGTAGGATTGCATACGGAAAAAACAAACAAATTAACGTATTGGCAGCCCACTGTTGATTTATATACATTTGCAGGCGTCCGCACAACAACTCACCAAAATTGTATTGCAGTTGGATGAACGGTATAGGAACGCATACCAGACTAACAAACAAATTAACGCATTGGTAGCCCACCGCTGATTCATAAATCTATTCTGGCGTCTTTATAACTTCCCAAAAAAAAAAATCGCAATCGGTTGAGCGGTATAGGAGCGCATATGTAACAAACAAACTAACATTCATTTATATATATAAATATATAGATAACCAACAATTTTAATAATTGTTAATATATTTTTCTGGCCATAATGTATGTAATCATTGTAGTAAAACCATGGACTATTTTAATTGTAAATAAGCAATAATTCATTAACAAACTGTATGCACATCTATGGTTGTGTATCACTGACGCCGAAGCAAAGTAGAACGAGAGATTTAAAATGTTGTGCTGTCTCGTTTGCACAGGATCCATCTCACTCGCACTTGCGCACATAAACACGCCGGGAATGTACTCATCCTGATGTTTTGAAATTGCATTTTTTGACATTAAATGCATGAAAATAATATAAAATTGGATGAGTGTATAAAGATCAAAGTATCCATATGATAAATAACACGAAAATAAACAAGTATAATTTAATTTGTGGCCAGTAAACGGGGTTGAAGTTATGTCGACTATACGTCGACGTTCGAGTGGTAGACCCGAATCGTGATGTCGACTATATGTCGACGTTCGAGTGCTAGGAGTTAAATCAGTCGCCAAAATCAATAAGCGTTTTTTTTATTTTTAACCACTAGCACGCCAATAGCTCGGCGGTTCGTCGTACATACGTACGCTTATTGACACCGAGTCAACGCGTAGGAGAGTCGCGATATTTTCTGGTGGAAAATAAATGTTTCTTCAATATCTAAAAAATATTGTGCTAGCGAAATTTATCAATGAACCCAATATGGCTAAACATTTAAAGTTATCTTAGATTATCCATATTATTTTCAAATAAATTCAACCAATGTTGCAATCTTAAAATAACGGACCATAGTGAAAGAGATTTGTTGACCTTTTGTTCTTTCCTAGGGCTATTTTTATATTCCTACTCTCATTGAAAAAAATGGGTTGAGCAATTGAGAAATAAGTATTTCTTGTAAAAAAAAATTGTTTTGATAAACTACACAAAAAGTTCATATTCCACATTAGAGCAGACATGGTGGAAAAAAGTTCTTTTATGCACCTTATTAGTTCATATTGTATAGCAAAATTTTACAGATGCAATATCATCATTTTTTTGGAATATGATTCGAAAGATGAAGTTGAAGAGAAAACACAGAAAACGACTAAAGCTTTTTCTTAAATCCATGTCCGCTCTAAATGTTAAGTATATGGCCTCATAATGTAGGTTTCTCAAAAGAAATTTTCTACCAGAGTTTTTGTTAGTCAATCGATCAACCTCTCTTTTCCAGAGAGAGTAGTAAGGATAGAAGGATAGTGCTACGACAGGACTAGTGAGTACCTAATCGCTCTCACTACGCCCACTTATTAAAGGATCGAAGGAATGTTTAGACATCACAAACACCCATGCCTTCAAACAGAAATAGAAAAAATGCTGTTCATACTGAGACTCGAGCCCGTGATATCCGGCACGGAAGCCAACAAAATAGGAATTATTAGTTTATTTTAAAAAAATATATTCAATGACATTATAAGCTTGTAATTATTGGCAGAACTTATTATTTATTCAAAAGTATGCTTCGATTACGTCGTATGCGGTTGTGGATTTTAATATATATGTACATAAAACAAACTTATTTAAATATCAAGTATGAAACATACATACATACATGTACATGAACGAGACAAATTAAATTTCATTGTAAATCAAAGCTTATCGAAAAGCCGTGGGCCGCACAAAATCGCATCGAGAGCCGCATTTCGAAAAGCTTTAATCTAGATCCAGATTCTAGAAGCTGAAGCTTAAAAAGACGATATAAAATTAAGCTTTCAATGTTGGGTCAGCGGTATTTTAGATCTGGAAAACAATGACTTTGAATGTGAACTGTGTTCATAATTATTTTATGTGTTTTAAACGTTATTTATAATAACGCCTCTGCAATTTTAACTTTACTTTGTCTTTATATTTAAAACCCTTCTCCAGAAAAGAATAACAACTATGTTGATTGTGCTGTAAGTGTATTAATTTCTTCATTATTTTGTTTTATATGCTATTTCTTTTTCAATCATTTCCTACAATATAACATAATTTATATTGTATTGCGATGCAATATTATGTTGAACTAGCTGTAGGCCCATTGCCCTCAACGGTGGGACTATTTTTGCGATTTCAATAAATCAGATATTTACTGGCGTGAAAAATCAAATGCAAACTAATTTATTGAATAAACCAGAAGGTCTTCGATTAATTAATTTTCTAAGCGGTTTTTTTAAGAATAAACCCAGTCCTCTTTAAGAATTAAAAGAAAATGGGATTGTAAAAAAATATGCAAATATCATATAAACGTTAATTACGCTTATGTGAAAGAAGAATTTCACTGTAAATAATCAAAATTTACGTCTAAATCAAAGTTTAACCAAATTAAAAAAAGGAATTCAACCCATAGTCAAAAAAAATGTTATTCTATATTTATTTTAAATAAAAGAATAATGTGACAATAAACCTTGACAGTAAAAAAAGACAGTGGAGGATTTCGACTCTTACAATGTTGAGAAACCGTGTTACATACAGGTTGACAAAAATCACCAAGACAGTGGGGGGTGTCGACTCTTAACCGGATGGCTGCCACAAGCGTCTTAAGGCGCGAACATTTCCGTGAACGGTACGCCAATCATACATAAAATGACGTCTTCGGACGCACGCTTTGAACGGGATTTTACTAACGTAAATCAATTATGTTAAACATACATTTGTGTCGAACACACAACGATATCTATTGGGAATATCGTCCTATACTCACAATTGAAACAGTTTTCGTTTTTACTACTTGAAATGTAATTTGAAATAAGTCTGTCTCCGAGTATGAAGATGGCGCAAAATTCAGGGGTGGCAGTCATATTATCACAGTTTATACTACGGGCTTCCTCAAATAAACTCAAATAAACAATTACTTTTGAAATAATATTTAGTTCGCGTATTTTCTATGACAAAATTTGTGACAACCCTGATGTGTCATAAACATTTTAACATTGTTATTATGTATAAATGGCGGCACAATCGCATCGTCATCGGCGCACTCTTCATTTATTTGGTAAGTTTTAACAAATAAACTTTAAAACATTTTCAAAAACGATAAATTAAAAAATATATATAATTGCAATTAAACTCGTGGCGTGCGAAGTACCGCCATACATACACCTGTTGGCAGTTAAAAGGTTAAAATGTTGATAAACCGTGTCACACAGAATGACAAAAATCATCAAGATCATCAATCACGGGGAGCGTCGACTCTTTAAATGTTGAGAAATCAGCTCCAAAGAATCTTCGTCTCACATCGACTCACATGATCCAACGATTCATTTCGATAAACCTATCATCATAGCTTAAGTTTCATACTTTATACTTTCAAATTCAGTTTTCTCAATATTATGATTTATGGAGATACAATATTTTAGCTCTAAGCCAGAAAATATCAATTTTTCTAACGTGGCGATATCAGCATAACACTTTTACGCGCGTTTTAAAATAAGCTGATCCCATTGGATGGAACGATCAATTCAAAAATATGCGGTTCAAAATAAACCGTTATCAATGGGCGAAGGAACTTCCCTACGAAATACGAAGTGTATTAATATAAACATTATCCACTATTAACTTATCTATTTTTTATTTAACTGTTTTGTTTTCTCTCCGGAAATTCGTACGAAATATTCATTGATTTTACAGTGGAGGCCGACTACTGGCCTACGAAAGTCTGACTACTGATTTTTGGTGGCTGAGTACTAGATTTTTTTTACATTTTTTGGAAAACTGTTCATATTTTATGTGTATAACGATATTATCTTCTTTATTTTCACTTAATTACGTTATATGGTACTTTTTTATGAAATACCAGTGGAATAAACATATATTATTTTGTCATTAATTCAGTATATCTTTCGAAAAAAACACCCATCCCTTAACTGGCTGACTACTGGAACAATCGCCCTATCACTGAAACATTTTGTTTGCTAGAGGAAATTGCTCTCCTCAACATTCTTGAAATAGGCAGATTTTCCCTTCTGCCATCTGTCTAACCCTAACCAAATATAAAGAGCCTCCTACTGTACATATAGGGTTGACAGCGGAAAAATTTAAAAAAATACTTTTTACGTCACATTTCATGAATTAATGTACACCTCAAGTTGCAGTAAGAGGTTTGAAATATGCTAATCTATAATAATGATACATATTGTGCGTAATTAATTACCTTGTGTCAATGAATCATTATCGGGTGTCGACCCTGCGGTAAGTAAACAAACCAGGCTATATGATCCAATTTTATTAAGGGCAGTAACCAGTTCGTCGAATGCTTTTGGTCCTCTTCTGTGTATGTCTTTATAGAGATTCATTTTACGCTCTGTTTCATCATATCCTATGAACTACAAATACGTGACCATTAATATTTGAGATAATTTTTACAATCGTCTCTATACAAATATATAAATTAATAACAGTGCAAGTTAATATTTAGGCCAGAGGAGAAATTTATATTAAAAGTGTATTTTTTCATCCATGTCCGCTCTAAATGTTAAGCATATGGCCTCCTAGTGAAGGTATTTCAACAGAAGTATATGGGAACGGTTTGTTACTCAGTCGTTTAACCTCTCTTTTCCAAAGAAAGTAGTAGGGATAGAACTATACGGCTAAGACAGTACTAGTGGTGAACTTATCGGTCTCGCTTTCGTCCAGTCATTGAAGGATCGGTGGGGTGGAAAGGAATTTTTAGACATTACAAACACCCATACCTTCGAACAGTAATCGATTTAAAAAAAAAATGCTGTAAGTACTGGGACTCGAACCCGTGAGATCCGGCACGGAAGCCAATAACTCTAACCGCTGCATAGAACGCGACGCGGTTGAAAGTCCACTGTTTTCCCTATGTACACCTTTTTTTTTACACAATTTCGAAATAACACGGTCGACTCTCAAAAATTCCCTGAATGTCACGTCCTAAATTCATTGAGCTGAAATGGATTAAATGTATTTAAATAATCATACCTCAGTAAATTGCCTGGCTTGGAATTTTGAGTATACCATACTTTCAATAAGCAGGGGGATTAAGGCTGTCAGATTTGTCTGTGAAACAAGCGCGTGAAAGTGTTTTAATATTAGTTGACGGTGTGCTTTCTCCATTTTCTGTCTTTTTTTGATAATGCTATCCGAAAGAAACTATTTAACGTTGATATCAAATATTACAATGATTTTCTAAGCTGATTATGTTATTAAAATTAATGCTTCTTTTTTCCTACCGAAAAAAAGACTAAATACCGCCAACATAAATAAAAACGGCCGATATTTGTTTATGAAAATAGATAACTTTTTTAAGATACGAAGATATTATCAGTATTATTATTTATAATAGGGATACCCAACCCTTGTCCGCGAGTGCCATGGCGCCCGCGAACCGATTTCTATGCAGCCGTCTTCATTGGCTGGTAGCATTTTTTTTGATTAAAAATTAAAAACTTCATTCTTTTATAAATACCATAGAAACAGCTACATGTATTGCAGATATTGTTCAAAAAAGGTACAAGAACTAAAATTGGAATTAGAGTGATGTTTTATTAAAATCATTAATATCAGAAAAGACTTTTGGAATACAGTGAGCAGAAAAAAATTCATTGCAAAAAAAGTGGCATACAAAATACAATTCTTTTTCGGTTCGTTGTATCTTTGCGAATCATTACTTTCAAACATGAACTTTTTAAAATCAAAGTATAGATTTCAACTCACCGATAAGCATCTTTATGATTGTTTGCTGACAGGAATATTCCTAATTATGAGGCGCTGGCCAATGAAATACAGTGCCAAGATAACACTGAATGAGATTAATATTATACTTTTTTAAAACATGTTTATTTTAAATCTCTTTTTTGTTTCTTAAAATATAGACAATATTATATATATATGTATTAATATCCTTAAAAATAGGTAGCGCCCGCCACCCTACCAATATTTTAGAATACGCTCTAGGGTTCAGAAAGGTTGGGGACCCCTAATTTATAATATCAATTATCCAACACAGCAATTCTCAACCAGAATATTTTAGAAACATTTATGATTCTTTTTGTTTTGTTGTCCCTGTGCAATGATTTGGTCTATAACGGTAAAGCTGCATGTGCATTTATTTACACCTTATTCGTTTTTACGCGATATATTGGTTCCAGAAAATGGCGCGTAAAAAAAACCTCACTTACATATTATTTAAATCGGTTCCAAAAATCAAAATTTTGCGTAAAAAAGTATCAAAAATGTATGAAAAAACAAAAAATTTTCTCTTAAATACGCGCATTTTTTTTTTTACATATAAAATTTAATTTCTTTATTGATTATAAAAATACAATGAGAAACAGATATATATTATACATACATGCATAATGTATTCACTTATAGAAGTTATTCGCTGCTGTCACTGTCAGTTACGAAGTATAATAGTTCGCGATTTTTTGAACGAACGTATTGAATTTTGCTTGAATCTGAGTTTTGCTCGAACTCATTTGACGAAATACTGTTTTTCCTAGATTATTGATCTGCGTCAATTATTATTACAATTGATTTGATGAACAGTTGAAACTGATTTTTTGTAATACATAAGGGTAAAATATTTTATTTTTAAATGCTGGTGTTTATTTGGTACGTGCCTACAATTTATGACCGAGACGTTTGCTATTCAACGAAATGAATAAATGCATTGTATTGAAACAAGTTTTACAGCTGAATTACATGACATGATTTGGCTCAAGGTCATCACTTCTTTAAGCGCATGGTCACCATTTCTTTTGTAAAAAGAAAGATCGAAAATCAAACTCAAAGGATTATGCTAGGACAGGACTAATAGTTATCTAATTGCTTTCTTTAAGCCCAGTTATTAAAGGATCGAAAGGGTGAGGGGGAATTTTTAGACATCACAAACACCCATGTCTTTGAACAGAAATCAATAAATCGGTCGAAAAATGCTGTTCGTATTGAGACTCGAACCCGTGAGAACCGGCACGGAAGCCCACAACGCTAACCGCTGTGCCATAGGACCAGATCTCTCAAACATTTATTAACAAAAAAAAACAATCATTAATTCAGTTATTCGTACTCTGCATACCAATCTGAAATTTTGAACACAATATATAATATATTATAAATAGAATAAATATATTGACCCATGCCATTTTATTCTAATATAAACACAAAATTACCCGGTCCGAGTCCGAAAGTCTAACACCACACTTGTTACCCGAACCCGACCCGATGCCCAGATTTATACTCTTCAGCCCGAAAAAATCTCAGAAATTTACAAACTTACAACAATTTACGATTCTCTATAGAACTGGTAATAATTAAAATCATCATGGCTGACTTATGACACGAGCATAGTCTGCAATATTTTTCTGAAGAAATAAATTTCTTCCCCGAGCTCGGCCCGGGCCCGGTCCGCGGGCCGGGCCGGGAAGGGGCCCGAGCCCGTGCAGACCTCTAGTACCTTTACTTTCAAATCCGAGTGTGTAATATAGCCGTAAATTTTCGAGTGAAACGTGACGCTTTTTTTAAGCAATAAAAACACAGGCATTGAAATTACAATATCTCGTGTAGTTTATTGCTCTTTTATCAGAAAACTGACCAACTTTACCGATGGGGCAGATATTGAAAAGATGCCATTAAATTTATAAATCAATCAAGGGAACACGTTCATTATGAATATTTTTATTATTGTAAATATAATATATATATGAGTGTATCATCTAAAATTCTCAAATAGACATTCATTAATTACTTAAATGACAATTACGTAAACAATTTTAGACACAATACAATTATATCTTAAAAGCAATGTACGATTGATACCAACTTACACAAAGCTGGCGCTAAGCAAAGGGATACGTTGCAGATATTGCATTGCAAACAGTTGGTCTATCTACATATATATTGAGAAAAGTAGTAGGACATTGTATATCATCCAAAAAAAAACCCAAGATATATGTGTCTCACAAACAACCAACAGTATAAAAAAAGAAATTTTACATTTCTCGACAATTATGGATGAAAAATAAAATAAATAATGTTTAACTCCCCTGATGTAATCATAAAGGGGGAATTGATAGTTGACGGTTGACATGAACTAAAGCAGTTTTATAAGTCGCCATAGTAACAAAATATTTTGCCAAGATTATTTTTTTTACTTTTTTTAAAAATAATCTAGCTTTATGGATGTTAGCATTTTGAAAGAACAGTATTTATTCATAATTTTTGTACGAGTTTCATGTATCTGATAACGCTTGTTCACATAACCGCATTATCGGAGGATTTACTGTACATGTTGTCGATTTTTGTATTGAAATACATATGTGTGTAGTATACATGTGTAAATTATAACTTTAATTTAAATTACATATTGCGAAATAAAAATACGTCTTTAAATATGCTTTTCTTTAAGAAGCCGCCAAACATCGTATACTATTGAGCAGGGCTGTGGAGTCGCGTAAAAAAAAAAGACGACTCCGACTCCAGCCTTTCTATAATTAACGACTCTATTAATTTATTAACGAATAATTAACGACTTTGCGTCTTCAATATGGCTTAAAAAATCGAAAATATCTAATGATTTCTATACATTTAAAATTCAATGGTGGTTGGTACTGGTATTAACACTTCCCATACGGTGCTAAAAAAAATACTTCCGATACATTGCTGGCCAAGTGAAAAACACAGTTTTTTTTTAATATACGTCCTAGGTTTTTACTGTCCATCAAAGGGTGATAAATGTAAAACCAGGGCTGTGGAGTCGTGTAAAAAAGGACAACTCCAACTCCGACCCCAGCTTTAAAATAATTAACGACTCCGACGCCGAGGAAATTTTTCAATAATTTCATTTTAACTTATCAGCCAAGCATGAAATGTCAACACTTTTGACTATTTTTTCTGAATACACATTATTAAATATATTTTTTAAAAATCGAGCCACTCATTTTTCACGACTCCGACTCCGGCCAAAATACCGCGACTCCACAACCCTGGTTAAAACATGTTTTTTCTCTTGTTTCCTTAAGGGCCAGCAACATATCGGAAGTATTTTTGGCACCGTAGGCAGTAGTGTGCTGCTATAGGTTCTCACCGGCTCTGCCGAGCCGGTTCCTAAAATAATCTCGGTTCGGAGATCCGGTTTCTAAGCCCGCCAAGGTTATTGGTATATCCGTAAATATCTACTATTTTGGATCAGAAAATTAGCGGAAGAGCTAAAAAAAAAACGAGTCACGCCGATATTTTGGGCAAATCGGTCAATTCTTACGACCATGGTGCGAGCCGGTTAATACAATTTTAGCAGCACACCACTGACTATAGGGAAGGTGTTAAAAACACCTTAAATACTGGGAGTCCGGTCCCTAACAACATCTAAGCCACGGGTTCCCAACCTGGGGGTCGCGAAGGGTTTTCTGGTGGGTCGCCAACTTTTTTCGATTTTAGATTTGAACAAGAGGAGTTTCAGAGACAATCTGGGGAAAAGTATGGCAAATCGAGGATTTCAAATTCCTCGGGGGTCCCCTAGTCACATGGCTTTTATAAAAAGGGGTCGCCACCCGAAAAGGTTGGAAACCTATGATCTAAGCATTCTAAGCACTAAAAAGCTTCAAAATCAATAGTTTTATTATTTTCTTCCTCCTAGGGTATGTCAAATATTTTATTAATTATTTCTTTTTTATTTAATTTTTCATTTGATACTTTTTGTTTGTCTCGCACAAATGATAAATTTTCCTCAATGATACACTTGAGTAACACTTACATTTGATTAGCATTTACAGTTACTGTTTGATACGTTTCAATTTAAGTCAAATTGATTTCATATCATATCAACTGTGAAAATGAAAAAGGACGTAACCCACACATATCAAATTTTACAGGAGGCGCAAAAAACGTGTTTTGATGATTTTGAGCCATTTGCAGATTATTAATTATACACAACTTTGAAATGCACGGATACTTTTTCTTGGTTTCAATTTTTTACTAGGTCATCTTTTTACTTGATACTAATTCGGCATTTTCAGGTTGCATCCTTTTAATAGAACGTGTATCAAGTTTCATACATTGTGATTATTGAAAAAACCGGTCTTGAAAAAACTGTGGGTTACGTCCTTTTTACTTTCCACAGTCGATATGGTAAGTGTTATTTGTATTTTTTATATTTCAACCCAACTCGTTTAGAGACCATCATTTTGGACTTGGTTGAAACGCATTTTCCATATTTCAGTAAATATTTGTAATAAGTTCTAAAAAGTGGACTTGATTTAAACCAATTCTCTAAATGTCTGATTTTACAGGAATATTTTATAAACATATTTAAAAAAAACATTGAGTAAAATCAAGTAACTCAGTGACAGATGTTTTACTTCCAGTATAACAAATTGCTGCTAAAATTTAATGAACCAGCTCGCACCTTGGTCGGTAATTTTGGGATTTTCAAACAATTTCCAGTTGGGTTGCTTCTTATGTTTCCTCGTTACTATTATCAAGTCATAGTCATTTACAGAGGTGTTTTTAAACGTGTTTTTTTACGTCCACTTATGTTTATATTTTTTCTTCAAAAACATTGGTAAAGAATTTTTGAGGTTTCATTAAAATTACGTGTAATATAAATACATATTGAAGTCAAAAAAAATATGTGGAAACGAGAGGAATTTTTGTGGTCCCTAATATTCGATGGTCTCAGATGCGCGCTTATTGCGCTTCTGGTGTAATCCGTCACTCAGTGGCGTAGCAACGGAGGCGCGGTGGGGGCGGACCGCCCCGGGCGGCACATTTATTTGGGCGGCATTTTCGAAAATAAGCATAATATTGATTGATATGTATACAGAACCAATGTCAGCTATACTCTTTTCACTTTTGTTCTTCCTCTAATTTGTGCTCTGTGACACTCACTGACAAAATGTACTATTTTGGAGGCGGCAGTCAGAGTCGTAAGTTTTTTCCGACTACGATAAGGATTTTAACTCTACAGCTATGCTTTTAATAAAATTTTAACTGTCAGATAAAATAAATGTTGATAATGTTACTAACGACATTTGCGAAGAGAAAGTTCAGAAATTATATTTCCAATATGTTTTTTTGCTTAATGTTATGTTTATAAAATAAAATATGGTATCTCTTGTTGTGAATTAACTTACAACTTTAAATTCATTTACTTATTTGTAAAATGAATACTAATAAAAGCAGAAATATTTTACCACTTTCCTCTAAACATAATAAAAAAGACCATTGCCTAATATTTTTTTTAACACACAAAGTTCCTGCCCTGCAGTTTGATTTTACAATATTAGAAAAAAAAATCAAAAGAAAATATAATGAACAAAATATAATATTTTTTGAGAAATTATATTTATACATAAAAAAAATAAGCCACTTGTAGTATAATCTCAATTTTAAAAAAATAGAAGAATTGATTTTAAAAAAATGAATACATTTAGGGTGGGGAACGGCAAAATCATAAACCGCTCCGGGTGGCGGGACCCCTTCCTACGCCACTGCCGTTCCTGACTGTCTTATGTAATCCTGGGTTCAAATAGCAATATCTACTGAATTGACGGCATTCAATAACAGGCATTTCCATGAATTGTTCATGATTCTCTTCCATTATCTGATTACCGACTATTTTTAATAATCCTTCGATGTGTGTGTTACAAGCACTCTCTTTCAAAACCTCGCATAGGGTGGAAAAAAACCATGATCCTGCAGATGGTGGCTCATGATTTTTTTGTTCTGTAAAGAAAGTCAAAAGTAGTTAAAAAATATAATTCATAAATGCAGTGAGTGCTAAGTGAGAGTGAAAATAGTTTTTATTCCCAGCTGTGTTTGATTGGCAGTAATACTTATCAATTCAAAATTTACCATCTAAAATTTGATATCAGAGGATTGCAATCCTGCTTGGTATTACGATCAACATCCTAGTTAAAAAGGAATTAATTCAATTTCGTCCAGTCATTGCAGGCGTGTGAGATTATCCTGGCGAGAGACCGCTATTTAGTGGGATGAGACAATGGATCGATATTTTATTAACAAGGTTGAACCGTCCAAATACAGGAATTGCTAGACATTCAAAATATTTATGAATTTATGATCTTAAAACATGTTTTATCTACATAACTGTGTTATAGTAGTTTTGTTATTATGGTCCTTGGCCTCCATTCATATTTACCTGGTATTGTAGAATAGACAACAAGCATATCAGAATACAAGGGTATTTTCTCATTTTTGTCCACGATTCCATCAACTTGGGTAGTAGAACGCGTTGAGTGAGAATCCCTGTCAGGGAATACGTTTCGGCTGAAACTAACGATGAATTTAATAATATATACTTTTGTGTTAACACGCAACTTTTCAGACGGAATAAAATAACGTCAAATACTAACCGACAACCTTGGAAAATGAATACTTTTGGAATTTTATGTAGTCTTTCACAACGCTTGCTGTCGAATATATTCAATACTGTTTTTATGCTAAGTGATTGTTCATCGTATCCTACAATACAACTTTCACCATCTTCCGCTTTTCCGTGACTACTAATCACAACAAATAAACAATCAGTTTGTTTTAAGTCATCAGATTGTGACAATTTCCTCAGCTCTCTGTACATTTCCTAAAACAAAAACAATTTAATTTAAATTCCTTGTCTTCACTCACTCAAAAAAAATACATTTATTTTTTGTCAGTTTCATCGACAGATGGTCAATGCTGTTGAGTTATTATCAACCCAGTCCCTGAGACATAGGTTCAAATTCCGGAATTTAAGCTTATTTACATCGAAATTTACGTTGATTCTTTGTAGAAAAGCTTTATTATTAAAAATAAAAACTTTTTTGTACTTATAAATATTTTAATCAGAGCCAGTTTTGCTTATTGTGAACATTATGCAAACACGGCTATTAATATAAAATTGAGCGTGATCTAAAACAGTTTGTACAAGAAATATGAATATATTTATAATACTTTCGATGGATTCGGTAGTAACTATTATCGGTTTTATATTATGACAATATTTGATAGATACGGTTACTTTGTAAAAGTTTATTTGTAATATAAAATTGAATTTGATAACATTTTTATTCCACTTTTTGTGCTACAAATTTTGACACGTGCTTCGTCTCTTCGTGATAACGCTATTCAAAGATTTGCAATGATATTTTATTTTATAATGGATGAAAAGTTATGAGACCAATTAAATTTATGCAACTAAGAGACAAATAACGATGATATTACTAACCTTCTTTTCCAAGTCTCGGTGAATAATATTTTTATGGAATCCTATCTGCTCAAAGACTGTGCGCATATTGTCTGCATCATCATATGCGCCAGCACGGAAGGGATATTTTTTAATGAAATTGATATTATTGATCATAAAAAAAACACCTCTTTTACTAGATTTCATACTATAGCATAGAATTTTTGGATTATGACTTATTCCATAATTTTCGGCCTTTTTTACCTCATTTCGTCGAACGACGATATTGTCAGCGTCATTTTGAAATATTCTTTGTGGCTGAGATACATAAGCTGTGAAAGTTCTACCTGAAAGTATTTTGGAAAAATCAAAGATTTTGTTTGTTTTTTATGTATTTAATTAATATATAGAACCTCCTGTGTAAGAATAAGGTGGCAGCGGAAAAAATATAGTTTACTTAATAGTCTCACCCAGGGTGGGGAACCTGTTCTCTACTAAAGGCCATATTCATTTATCTGATTCAACATAAGGCCGCAGTAAACATTGACACTGGGGAATCATTGGCCGGCGATTTTGAAACAATTTCATGCCAATTTCTTAAGTCCAGAAATTTGCGTATTTCCCAAAATAATCAGCGTGGGACTTTTTTTATGTCTTTCAAGAATTTTGAAATCCAAAATCACAAAAATTTACGGTTTTCCCTAAATGAACAGCGCGGGAGCTTTTCCAAAAATTTTCGTATTAAAAATCTCAGAAATTTACGAATTTACTAATAATAACAGCATTGGCCGATCGCGTCAAAAGGTCGCACCAGAGTAGCCAAAAGGCCGCAGGTTCCTCACGACTGGTCTCACACTTTAGGTCATATAGGAGGTTTTAAATTATATGCAAAATGTTTTTCAAATAAATATTGTGCTTAATTTACCTTGAGACAAGTTATCGTTTTTGGTTTGATCAGGGGAAAGTAAACAAACCAGGCTCGAGTGACCAATCCTATTGAGTGCGGTAATCAGTTTGTCGAATGCTTCCGGACCTGTGTTCTGTATGTCCAAATAAAGCCTCTCTTTACGCGCTTTTTCATTAACTTCCGGGTCCTGCAAATACGTGACCATAATTATTTTGCTATTATTGTAACAATCTAAGGTATAAAAATAAAATAAATTGCTTACATTACAATTTATAATATTAAACAGAAAATGTATGTAGAATGTCTGTTCATAACAAGAATTCATCCCAAGCGCTTAAGAGAAGCGATGTGAAATTTTCACATGTCATTCAGGATTTCATTTCTAGGTGTGGTATTATCAACGTTTAACATTATTATTGATTGATGTACCATACTTTTTGTGTGTTAAATGAGCCACGAAAGTAGTCCATTTATGAAATGACTGACTTCGAATGATGAAAAATGGATTGCTTACAACGCACTACAACCTCAAACTTATTTTTTCAATTTAACGTTTTAGACTTTTAGAAAATTAAAATGTCATTGATTTTAGCGTCATCTTAGAATCTATTTTTATTTGACTTTAAATTCAAATAATAAACATTTGAAGTCATTATAGGTAAATTTCTTACTTATTAACATTAATTTGATTTTAATTTTAATTATAAAATAGTAGCACTAGCTTTTAACCCGTTGTCCTCAACGGGAGGATTTTTTTGAATTAAATATCAAAAATCAGATTGGCGTGAACAATCAAACGCATACTTACTTATTGAATAAATCATAAGATCTAAAATCAATTATTTTTCCAACTAGAAAATGTTGTCAGGAATATATATGATTGAAATTTGTAAATAAAATATAATATTTATATTTATAAATAGTATTGTATATTCCAAATCCACCGACTCTTATTAATTTTCAGAAAGAATCAACCAGAGCTGTGGAGTCGGGTGTTTTGTTTCCGGAGGTGCCGTCAAAGTCGGAGTAGAAATAATCGGAGGGAAATAATTTAAAGCTACTGAAAAACTAGTAGTCTATTCATCATGTAAATTAGTGAAATATACCCAAATTATCTAAGGTACACAGGCAGTGGCGGCCGGTCAATGTGGCATTGGATCAATGCACCCCTTGTACCATTCACTCATTTAAAATTCTTCATGTAATATTTTTCGAGAAATTATATTTATACGCAAAAAAAAACTAAGCAACCTGTAGTGAAAACTTCCAGTTTGTAGATAAAAATAGTAGAAGTGATTTAAAAACAAAATCAGAATAAATATTGGAGGCGGCAAATCCAAGGACAGCCCCGGGCGGCAGAACCCCCTTCTTACACCACTGAAAGCACCTGTGTGTAAAGCCGATTGTTGTGTTTAATTAATCATACCTTATATTTGTCGACCAGTTCTGCTGCGAATACTTCGCTTTCAATAAGCAGGGGGAGTAATTTTGCCAGATCCGTCTGTTCGACAAGGGCGGAAAGGTTTTTCTCTATACGTCGACGGTGTAAACTCTCCATTTTCAGTCACGTCTTAAAAAAGTCGTCCGAAAGACGTCTATTAAACGTTGATATCAAATATTACAACGAATGTCGTTAGATTATGAAAATGGTAAATATGCACTACAACATATAATATTACTCGGCCTTGCTCGATTTTATACAGTGCTGTATAAAATCTAATTTCACTTAGGAAAACGTCCAAATATCATACATGGATATCAGGGAAAATGTTATCAGTATGATAAAGTACTTTTTATCATTATTATAGTCATATATTATATGCATAAAAACTGATAATAATTTTATTATTTACTTTGACGCGATTATGTATTTTGGATAGCATTTCTTCAAATAAACCATTGAGCAAATTTTGAATGTTGTGACGAATTTTCGTAATAATAATATTTCGTTATTGGCATACATTATCAGTTTCCTTGATTTTTACGTTTGGTTATTGCAACATGTTTTATCATTTTGCATTCACAGTATTTTTAGCTGTTATTTGCTTATTGATAAGCTTTAGCTTTTTAATTTCTTATCTTCGATGACTTCGTGGAAATTATCATTTTTAATTTTAAACTAAAAATTATAACTTTGTTATTCTACTGGTTGTGTAACAATCATTTTTAAACATATTTTGCCTCTGTAAAAGGTTATTCGATATAAATATGCTTCTCAAATAGACGAAACACACAATTACACAGCCAGTAGAATAAAAAATGAGTTAATTTTAATTTCTTTCTTCCGTATTATTCTTTTTTTTTCTTCTTTCACAAATCAATATCAGATATTTTTTGAATTTGTGGTATTTTTCCAGTAACTGGAAGAAGTGATTAAGTGAATTTTCTGTTTTTTTTTCCAAATGCTTATTTTGTTTTTATATGGCCTTGAAGCATTTAATTATGTCAAAGGTTAATTAAGAAGGAGGTATGTAAGGTTTTTTTTATCGGAATTTAAGAATTGTAAAGTCCATTATGTTTTTTTGAGTTTTAGGATCAGTTTTAGGATCAGTTTGTGTTCTGTCTAAATTTGAAGTCCTGCTTCTTTCAAGGAATCGAATAGTTTCTGAATAAATGATTATTAAAAAATGGCTCAATATTTATTATAATTTCAAATACTTATTTGAAAATGATTATGATGCGCAGTGGCGTCGATAGGATTTTGGGAACTTATGCAAACTTCACCCAAGGCTCGGCTCCCCCACGCTTAGGGCTTTCAAATCGGTTTAAACCGAAACCAGTTAGCCGGTTTTTTGGGTATTTTAAAAATACCAAGACCCGGTTTATTTTGGGCGGTTAACCGGGTTAATTAAAAAATCTTTTTCCGGTTTGAACACCACGAGCTTTTATTAAACTATTCATATGCGGAGTATAAATATTTAAAAATGTTGTTTATTATAATTGTATTAAAATTAGTACAGTGTAATAAAGTATTGTTCTGTTCAATAGTCTTTCTGTGCCATATTAATAACAAGTATGTAGTCGAAATCATGGACAAATATACTGCTTTCAATGAAATATCTGTTTAATTACTGTATTCAAATTTCAAACATACTTTATTAAATTGTCATTTAAGCATATCAATTTTCAATAAAAGAAATAAAAATTAATGTTGGTAAATATAAAAGTCTATGTGACGCCTGTTCAAGTGGTTAACGTCGTTGGTTTCGGATACGGAGGTCACGGGTTCGAATCCCAGTACGGACAGTTTTATAAATTGATTTTTTAATCGATTTATGAATTTCTGCTCGAAGGCAGGGATGTATGTGATGTCTTGAATTCCCCCCTCCCACCCATCCTATCCTATGAACTGGTCGTATCGAGAGCGATTAGCTAATCACTAGTCCTTTCTTAGCCCTATCATTCCATAACTACTCTCTTAGAAAAAAGAGAGGTTTAGCAACTTAGTAACAAACAGTTCTCGTAGAAACACTTATGTTGGGATAAACTTCATTAGGAATCCATATGCTCCACATTGGGAGCGAACATGGTAAAATATTATATATATATATATTAAAATACTTTAAAAGCTTCGTTTTCTTTTTATTTGGAATATTTTATTGTTATATTATGGAGCGAAATTCTGTTTTTTATTTACTTTTTATAATTAAAAATAAAGAAAGTATCACAAATTTTTGTTTATTTTTTTATTTTATTTCAGAACAGACAAGTAAATTTAAGTCAGTGGGCTGATTAAACAGATTTAATATACATATTATGCTTTGATAAACTAACAGCTGTTTTGGATGAAAAGTAGTGATAAAAGGACCTTTTTGCGAAAATATTCTTTATTCCTTCCTTTCAAAAAATGATGATAATTTAATACCTGGACGGAGAAAGTTTATTCCAATGACCATATTTATTGATGTAATAAGTCATGATCCAATGAAAAAAGTATTTAAAAATAAATGTTTATCCTGAAATAAAAAGGCATTATATTAATTTATACAATTGAATGTCAGCAGTTGCATTGGATTGAAAGCGATGTTACGAAGATTCATTTACCGAAAATAATATTATTTTTATTTAACAATCATTCTGTACAAACATGATGGTTATCTGGCATTGGAAACAAACCCGATACCTATCTTCACAAAGCAATACATATGGTCATTGGAATAAACTTTCTCCGTTCAGGTATTAAAAGATGTCAAAGCTCCATAGATTATGTCATTCGAGCAGTTAATAAAATCAAAAGGAATCCTTTAAATGAGAGATTAATTTCTTACTCAACTCTTTTGAAAAATGATGAAGACTGCAATCTAAAATAATTGGCCAGCTGATATAGCGCTAGGCTTTGGACAACTTGAAATTGAGTCGCTATGCAAACGATTTAAATGGTCATTTCTAAAAACCCTAAATGCATTTAGAGAGTACCAGCTGTAAGCCCGTTGACCTCAACGGGGGAATTTCGTTGCATTTTCAAGTAGTCAGAAAATTTACTGGCGTGAAAAATAAATAACAAACCTATTTATGTGCTTTTCAAAATAAAACGTTATCATTGGGCGAAAAGGATAGTGTGACGGACATATTTGTGATTTGTGATTATTTTATCGGCTATTATTGTGAAGATATTTACAATAGTGGGCGGCATATTTCCTAAGATTTAAAACAATTCATACCGCGATATTGTTAGTTTTTATCGAACAAAAATGATTTTTTACATTTCACTGAAATTTAAAAAAAAATTACAATGAAATAATAGTGCCAGTTTCATTAAAATAAGTCAAATGATATTTTTAGTTTCGGAATCTGCGGACAAGCTTAAAAATAATTTTCAATACCCAAAGATATATAATCTTATATTTATATATCTATATATATAAAACAAAGTCGGGTTATTTACACCACGTATATCTCGAGAATTACTCCAAGGATTTCAATGATCTTTGCTTTATAAAATTCCTTTTTGCCTAGAATAGCAGAATAAGCATTAAAACATCGGAAAAATATCACGGAAAATAAATTATAAAGAAAATAAATATCTTCATACAGAATAAAATTTTCAAATGACGAATAGCTTCATCAAACGATAAAATGTCGTAAGCTGGTTTCAGAAAAATCCACCAGATCGCACTGTTTTCTATATTTGTTTTTTTTTTGCTTCTTTTGCGTACTACTGACTTATAAAAAAATTTAAATTTAGAATATGGATTAGAATAAAAGAAATCGATGATATGAAATTAAAACGAAAGAAAATCGGATAATATTGAAGTAAGGTTATATTTATAATTAGGTATATAAATTTTTGACAACAATATTTTGCACGAACGTTGTTTTACTCTGAGATGACACGTTATTACACTTGGAACGCTATATCGAAGAAATTTTAACGTCAAAAGCAAAGCGTTGCGGTTCCTGATCACCCGAATGACTATTGATGCTCTTGGTCGCATTTACACAGTTCATCCGAAAAATGACGAATGTTTCTACTTGCATGTCAAGAGCTCAATTTGCTTGAAAATTATACTTATTGGGACATGCCAATCACTGAAGAAATTGTTTCTGAATCTCCATGTCAGATACGCACATTATTTTCTATCATTATTTTGACATGCTTCACATCGAATCCATGTGAGCTCTGGAACAAGTTCAAGGATGACATTTTACATCGAATTCGTGTCAGTTCAAGGAATCCCGATCTCGAGGTGAATGAAGAGATAAATAACCAGGCTTTGATTTAGATCGAAGACATGTGTTACCTCATGTGAGGCATTTTGTTAATCAAGTTAGGAATGCCAACTTTAAACTAAATCGAAACTAAATCTTCAATATTCATTTAAAAAAAAAACTTTTAGGAATTTATGTCTCATGTTCATCACCGTCGCTAAAATATATACTGAAATGTGAAAAGACGAATGAAAGTACATAAAATCAGAAGGTATGTAAAAAAAAATCAGTATACTTTTCATGTATATTATATTGTTATAGAATACTATCAAATCATTATTTTATTTTTGATCCCCATATACAGTTAATCCTGTTTTTATGTGGTTTTTTTATGCGATTTCGAAGTAATGCGGTTTTTTAGAAATGCATTTTTTTACGATATAACTTGGCGAAGAAAGGTTTGATACCTTTAGCGAAAATTATATCGACGAATTACTTACAGATAAAGCTATAAGTGACGAAGATGTTCATAATTTAAATTTAATTATTGACAAAAAACCAGAAAACAATGACGAACTGAAAGAAATTCCAGTTTCTTCACTGCAAAAATAATTGAAGAAGGTATCCAACTTTTCAGTAAATTAGAAGATCATTTCTTTCTAAATGATTCAAATTCTGATCGCGCATTCAAGTTTCAACGATAACTTTAAAATATATATATATGGGTATAACAAACTGCATAACCAATTAATTATCGAAAAAGAAAATCTGAACAAACTCTGATCACTAATTTCATTGTCAGAAAACAGCCATAGTTTTATGAAATTGATGCGCATACTATTTCTTTCGAAAAAGAGTGATTTAGAACCACATGCTTTAAAACACACATAGAATTTTCATACAGTGATTATTTTTTAATATTTTTACGCCGTGGTTTTCCCCTTATTTTCATATACTTTGCGATTTAGTGTATATTTTAACTCGCTGTTTCAAAGTTATGCGGATTTTACAATTTAAGTAACGCACCCCAATTTTTGTATGGAAGTCAAGTTTTTTTATGCGATTTTTTTTTGCGATATTTCGTGAAACGCATCTACCGCATAAAAACAGGATTGAATGTATAACTGTTGGTATGTGTGGAACATTAAACAAAAAAATAATATTTTTTTTTCTAATGAAAGATAATCTCATAAATATAATATTGAAGATTTAGAAAATGTTGCGTTCTTTGTTATAATGAGAATTTATATCATTTGGTAATATAAAAAATATGAAAATTTAGAATGAACTTTCGTAAAATTATAAAAAAGTATTATTTGAATAATTTTGAAAAGATCCCATTATGTTGGTGACATGCATAGAGAACAAATTTATCCTACCTAAATTTAATAGTCTTTGTTTGACAGTTACTGTCAAACAAAAGTAGTCGTTTGTCAACATTGTGAAGATGTAATTTTATTATTTAAAATACAGTGAAATAAAGAGGTATTAGCTATGCCAAGTATTTCTAAACCAATCAGTAAGAGTGCTCGGAATGGTTTTCTAAGAGTCTTTCAGTTCTGTGAACATGAAAAATCTGAAAAAAAAACAATAATTCCCTTCGGGTCGACATTTCGAATCATTTCGAACTGTCAATGGCGTCGTATTCCAAACATTTCGTGCCGCATGTCAATAGCTCAATTTGCTTGAAAACTAAACTCATTGGGACATGACAATCGCTGAAGCAATTGTTTCTGCGTCTCCAAGTCAGATACGCACATTATTTGCTATCATTTTTTTGACACGCTTCCCATCGAATCCACGTGAATTGTGGAAAAGGTACAAGGATGACATGTCCGAAGACACTTTACACCGAATTCGCGTCAGTTCAGGGAATCCCGATCTCGAGGTGAATGAGGAGATACATAACCAGGCGTTGCTTTTGATCGAAGATATGTGTTACCTCATGCGCTGCATGATGCGTCGCCAGATCGAGGAATGAACGACGCTTTCAATCGAGAATCGGAACGTAAACGTGAATATGATCGAGATGCATTGAACCAATCACTTCGAACGAATGTACCACTGTTGAACCCCCAACATAAAGTGTACGATACTTTAATGAAGGCAATTGATGAGGGAAATGGTGGCTTATTTTTCCTCCGCATTGGAAGCACTCAACCGAACTATGAAAGATCAGCGCAATGACTCAAATGTTTTGGAGGCGCAATGATTCTACTATCTGGCGATTTTCGCCAAACACTACCAGTTATTCCAAGATCGACCGCTGCCGATGAAATAAACGCTTGACTTAAAACATCGACTCTGTGGCGCTATGTTAAGAAACTTCAGCTAACGACAAACATGCGAGTCGCATTTCTAAACGACCATCTGCCGCAGATTTCTCCAAGCATTTGCTGACTATCTGTAACGGCCGTGTTCCTGTCGACGAATCGAATGGATTGATTTCGTTTTTGCCGAATTTTTGAAATTTCGTCTCATCATTGCTAATCACAAACATCATAATTGGTTGAGTGAACGAGCAATTCTTGCAGCAAATAACAAAGATGTGGATCATTTCAACTTCACAATTCAAAATCAAATCGTTGGTCCACTGCATTCCTTTAAATCTATCGACTGTGCCACGTGAATAACATCATTTCAATGTAATTAAAATACTTTTCATTTTTAATTTTGCACATTTATTGAACTTAATTCATTTTGAGTATTTATTCAAACTGAATTTAACTCATCCAATAAATTAACACATTATTTATTGATTCTGAGGCGGTACGAAGTTCGTCGGGCCAGCTAGTATATATATAAATGAATTTTTGTATGTATGTATTTGAATCTTTGGCGTCTATGGATTTGGAAGCCACAGGTCCGATTGCGATAAAACTTCGACAATAATTTAGCTTGCCTGTCCGGGAAGAACTTAGGCGTATTAAAATTAACAAACAGTGTCGAAAAACTAAAATATTCGTAGATTTCAATGTTTTTTACCGGTCAAACTCCCGAGTATTCCATTCGAATTTGAATTTCGTTTGAATGACGGCCATTTTGTTTTGATTTGACAATTCAAATTTGATGTTCGATTGTTTCGATTTCAGATCTGTCAAATCGTATGGTCTACATGTGTGATTGTACTCTTTTCACTTCAATTAATACTATACTATCTATATATTAATAGTCGATAATGTCCGTCCGTCCGTCCGTCCGTCCGTCTGTAAATTGTCCCCGATTTTCCCTCCCCCTCCTCCGCCCCAACCCCGCTGTCAACCATTTTTTTATTCATACTAAATACATACTTTTTTCGTTTGTATATGGTCGCGATTTCGCCTTTTCGATGACGTCAAGAAATACGGTCCTCCTCCCCCCCCACCCCATCCTGCCCCGCTGTCGCCATTAATTAATACACTGTTATTTGACGAAACGAATCAATGGCTGAAAAATTGAATTCTCATACAAAAAAGCGCCGCGGCCGTGGTTCGAACCATCGCTTCTGGATTATGAGTTGAAATCGTTACCGCTCGGGCAAACGAACAACTGTCAGCATCGATCTGATTTAATTATATATATTAAGCACACATTTAAATTATTCTAAAAATTCCAAAATACGCATACTTCACATGCATACATAAACAGTTGAATTATCAAATGGCTGAAAATTTGGATTCTCATACAAAAAAGCTCCGCGACCGTCGATCGATCCCATAATTATGAATTATCAGCCGAGCTCTTTGTCAACTGAGCTAACGTCACAATTATCAGAAACGATGAAAATATATAATATATATTAAATTTCGTTTGAAAATGGAACCTTTCGTTTTTTATTTAAAAAACAGCATGCATATTATATGTTTTATTTTTCGAGCCTTTCTCAATTCTACTGTACCCTAGAGGTAAGCCGCTCGACTGGTAATCTGTAGGAACTTGGTTCGAATCTAGCCTAGAGCGCTTCTTTTTGGGTTTATAACATTTTTTTTTTTGAAAATTTTCTTTTTAAATCACAGTACATCTTGATCGTATGAAAATAAATGCTACCAAAATAACAAAATCCGATTGACTAGCGAAATATGTTTTTCAAAAAATAAATATAAGACGCAATTATTTCAAGATTTGTTTTTAATCTAGGTACATACGTGGTATAGTTAGTTGTTGGCGAAAGCATAATTTCAGTATGTATAATAAAATAACTTCAGTAAAAATCATTATATATATTTTAAAAAACAAGTTCTGTTTGGAGAATCAGTCAACATTTTGATAATTTTGTTTTGATAAAATGTGCAATTAATTTATACCATTTTGCATGTGAAAAATGATTATTAGCAAACTTAAACATTATTTCAAAAATTAAGTAATTTACAATTTAAAACTGCAGGGCTGTCGATATATGCGCCGAGGTCGATTTATGCTACTATGAAAAATGATTGTTAGCAAACTTGAACATTATTCCAAAGATTTAGTATTTTACGAAATTTCTGTCACTACGAAAAAAAATGTTAGCAAACTTAAACATTATTCCAAAAATTAGGTAATTTACGAGGTATATTTCTGCTAATAGGAAAAATAATTGTTAGCAAACTCAACATTATTCCAAAAATTAAATAATTTACAATTTAAATACAACAGGGCATGCTGTCGATATATGCCCCGAGATATATTTATTTTATTTTTAGAATTTCTGGCTTATTCAATAAATAGGTTTGTAATTTTCTGGCTTCTTAAAAATGCAACAAAAATCCCCCCGTTGAGGTCAACGGGCTTACAGCTAGTTTATATATAGAACGTCAAAAAATATTTCGTGATATTTGACAGCAAAAGTACATTGTGAATTATATTACATAACGTTAGTAAGCCATTATGTTATGGTTATTTTTAAATGTATGTGAATAAAAATATTATGCTTAAACTGATACGTACATAATTCCTGTTTCCACTGTCAATACATGATGGAAAAGCATTCTATATTTATATTTAACGGTTTTTCTCTTATTAAATGTTCTTATATAATCTCGAACGCGAAATTATTAACAAATAGAGTTTTAAGTGATTATTTTCATGATGTTCAACGAATATTGTACAATTTAAGATTTCGACTGAAAGTGCTTGGTGGAATTTAAATATTATCGTTCAAATAATGTACATTCTCACAAATTTCGTCACTAACGACCCGGGTTTCGCCTTTCGGCGTCTTCAGACGTTCAAGTGCACGGATGAACTTGAACTGATGCTTAGTAAATGAATGTTTCGTGTTTATATAATGTACAATTTCTTTTTTATGTTTTGTCAACTATTATATGTAAATGCTTAGAGTATTTTGATGGTTATGCATGCATTGATTAAACGTTTTAGGTTTGAAAATCTTTTTGAACGAAGTTTTAGTCTATTAGTTGTCTCAAGTCATATAAGAGTAGATGAAGAAATATTCTGGAATTCATATTTTTAAGGTTCCCATATACTACAGATTATTAATAGTAAGAATAAGATGTATAACATAAATTTATGGTTAATTTATGTTTTATACTATTTATATTTATTTTAGGTAGTTTTGTAGTAAGGTTCATCTTTTTAGAAACGGTAATCATAGAACAATAATTTCGAATACGAAAAAAGACTGATTGTATGAAATAAAAGTCACACAATCATGATCAGAGAATGGAACAAATCGTGGAAAGTCATGGAAATGAATGATTGTTTGTTCGTTTTTTATGCGTTGCCACACCGCTCATCCGATTGAAATAAAACTTTTTGCTTTCACTTTTGGGTCTTATATATAAAAATCAATGTTTGTATATCTGCCATACAGTTCATTTTGAGAACCTATGCTAACACTTACGCGAAGGTTATAGTACAATTAAATTACAGTAGGTGGCGCGTTTGTTGTACTATAGACAATCGGTAGCAAACGTCAAACAGATAGAAAAAGAAAGCATGCACTTCAATAAACACAATTAAAACACAAACACTTTCTTTCGAGTGGCATTGCAACGCTTGCCGGGTACCGGCTAGTACTTTTTATTTTTTTCCCTGAAATGTATTTCAGGGAAGCTAATGAAACTCTCTGTATCTCAAAATGCATATTAAAACTAACACCACTCTGTCTTTCAACGGCTCATTAGTAATAAACACATGAATTGCATTTAAAATATATATATAAAAAAACATCTTTAATAGAAAATTTCAAGAAAAGGTAAATATTATTTTCGGTATTAAAATCTTTGGTGGTTAAAATCCGTGGAACTCTTACTTAGCTTATATAACACAAAACTTATTGCGTGTTATAGAAGGGTTGGCTTTATTTAAACATACATAATACATTCATTTCAAATTAACAGACGACCAGTGCTGGGGAAAAAAATGTGTACATCATGGCTAAATTCCTGGATTCAAATAGCAATATCGACCGAATTGACGGGATTCAATAACAGGCGTCTGTATGTGTTCAGAATGCAGATTCATCATCTGATTGCTGGTCAGTTTAAATAAATCTTCAACATGTGTATCACAAGCATTTTCTTCCATAACCTTGCAGAGGGTGGTAATAAGCCATGACCCTGACTTTTCATATCTAAATGCAAAGTGTTCTGTAAAGAAAGTCAAAAATAGTTATTAATAAACTTTATGTAATGATAAACTTAATGATAATGCAAAAAGTGGTTTATTCCCAACAGTCAGGTTAGCTTACAATCAGTTTGTAAAAAATCATCGTGGAATTACAATACCACTTAACAAATCGAAATTTACCAATAAAAAATCGTTATTTGTTAACATATCAGGGGACAGCTAACTAGTTTGATATTACAGTCTTCGTAAAAAAATCAAATTTAATTTTGCAGGTGCGTCTGATTGCCCAGCCGAGAGAACATTATTTAGCGGTACGAACTGTAAGCCCGTTGCCCCCAACGGGAGGATAGTTCAGAAATCAGAAATTTTCCGACATGAACAATCAAATGCATACTTACTTATCAAATTAATAATAATAAATTAACATTACTAATTCGCCAACAAAATATACACATAAATGTGAGCATATCTCTCCATACCTGTATTAGTATACCTGGTTTGTCTTTAAGTAGTATGTACTTGAGCATAAATTTACTTTATCCAAAACATAGTCCCGTTAATTTAAGATTTTGACTGAAGGTGCTTGGTGAAATTTCAATATTAAATTTGAATCGTTCAAACTATGTACATTCACACAAATTTTGTCCCTAACGACCCGGGTTTCACTTTTCGGCATCTTTAGGCGTTCAAGTGCCAAAAACCGGAAGGAAAAAACCGAAAGGACATTGAATACCAGACTATCAGAGCACATGGCAGCCTTTAGATTGAAAAAAGACACGTCTACTTTTGCTAATCACTTAATTTTGGACGGACACGTGTTCAATCAGGAACAGGAGACAAAAATATTGCACGCAAATACGGACGCTTATAAACTCTTTTTCCAGGAAATTTTAGAAATCAATAGAGCACAATTGAACAATCTTCCGATTTTAAATGAGCAGGTAAATATGCCGGGTCTCCACTTTCATACCTTATATATAAGTAAGTATTATAATAAAACCTTTTCCAACAAACAAAAATAAATATAATTCCTAAAACTACTCACCATTCAAATCTGTGAGCATTCCCATGGGCTAATCCTTTTCACCAGCAATGGCTCTAAACTCAATGATACATTTATTTCTTATATAAACACGATACAATCATTTACTAAGCGTCAGTTCATGTTCAACTGTGCACTTGAACGCCTGAAGATGTCGAAAGGCGAAAGCCAGGTCGTTAGTAATAAAATTTGTATGAATGTACATAGTTTGAACGATTCAAATTTAATAGTCCCGTATGTATGTATACGTATATGTACCCGGCAGCAGCGGTGGGCTGCTAATATGTTAACAAGGGGCTCGGTAAATCTCAGCCATGCCTAGACAGCATGGATGATACAAATCCCGTGGCCCGCGGGCCGCATGCGGCCCTTTGGTTTTTTTTTGTGGCCATTGACAAAATAAAATACTCCGGTCCTTTTTTAAGCGATTGTTTTTGCACGATTTTAATTTAACGCGATTTTTTTAGATGACGCCGTTACTTTTATTTACACGATTTACTTTTTGTTACGCGATTTTTTCTTCGGAACATAAATATAAATAAACATAATTTAATTATGAGGGTCTAAACGCTATGATTGTATTCTCTTATCAGTTGATAATGCTCATCATGATCGAAACCGGTGAAAAGGTGCAATAAGTGCAATTGAGAATTTTATTTTTTTAAATATAATGCCTTTCCACCAAGTATTGACAGTGACACTATAAAGGTGATTATATTTCGCAACCGACAGTGACAGCAACGAATAATTCCTAAAAAATTAATACGGTTATGAATAAATACATATGTATTTGTTTTTCATGGTACGCTTATATCATATCAAGAAATTAATGGTTATTAAGTAAAAAATATCTTTTTTTGCGCGAATTCGAAGCGCAAATTTAAGTTTTTCATACAGTTTTGATACTTTTTTACGCGATTTTTACGATTTTTGGTACCAACTTATCAAATTATATGAAAATTAGGTTTATTTTACATGATTTTATATACGCGTCGATTTCGCAAAGAAAGCATCGCGTAAAAAAGGATTGGATGTATATGAATAATTACACCGAATCCTCTTTTGCAAATTCACGTTCGAAATAACACGACCGAATGTAATGAAAAATAACTTTTAACGCCTTAAAGTTGATTTTAATCATCATTAAACATGTCACATGCTTGATTGAACTTCTGCTTCTTTTCTCGTAATTATATTATTCACAATCCTTACACTTCGTATCAGATTTTAGTAATAAAAACACAATATTCCTTTGTACAAAATAATATTGTATTTTTATTGATATAATGCCTTTCCACCAAGTATTGACAGTGAACACTTTAAAAGTGATTAGATTTTGACGTTTTTATGTTATCCGAGAAATAGGGCCTCCAAATTTTGTTGCGACTGGGGCCTCTCAAGTGCTTAATCCGCCACTGCTTAGAGAATAAATCACAGAAGTCTATTTTTGTTTAACTTTTCTTAACTTTTGCTGTTAAATATGTAGAAATGTATATTTTATTGATATTAAGATTTCAAATTTGTAGACTTTGATGGAAAGACTAGTTCAAAAAATATTTTTCCCTTACGACACTTACTTCCCGTGAACGACGCGTGCCCAAAATGCTTTACGTAAAAATTAGCACGCCGAAGTACAAAAATTATAAAACAGTGACCTCGGCAATTTTATTATAGAATTCTACACAATTCCTCATCAGCTGACATTCCACAGAGTGACAATGAATAATTCTTATTTAGTACGTTTCTTAAATACACTTATTTGAATTACTGTTGCATAACACTTAGTGTACTTCTTCATAATACGTGTTAGAGCATGAACCACAAAAGTCCACTCATTTTTTAATTCATAGTAAAATAGTATTTTTATTTTTACTATTGCAAAAATAAAATAATTGATTCCAAATTCCGTTTATAGGCCTTCATCTCTATAGTTGATAGGTAAGTAATGAATTTTCAAAAATTCAGCCTACCATAAAATTGATTTCTTGAACATAAGTTTATGTGTGACTGCTTTGGTTCATCCTTTTACTTACAAACATATTTTGGCAGTTCCAAGAATTAGGCTATAATAAAACCAAAAGAAATATAAGAAACCTATTCTCGACAAAACTAGCAGAATTATTACGGTAAAGGTCGTAAAATAAAAAAGTATGCAAGAAAGAAAGTCGGTTCCAAGCAAAAACATCTGTTAACAATATAACAATATAATATATCCAAGATCGGTATTTTTAAACATTGTCGGACAATAGACAATAAACAGCTAGGGTATATATTATATTTATTATGAAGCCGAAGTAAATGTATTTTTTGAAAACAAATGAAGGGGCACCAGTTTTCTGTTTCGTATTACAATTTAACAGAAATTGCAGTTAGGTGCTGATTTGATAGAGACGAATGATTTTCTTAACTTAACAAGGGGCTCGTCGGCCGTGCCGAATTTTAACAAGGGGATCGGGCGAGCCCCCCCGAGCCCCCTCCAGCCCATCCCTGCCCGGCATGTGTATTTGACCGGAATGTAAAAATGTAGACCACACTCATGATTTGACAGATTTGACATACTCCATTTTTATTTTTTTAACACAAACAATCGAACGTCAGTTTGAAAATTGCCATAATTCCATTTTCAAATGTTTAATATATATGATTATGATCTATTTTTATACACTCTCGATGAACCCGATGTACCTCATTAAGTAGAACTAAGTCCCGCGTTCAAATTCACACATTAGCGGCAAGTATTTTTTTAATGTGAAATCAAAACGTATATTTAAAAATAATGAATATTTAATAAACAAATGCCGACAGCCGTGATTCTAAAAAAATATTACAAGTCCACTTTTCAGCAATATTTCACTCCACAAAAGAAACCACACCATGCTTCAAATCTCTACACATAGATGTCAGTGTAATGAAAATATATATCTTTAGTATTAAGATGAAAACCAAAATGGCGACAGCGGGGCCGACCATCTTTTTAGACGTCATCAGTAAATAATAATGAAAATAAAATATCTTTCGGAAGAGCAAGAAGAAGAAAAATAAAATGACGGCCACGGCACTGGACATACGAACATTATACGAACATACAAACATTATCCGCTATTAATATATAGACAGTGGCGGATTAAGCACTTTGGAGGCCCTAGGCACAATAAATTTTGGAGGCCCTGTTTTTCTAATAACATAAAAGTGTTGCAAAACTCTTCGTAGAATAATATTGAAAACTGAAATTAAAATATACAGGTTTATATAATTTATGCTATTTTGAGGCCCCTAAAATTAGGAGGTGCGCCTCTTGCGCGTATGGGGTAATGCGCCACTGTATATAGATGAGACAGGTGATCGAGATTTTATTTACCAAGTTGAATATTTTAAATGGGTGAATCACTATACTATAGTTCTTCACAATATTGATAAATTTATGATTTAAAAATTATTTTGTATCTCTATATAATTGTACATTTGTAATTATTTTTTTATGATCCTTAACCTCCATTTCGAAAATGATATTTTAAAGAATATTTACCTGGTATTGTAGAATAGACAATAATCATATCAGCATATAAGGGTATTGTTGCAGTTTCGTCTACTCCATCTTTTTCAATGGTTGGGCAATAACCCTCGTCGTCTAAACGTCCACTGAAATCAATCATGTTTTTTTAAAATATGATACTTTCAGTGATAAAGCAAACTATATTAAAGGAATTCTTATTGCGTGTCAATCACACAACTTTTCGAATGAAAGAAAAAGTGACGTTAATTACTAACCGGCAACCTTGGAAAATAAATACTTTTGGAATTTTATGCAAAAGTGGACAATTCTTGCTATCAAATATACTCAGTACTGTTTTTACACTAATCGAAAGTCTATCGGCTCCCTGAATATAACTTTCACCCTTTTTATCTTTCCCGTGACTACCAATCACAACGAACAAACAATCAGTCTGTTTTATATCATCGGATGTTGACAATTCCTTCAGTTGATTCATCATTTCCTTAAACAAAAACAGTGTTTTTTACAATAATTGTTTACGGGTCTTACAGCCAGATTGTCCATTCAACCACAGAGACATATTTGAGACAATACAATTTCATTACTTTTGAGCAGCGGCGTAGCCACCTCACAGCAGTGATGCAATGCATGAGGGCTTACCGAAAAAGGGGGCCCAAATTTCTACACACTCATCTCTTTTTTACATGATTTAAAAAAAACACCGTCCACTAAAAAGAGCTAATACTTTATTTGTACACAAACTATTTTATCTAACACAGTGATGCACAATCGCGCTCGAATGTTTTTTTCTCAAAAATTAACTATATATTTTTTCAAATAAATCATTGAATTCATTAAATATTAGCAAGCTTTTACGTATTTGAAGGAACCCAAATCGGTTCATAGAAATACGCTCACTGCTGAAAGCTTGAATTTAATTGTGCGGCTTAATAATATTTGTATATTTTTTTTTAAATTATGGTGTTCATTTTTTAGTTGAGATTTAAGAAACTGTAAATGTTCATAGGTGATGTTTGATTGTAAAGAGTTTTTACTGAGGTTCATGATCGAAAATGTTTGTTCACATATATAGGTTGACCCAAAAATAACGATTATTATATTTATTTTCAATATTTTTTTTAAAAGGCGTTAAAAGATAAAAACGTGAATCCTTTTAAAAAAATATAATATTGCTCGCGGGCCGCAGAAAAATACGCGGCTGGCCACGATTTTCCCGTGCCTGCAATATACAGTCAATCCTCTTTTTATGCAGTAGGTACGTTCCACGATATATCGCATAAAAAAGACTCGGCTTCTATAGAAAAAGTGGGGATACGTTCTATGAATGTTAAAATCCGCATAACTTTGAAACAGCGAGTTAAAATGTACCCAGAATCGCAGTAAAAAGATTTAGGAAAATTAGGAGGAAAACATGGCGTAAAAATATGTTTTATTATTGTTGAAACTTAAATCCGCACTCAGATTTTGAATCACTTAGAATGAAATGATTTTCTAATTTACTGCAAAGTTGGAGACGTTTTTGAATTATTTTCGCAGTGAATGGAATTGAAATTGCTTCCACTTTGTCATCATTTTGTTGATATCATTTACGCTAAAGGTATCAAACCCTTCTCCGCCAAATTCATGTGCTAAAGTAATAATGTCAGCTAATTTCGCCGATGTTTCAATGGTTTCATCGACTGTAATCTACCCAGGCCACACTGCTTTCTAGCATGTATTTAAAGTACGTGAACTTAATTCAGCGATGGCAGATTCAACATGATTAAAACAGTCCAAAATCGTATTTTTTCCAAATTTTGGTTTGTGTTAACGATTCATTCTCTATACTATGACTAAATTTGAATTTATAAAAAACTGCATAACTTCGAAATCGAACAAAAAAAAGTCGCATACAAAGAGGATTGACTGTATTTCATAAAAACATTTGAGTCATGCAATCCACACCTGGCGTGGCATCACAAGCATTGGGATAGTCATACAAAACTGGGGAGCTCATTTTGAAAAATGCACTCGCATGTTTGACATGCATTAAATATCGAGCATCGTCAAATGAAAGTCGCTCGTAATGAGCGAAACCGGTCCTGACATATTAAATACAGTGGAATGAAGTACAAAGGAATATTGTGTTTTTACTAATATAATGCCTTTCCACCAAGTATTGACAGTGAACACCCTAAAAGTGATTTACTTTATTACCAAGGAACACATTCGCAAAGCATTATCGATTCCTGAAATATTTATTATGGGTAAAAAATAGAACAATTTTAAGGTATGGTATAAATATAATGTTTGGATATCATTTATGAATGAAATATGTACATGGAAGCACAGTGCACACTATGCTCCTATACAAGAACAATCTCTGGTTATGCAACCAATTAAATCAATAGAAAGAAAGAAAAATTGCGATAATAATGCTTACCTGCATCTTCAAGTCTCGGTAAATAATTTTTTTATGAAATCCTATCTGCTCAAAAACTGCTTTCATTCTCGCTTCATCAAATTCTGCACCCAACCGATCTTTTCGTTTGCTGATTTTTATATTATTGATCATAAAAAAAACACCTCTTTTCTTAGATTTCATACTGTAGCATGGAATTTTCGGATGAGGACTTTTTCCAAAAGCTGTGGCCATTTTAAGCCTAATCGGTTCACGAAGGGAAACAGTTTTGTCAGCAACATTTTCTAATTGTCTCCGTGGTTGAGATGCAGGAACTGAAAAATGAAAGTTTTTTTCATATTTAAGGAAATAATTTTACTAGTAAAAGATGTCAGAAGAGGATGAGGAGAGTAAGATACATGAATTGACTTTTTGTACAATCTACCTAGCCTTTTTTATGTCAGATACGGGATAAATTTTGTTACAATCGCAATAGACGTACATCAAAAAGTGCATACTCTATTTGAACGGAGTACATTTTGCTTCCCAAAAAACGCCCCACCTCCCCGCAAACAAAAACCTCTTATAAATGCGTATAAAAAATTCTTACCGTACGCTATTTTAGACCTTATTATACCTTACGTGAGATGCTAATTTCGAATGCCAAACACCCAATTCCGTTAAATAGTTTTACAATAATATATTGCTAGAGATGTAAATTTCATAATTTAATAAATTTAGTATTTATTTAAAATGCGAAAAATATCTTTAAAAAATGATCTTATTCTCGTTAGAGAGAAATCTAAAATATTTATATTATCGAATTGAATTACATCAGTAGTACATAATTTGTAAACAAAAAATTCAAAATTTATATGATGTTAGTTTAACTATTTACTTCCACCATGGACTATTTGTCAAAGAAAATATGTTTATCAGAAAAAATATATAAAATTCTGCTGTATTGTAATAGGGCCGATATTTTTGATTATATTGAAAAGAAATATCATTCATATATCATATGTATTTAATATTGAAAATTCACATACACAGTATGTTTACATACTTTTATTATCTTACTGATACTCATATATGACGGTATTACTTGCAAACACGGCTTATTCCAAAATGGTGAAAAAAATGAAACTTGAATTTCATTTTGAAAAAAAATGTTCATTTTAAAAGTTTTTTAAGTCTTGCATTACTTTGGAATGATATTTGGGATATTAATAGTCAAGCCATTTTCGGGACTGATTTCTAAAAATACTTTCAAAATTGATTTTATCTACTAAATTACATTCATGGTTCATGTTTCAACAACTTTGGATAAGCTGGGCTAATAAATGCAAACAATGTGATTATCAAATATTAAACATAATTTATCAAATTGTAATTGCAACATGATTATTTAATAAATAATTTTAACAATTATTAACAACGAAAGACGTGAAAATATGAAAATATCACCGACCATCTCTAGCGTGCTTCTGTATACAAACCTTTAGTGTGAGTTAAAACTACATTCGGTAATTGAATGCGCGACGTTATAATTAAATACGTATGATACCGTTTAAAACGAATGTACCTAAATTACTTTTGTTGATATGAAAATATAGTGTTGCAAAAAAGGCTCATGTGCTCAAACAGTGGCGGATTAAGCACACGGGGGGCATCAAGCCCAGTACAGTTCGGATGCCTTGATTTCCGGATATCTTAAAAACGTCAAAAAATTTCATGTGATATAATAAAAATCTGAATAAAACGTATATGGGTTACATAATATAAGCTGTTTTTGAGACCTCTATGATTTGGAGTCCCCAAGCGCGCGTCTCTTGCCTTTAAAGGATAATCCGCTACTGCATGTAAGCAATTAAATATTTCCCATTCTGAAGGCAATATTATTTTTGATGAGCATATCGACTGTGGACAGGAAAAACGACGTAACCCACACATAGCAAATTTTAGGCACAAAAAACGTGTTTTGACGATTTTGGGCCATATGCAAATTATGAAATATACACAACCTTGAAGTGCACGAAGACTTCTAAACTGGTGTTTAATTGACATATTCTAATATTAACTAAAGAAATTGTCTAGAAAAAACCAGTTTTCTCAGTCTTCTTTCTTGGTTTTAATTTTTTACAAGGTCATCTTTTTCAAACTTAAAAGGTAAATTTAGATACGAATTCGGCATTTGTAGCTAGCATCCATTTGACAGAACGTGTATCAAGTTTGATTCATTGTGATTATCGAAAAAAAACTGTTTTGAAAAAACTGTGGGTTACGTCTTTTTTCTTTTCCACAGTCGATATATTACTTCATTCAATAAGATTAAATTGTAAATTACAATTCAACACACCGTCGTAATCCTACCCTGAAAATATGGACAAAGAGTAAAGATTTAATTTAACGTTAAATCTTAAACTGTGGGGTACGTCCTTTTTTCTTTCCACAGTCGATATATTTTAAATATTAATAAAAACCTAATAAAACGAATCATTGCCATTTTTTCAAAAACATATACATATGTCTTGCGGCATGATTATTCAATATCTATTACAAATTTAAACATTTGTAAATGAAAAAAATATGTATGAAAAAGTATAGTATTTTTCAATAAATTATATTTATGTCGGGTTCTATGGTGCAGTGGTTAGCGTTACTGGCTTCCGTGCCGGATCTCACGGGTCAGAGTCCCAATACGCACAGCATTTTTTCAATCGATTTATCGATTTCTTTTCTAAGGCATGGGGGCTTACGATGTCTTAATTTGGCTCTTTTCTTCCCCATCCTTCAATAACTGGGCGTAGCGAGAGCGATTAGTTATCCACTAGTCCTGTCTTAGCCTTATCCTTTATCCATACTATTCTCTTTGGAAAAAGAGGTTGAGCGACTGACTAACAAGCAGTTCTCATTTTTTTTAAATCTGTTGAGATACCTCCATTATAAGGCCATATGCTCCACATTGGGAGCGGACATGTATAAAAAATATTTAATAAATTATAAAAAAATATATATTTTTTATAAAAAAAAACTTCACCCGCGGCCTTGCTTAAAAGATACCCTACCATCACCCTACCATTATTATATGTATAAAAATATTTTTTGAAAGAAATTTGTGGCAGAGGTGCTGTAAAATCAAGAACCGCTCTAGGTGACAAAACATCTTGCGACGCCACTGATGCTTACGCGTGGTTGTAAAGTAAATAAGAATACTCATATAAGTAACTCTCAAAAGTAAGGAATCGAATCGAAGTATAAATAACAGCAAAATTCATCTTTAAGAAATCGTATATTTTTTATTTTTGATAAACAGCACATCTTAAATCAACACCCATTGTACGCTTCTGGTCGTATTATTTAAAAAAGTTTTCAACGTATTATTTATGTATCATGTTTATTTTCAAATTGAATAGCCGCCTCCTGGTACAATTTCTGGATTCGCCACTGGTAATTGTTAGGAGTAATTTCTAATCATCACAAACATCCATGGCTTCCAATGGGAATCGATTAAAAAATGCTGTTCGTATTGGGATTCGAACCCGTGAGGTCTGGCTTGGAAACCCAAGATGTTAACTACTGTGCCATGTATTCGACGACATTTTTTTAATTACTTATTAGAAAATATGTGACAAAAAGAGACATGTGTATTTCAAAAACATTTTGATAGCAAAAGAGCCCATTTGCATTTAAATGCCAAACAACTCAGTTCAGCTGAAGATTATTTCTTAGACACAAAACAACACGTTAGTTGGTTAAAAATACTTAAATATTGTGATGAAGACATTTTATAAAATTTAAGTATAACTATAGTTCATTTTGACATTCTTGAAATTGACTGATGTTAGCTTCTGCTATCTGTCGACCTACACAAATATAGGTGTGATATTTTGAAGGAGCCTGCTATACCATACCTATAATGTGACAGCGGAATATATTTGACATATTAAATTTTCTCAATTTAAACACACTTTAAGTCAATATAGAAGATTAAGTAAATATAGGAGGTTTCAAATATTCAAAACGACATAGTATAAATACAGACTTTATATTGTTTATAATTACCTTGTGACAAGTTACCTATTGCGGTTTGCTCTGGTAAATGATCTGGGCTTTGGGAAATTATCTCATCGTAGACGGAAACCAGTTTGTTAAATGCTTCTGGTTTCATGTTCTTTACATCTAAACAGAACTGAAGTTTACGCCTTTTAGTATCATCTCCCATCTACAAATAAGTGGTCATTAATTCTGAGATAATAGCTATAAAACTTTTACATGATTTTTTTTTCATTCGAAATGATCATTTGTTTACACGTGTCTGTTATTTATTATATTTCTGAAAAAAGTGTTGAAAATATTGTATGCAATATGAAGCGGGATATTTTTTTATTTATTAAAAATTACTTGCGAGTTATAAACTGTTATTGCATGATGCAAAAAACAGATCAAAGTAGTATAATAAACCATTTTACTGTAAATTAAATTAAATTTGAAGCAATAAAGATATATTTAGGTGTATCTTTATATCTATATCCAGGGCTGTGGAGTCGCGTGAAAAAAAGACGACTCCGACTCCAGCTTTAAAATAATTAACGACTCCGACGATTTGTTTCATAATTTCATTTTAACTTATATGTATGTATACCATCAGATCATCTTTAGTCAGCCAAGCATAAAATGTTAACACTTTTGACCATTTTGTTTAAATACACATCATTAAATATATTTTTCAAAAAAAAATCGAGCCGCTCATTTTTCATGACTCCTACTCCGGCCAAAATACCGCGACTCCGCGTCTCCGATTCCGACTCCACAGCCCTGGTAATATCTCAATAAGTACTAATTTCTTTTACTTCTTATTGACACTTCATAAAAATTTTAATTCTCAAAATTGTTAATAATATTTTTAAGTCATTTTATGCCACCTGGAGCTAAAGACTTATAAGTAGACTATGAATGCCCTTTTTGCAGGCTTTATTGCTTTCATTTTATTAGTGGCGAATTAAGCACATGGAAGACCCCAAACGCAATAAATTTTGGAGGCCCTGTTTTACAGATAAAATAAAAACGTAAGAAAATTCTAACCAAAATAGTAAAAATATATACAAATTTGAACCAAAAGTGTATGGGATATATCAGTGTTTCCCAACCTTATATATGCCACGCCCCACTTCGACCCTTCAAAAATCTCCATGTCCCCCTTTTCGAAATTTCCGTATTTGAATACCCAGGAATTTACCAATTTGCCCAAAATAACAGCGTGACACGTGAAATAGTCTATGGTTTTACTACACCTAAATCCGGCCAATCTTATGATTTTATGATGTTTGTTTTCAAATATGCTTTTTAAATTTAATAATTTAATTTTTATTCACGTAAATACTAATATTTAAACTCAAGTGATGTGATGAAATCAATCGCGGTTCATGACCTAAAATTATGGGTGGGCTAATTTTTATTTGCACTGTATACAATCTACGATATGGTGAATAAATCTACTTCAGCTTATACCAGACATGCACAAACTGTGGTATATAGGCCGCATGCGGCTATTTTAAAATTGGGGGCCCTTTAAATTTTAATAATTTAATAAGTGGGCTTCCAAATATGATTGCACATGAGGCCTATCAATTGCTAAATCCGTCACTTTATGATATGTTAATCGTTATATTTCCCAACATGATATTTTAAGACAACTAAAAGATGCTTTGCAGATTAAGGCACCTACGCAGTAGCACTGTTTTATTTGTCAATAGATGACACGATGACAAATAAATTTATTCGATAAATCCTACGGAAAGATTTAGCAACACGAAACATTTTACACAAATAAATTTGGAGATTAATTACAATATTTAAATTAATAGGTAAGATCGTTTTACTCTTTATAAAACAGGAAAAGTTGCGAGAATTTAATTTTAATCTTCATCACTAAAAACCCAATTAATACCATGACTTTGGAAAAAAAATATAAACGATTCAAACTATTTTGTAATAAAATGTTGTAACGAAATGATTTGCCTTCTTTGTTTGATTTTTATTCAAAAACCCAAGAAAATTGAATGTCTTAATTAATAAAAAAGATATAACAGAACTCTATCTATACTGCAGGGTTTCCCAAACTATGTTCCGCGGAACACTGGTGTTCTGAGAAACCTTAAAAGGTGTTCCGCAAAAATTTGGAATGGTATGGTAATCTATGCTGTAACACATTTAAACATTTTCAAAATCGAGTGAGTCTTTTTTTGATGTTTAAGATTAAAATTGATGTTTAAAACGTCAATGTAATACCTAGATACAGGCAGATATTTGAATCACTAAGAGCTTTATTTATTAATTTTTAGGTAAAATGTTTAAAAAATAATTAATTAATAAATAAATAATAAGTGATTTAATAAAATATTTCTTTTTCAATATTTTTACTATTATGAATGTAACTGAACTAAAAAAACAAGCTGTGTTTCGGTAACCTTTCCAGATTTGCGAAGTGTTCCATTTCACAATAAATTTGGAAAACCTTGAGCCATAAACATGGCTCGTTACAAATGGATATAGGGCTGTATTCCCAAACATTATAAAGCTTTTCAGTGTCTACATGTCGCCGTGAATTGGTTTGAGAGCCAAGAAGAATTAAATAACACAAATTATGTGTTTTTTAAGCCTTTAAAGTATTCAAGATTTAACAGCTTGAAAAAGAACAGCTATCTTTCAGCAGAAATTAATAATAATATTTCTGAATAGAAATTATTTTATTTTAAAGCGATATATATAAATCAACGGCGTAACCGCCTCGTATCAGAGTCATGCAATGCATGAGGGCCCAGCGAAAAGGGGGGGGGGGATTTCTTCATACTCAATACAACAAATTCCATGGGGAGGCTTACGTGACTTTTGCATGAGGGCCTCAAATTTTCGGTAACGCCAATGACGTAAATCTAGAATTTTTCAAATATTCATACTGTATGTACTTCTTTCATCACCAATACGTTCGTATAAGCAAGGTTCTATTGGGTGTCTACAAGGGTGTTTATCTAAGCTAAGTATATTTTTTGTTCAGTCTAATAATAAAATAAACGATATAGATAAAATTTCTGAACCAGACAGGCCGCTTTAATTTTAATAATGTAGCGGCGTGGCATATTTTTTGATTTATTTTTCACAAACTACATCCCACCTGGAAAAAAATTTGGAAGATGATCTGACCAATTCTTCAAACAAGATATTAACATAAATCTTCGAGCTCTGCAAAATGATGGCTTTGTCATGAAATATTTGTATTGCAATGTTATATACCTATCAACCAGGGACTATATATTGGCTCTACCATCCGCCACGGCTTTACATCTGTGTTCAACAGACGTTTTCCGTGGCGTAACCATGGCCGGCGCCATCATACAGGCGAAATAGGCAACCGCCTAAGGCGCAAGCCATAAGAGGGCGCTTAAATGGAGGAGTAAAATATTTGTTTATACTTATAAAAAAATATATATAACATTTTCGAGCTCGAAAACTTTGCCATCACAAAGAGTACCGCTCTTTATAGTGCAAAAAAATATTGAGCGAGAGCTAAAAACATTCATTTACGGAAAACCGTAAATTCCTAGTATTGCCTGGGGTGCCAAATAACCTCGCGCCGGTACTGGGCGTAACGAACGTAATGCGTTATTCAGTTTTGTGCTAGGATTGTCTCGAGAACAATTGACCAAGACTTGATGGCTTGCACTTGGTGATGGTGTGCGAAAAATTAGCCTATAAAAATATCCGGAGGTAGGTACGATGAGTGTAAATCTACTCTTTCTCCGTATGAAGCCACAAATTTACTAAATGCTAAGTAGTTTGCTTACGTAGCTACCAAGTTGGCTTGGAGAGATGGAACCGACATTTAAGGAAACAATTTAAGCCAAGTATTGATATAAATTTCTAATAACAGTATGAATAAATAATATTTGAATCTATCTTGGTCAAAGCCAAGTGAAGTAAAATTTAAAATTAAATTCTAGGTGTAGGCAAAATATTGCCTCCTGGTTTAGAGGAAAATAACTTGAAAATATGCTCCACTTTGGGAGCGTGTATGGTTTATAAAAAATAAAGAAAACATACCTTCTCGACATGCTCTGATGTGATAGCCTCACTTTCTAAATGCAGGGGGAGTAACTTTTCCAGATCTGTCTCTTCAATAAGTTCGGATTTTTTTTTCTTTATAAGATGACAGTTTGCATCTTCCATTTTGTCACGTCTTAAAAATGTCACCCAAAAGAATCTATGCAACGTTGATGTCAAAAATTACAATGATTGTGTAAATTCGTTAGATTATGAAAATGGTTAATGTTTGTTACAACATGCTACTATTTTGTAACCCGAACATTTATAAAATGCAGCTCATAAAAATAGTGCTGTATGAATTATTACATTACAAATAAGAAAACGCCCAACCGATAATTTTATTTTTGTCAGATACGGAGATATTATCAGCAAGATAAAGTACTATCATATTATTTATCATATCGATTGCTTAACATTGACACTAGGGCTTCCAATTAACCGGACATTTAAACTAACCGGTTTTCGGTTTTTTTCAAATAAATAAACCGGGTAACCGGTTTAAACCGGATTTATTTTCAAAAAACCAATTTTAGTACTACACTAACCCATGTTTCAAAAAAAAAAGTATTATGATTACTTAAAAACAGTCAATAAGTGCATACAGTTAGAAAGTAGATAAAATATATTGCTGTTTTTGTTTAAGAAGTTCACGGGTTCGAATCCCGGTACAGACAGTTTTATATATATTTTTTAAATTTATAAATCGATTTATGAATTTCTGTTTGGAGGCATGGATGTTTGTGATGTCTTGAATTCCCCCCTCCGACCCGTTCTATCCTGAGCACGGAGCGTAACGAGAGCTACTAGCTAGTCACTTGTCCTGTTCTAGCCCTACGCTTCGATTTTTACTATCCTTGGAAAAAAGAAATGTTGAGCAGCTGAGTAACAAGCAGTTATCGTGAAAGAAATTGAAATAAACTCCACCAGGAGTCCATATGCTCCACATTGGGAGTGGGTATGGTTAAAAAATATTTTTATTTAAAGAAAATATTTATTTTTAAAAAATCTCGTCAGTTAAGTGTCATCAAATAATGATTTTTCTGGTGTTTAGCTATTGAATCCTTTAGCTTATAAATGGTATTTTTAAATAATAAAACACTCTTTTATACTAATTTCACATTTATCATTTTAGAAATCGGTTGAGAATACTCGTCATGAGTGATTGAGTGAAATATAACTTAAATAAAAAACATTTTTTATTGAATAACCATGTAGTACATATTGTATATTAATATACCTTATTACAGGCTTAGAATTAAATGAACTTTCGGTTAGATCATTTTCACTTATATGTAGTGTAGCTCCCCATAGAACTTAGTTTGGCTACAATATTTTATTTTTGAACTAAAATAAAATTTAATACACACAGATGGTTGTGATAGCATATTTAAAATATATTAAATATGTATTTTGTGATATTTTCAACAAAATCAAAAATCAAGTTCACTTTGTACCAGTGAAAACCATCCAATCTACAAGCGCAATTATTTGTAGTATAATATATATTATAAATATTAGTAATTTTGTCAGTAACTACCAATTTTCACTATGCGCAAACATGCATTCGTGTCCTAACGATTGTATGAATAACATTGTCACATTTTTAAATAATCGTTTAAAAGAAATGGAATACATGTAACATCTAGTGTTCAATTGTATAACACTTCGAATACCTACTTCCGCGTCTTTATTTTTTCTTTTGTTTGCCGCATGTGTATATTGTAAAGACATGGACCCTTAAAAGTAGCCGACGATTTATGGCACCGATTGTTTGAAAATAAAAATAAAAACATTTTAAAATTGAATTGTTTTATATCTTGAAGGAAGTAATAAAACATGAGTTTGGTCACTTTAACCTTTTTATGTATGTATGCTGCAAAAAAAGTGAATACAAATTGTCATCTCTTTAAATTAAGGTACTGTTTCGTTCTCGGTTCGTTCACGTTCTCGGAATAATAGCAATCGTATATATTATACAATATTTAAGTTCTATATCCAATATTATATTGTTAATCTATATATTAATACTCGATAATGTCCGTCCGTCTGAATGATTGTCCGCGATTTTCCCTCCCCCTCCTCCGCCCCAGCCCCGCTGTCACCATTTTTTTATTCATACCAAATACATACTTTTTTCGTTTGTATATGGTCGCGATTTCGCCTTTTCGATGACGTCAAGAAAGACGGTCCTCCTCCCCCCCCCATCCTGCCCCGCTGTCGTCATTAATTCATTTCTTCATTTTTCTCTGACGTCATGAGTGAATTTTTGAAATCATGACATTTTTATTTTATTATGTGTAAAAACAATTAATTTTCAAAAAATATTCTCTCCAGCTGTGGGATTCGATACCATGCCCCAATTTTCATGCGCGTCGTTCGGACGGCTTACACACTGGTCTACGAATCCTCTTGAGAAAAGCGATATAAAAACTTTATATAATTTAAATAATACAAAGCAAAAAATAAGAACGCGTTTTAAGTGAACTAATAATGACATCTGTGGGTGAAATCTTGCACTAAACGATATTGAATTCCAAGATTTCCACCTGCAGGGTTGTGAACGGCTATATAGGGCTGCTCAATTATATATAATAATTTAATTAACTATTTATTTATATATATACGAAAAATGGTTGTTAGCAAATTTAAACATTATTCCAAAAATTAAATAATTTACGAGGTCTATTTCTGCTAATAGAAAAAATAATTGTTAGCAAACTTAAACATTATTCCAAAAATTAAGTAATTTACAAGGACTATTTTTGCTACTATGAAAAATAATTGTTAGCAAACTTAAAAATTATACCAAAAATAAAATAATTAACGAAATTTCTGCTTCTAAGAAAAATGGTTGTTAGCAAACATAAACATTGTTCCAAAAATTAAATAATTTACAAGGTCTATTTCTGCTAATAGGAAAAATAATTGTTAGCAAACTTAAACATTATTCCAAAAATTAAGTAATTTACAAGGACTATTTTTGCTACTATGAAAAATAATTGTTAGCAAACTTAAACATTATTCCAAAAATTAAGTAATTTACAAGGACTATTTTTGCTACTATGAAAAATAATTGTTAGCAAACTTAAAAATTATACCAAAAACAAAATAATTAACGAAATTTCTGCTTCTAAGAAAAATGGTTGTTAGCAAACTTAAACATTATTCCAAATATTAAATAATTTACGAGGTCTATTTCTGCTAATAGGAAAAATAATTTTTAGCAAACTTAAACATTATTCCAAAAATTAAGTAATTTACAAGGACTATTTTTGCTACTATGAAAAATGGTTGTTAGCAAATTTAAACATTATTCCAAAAATTAAATAATTTACGAGGTCTATTTCTGCTAATAGGAAAAATAATTGTTAGCAAACTTAAACATTATTCCAAAAATTAAGTAATTTACAAGGACTATTTTTGCTACTATGAAAAATAATTGTTAGCAAACTTAAAAATTATACCAAAAACAAAATAACTAACGAAATTTCTGCTTCTAAGAAAAATGGTTGTTAGCAAACTTAAACATTATTCCAAAAATTAAGTAATTTACAAGGACTATTTTTGCTACTATGAAAAATGGTTGTTAGCAAACTTAAAAATTATACCAAAAACAAAATAATTTACGAGGTCTATTTCTGCTAATAGAAAAAATAATTGTTAGCAAACTTAAACATTATTCCAAAAATTAAGTAATTTACAAGGACTATTTTTGCTACTATGAAAAATAATTGTTAGCAAACTTAAAAATTATACCAAAAATAAAATAATTAACGAAATTTCTGCTTCTAAGAAAAATGGTTGTTAGCAAACATAAACATTATTCCAAAAATTAAATAATTTACAAGGACTATTTTTGCTACTATGAAAAATAATTGTTAGCAAACTTAAAAATTATACCAAAAACAAAATAATTAACGAAATTTCTGCTTCTAAGAAAAATGGTTGTTAGCAAACTTAAACATTATTCCAAAAATTAAGTAATTTACAAGGACTATTTTTGCTACTATGAAAAATAATTGTTAGCAAACTTAAAAATTATACCAAAAACAAAATAACTAACGAAATTTCTGCTTCTAAGAAAAATGGTTGTTAGCAAACTTAAACATTATTCCAAATATTAAATAATTTACGAGGTCTATTTCTGCTAATAGGAAAAATAATTGTTAACAAACTTAAACATTATTCCAAAAATTAAATAATTTACGAGGTCTATTTCTGCTAAGAAAAATGGTTGTTAGCAAACTTAAACATTATTCCAAAAATTAAATAATTTACGAGGTCTATTTCTGCTAATAGGAAAAATAATTGTTAGCAAACTTAAACATTATTCCAAAAATTAAGTAATTTACAAGGACTATTTTTGCTACTATGAAAAATAATTGTTAGCAAACTTAAAAATTATACCAAAAACAAAATAACTAACGAAATTTCTGCTTCTAAGAAAAATGGTTGTTAGCAAACTTAAACATTATTCCAAATATTAAATAATTTACGAGGTCTATTTCTGCTAATAGGAAAAATAATTGTTAGCAAACTTAAACATTATTCCAAAAATTAAGTAATTTACAAGGACTATTTTTGCTACTATGAAAAATGGTTGTTAGCAAATTTAAACATTATTCCAAAAATTAAATAATTTACGAGGTCTATTTCTGCTAATAGAAAAAATAATTGTTAGCAAACTTAAACATTATTCCAAAAATTAAGTAATTTACAAGGACTATTTTTGCTACTATGAAAAATAATTGTTAGCAAACTTAAAAATTATACCAAAAATAAAATAATTAACGAAATTTCTGCTTCTAAGAAAAATGGTTGTTAGCAAACATAAACATTATTCCAAAAATTAAATAATTTACAAAATTTCTGCTATTACGAAAAATAGTTGTTAGCAAACTAGAACATTATTCCAAAAATAAATAATTTACAATTTAAATACTGCAGGGCAGGGCTGTCGATATACGCCCCGAGATATTTCTTTTACTATCAGAATTTCTGGATTATTCAATAAATAGGTTAGTAATTTATTTTTCACGCCAGTTACTTTTCTGACTACTTAAAAATGCAACAAAAATCTCTCCGTTGAGGTCAACGGGCTTACAGCTAGTCTATATATTAATACTCGATAATGTCCGTCCGTCTGAATGATTGTCCGCGATATCCCCTCCCCCTGCCCCTTCCCCCTCCCTTCTCAAAGCTCCGCTGACGCAATATTTTTATTCATACTAAAGACATATTTTCCCAATACACTGTTTATTATTTGACGATACAAATCGCTGAAAAAAATTCATACAAAAAAACGCCGCGACCGTGGATCGAACACAGAACTCTGGATTACCAGTCGAGCTCTCTATCAACTGAGCTAACGTCATAAATATCAAGGCGATAAAAATACATTATATAAATCAAGCATTTGAAAATGGAACGATATTTGTGATTCACAAACTGACTTCGATTGTTTTTATTCAAGATTGTGACGTCTGTCAAATATGAATGTGGTATATTTTACATAATATAGTTTCGACAGTTAAATGCAAATATTCCATGTGTGTCATATGCTGACGGCTATTAAATATTTTACTTTTTAACAGAGGGTATTTAGAATTTATCCCGATAATTTAAAAGTTTTGTATCTTTTGTTTTAAATAACGAGTAAACGAGTCTATGCTTTGGACAAGGTAAATTTATGCTCAAATAGTAATATAAATAAAGTAAGCGAAATAGTTTGATAGATTGGGGTCAACGAGATTAAAATACGGCAAAGTGAGCCAAGTTAGGATGATGGGAAAAAGTGAACTGAACCCACCCTTTTTATTGCATAATTTCAATCATTTTTTCTCTAAAATACATTGTTTATGCTTTCGATGGATTCGTCGGTATCTTTGTGGAAGTTCATTTGAATATAAAATAAAAAATAACTTAGATTATTCCACGTATTGTGCTACAAACTGTGACACGTGTTTCGCCTCTTTCAGAGGCATCCTCAGACAGACTTACTTTTACTTACTGAAAGTAAGTCTGTCTGAGGATGCCTCTGAAATAGGCGAAACACGTGTCACAGTTTGTAGCACAATACGTGGAATAATCTAAGTTATTTTGTATTACTTTTTTATGCTTATTTATTGAAAAAACTTTCACATAAAATTAAAAGTTGATGACAGTTCCCACAAAAATTAATTGAAAACGTAATTGCACTTAAAAGTCAAATGGAAAAGTTTCACCATTTTTATGTTTGGTTCCCTTAAAGACTCATATATTCCTAAAAATAAGCTCCGTTTGGTGAATTAGTGAAGTTAATTTATTCTGATTAATTTGATAAATATGCATTTGATTGTAACATGGAAAATTGATAATTTTGTTTTGATAAAATGTGCAATTAATTTATACCATTTTGCATGTGAAAAATGATTATTAGCAAACTTAAACATTATTTCAAAAATTAAGTAATTTACAATTTAAAACTGCAGGGCTGTCGATATATGCGCCGAGGTCGATTTATGCTACTATGAAAAATGATTGTTAGCAAACTTGAACATTATTCCAAAGATTTAATATTTTACGAAATTTTTGTCACTACGAAAAAAATTGTCAGCAAACTTAAACATTATTCCAAAAATTAGGTAATTTACGAGGTATATTTCTGCTAATAGGAAAACTAATTGTTAGCAAACTCAACATTATTCCAAAAATTAAATAACTTACAATTTAAATACTACAGGGCATGCTGTCGATATATGGCCCGAGATATATTTATTTTATTTTTAGAATTTCTGGCTTATTCAATAAATAGGTTTGTAATTTTCTGACTTCTTAAAAATGCAACAAAAATCCCCCCGTTGAGGTCAACGGGCTTACAGCTAGTATAGATATTAATAGTCGATAATGTCCGTCCGTCCGTCCGTCCGTCTGTAAATTGTCCCCGATTTTCCCTCCCCCTCCTCCGCCCCAGCCCCGCTGTCACCATTTTTTTATTCATACTAAATGTATACTTTTTTCGTTTGTATATGGTCGCGATTTCGCCTTTTCGATGACGTCAAGAAATACGGTCCTCCTCCCCTCCCCCACCCCCATCCTGCCCCGCTGTCGCCATTAATTCATTTCTTCATTTTTCTCTGACGTCTATGTGTGAATTTTTGAAGTCAAACAAAATTATCGTACTAACCAAAAATATTCTCTCAAGCTGTGGGATTCGATACCATGCCCCAATTTTCATGCGCGACGTTCGGACAGCTTACACACTGCTCTATGAATCTAATTGAGAAAAGCGATATAAAAACTCTATATAATTTAAATAATACAAAGCAAAAAATAAAAACGCGTTTTTAGTGAACTAATAATGACATCTGTGGGTGAAATCTTGCACTAAACGAATTTGAACTGTTCTGAAAATTCCAAGATTTCAAAATGCAGGGTTGTGAGAGGCTATATAGGGCTGCTCAATTATATATAATAATTTAATTAACTATTTATTTATATATATACGAAAAATGGTTGTTAGCAAACTTAAACATTATTCCAAAAATTAAATAATTTACGAGGTCTATTTCTGCTAATAGGAAAAATAATTGTTAGCAAACTTAAAAATTATACCAAAAATAAAATAATTTACGAAATTTCTGCTTCTAAGAAAAATGGTTGTTAGCAAACTTAAACATTATTCCAAAAATTAAATAATTTACGAGGTCTATTTCTGCTAATAGGAAAAATAATTGTTAGCAAACTTAAACATTATTCCAAAAATTAAGTAATTTACAAGGACTATTTTTGCTACTATGAAAAATGGTTGTTAGCAAACTTAAACATTATTCCAAAAATTAAATAATTTACGAGGTCTATTTCTGCTAATAGGAAAAATAATTGTTAGCAAACTTAAACATTATTCCAAATATTAAATAATTTACGAGGTCTATTTCCGCTAATAGGAAAAATAATTGTTAGCAAACTTAAACATTATTCCAAAAATTAAGTAATTTACGAGGTCTATTTCTGCTAATATGAAAAATAATTGTTAGCAAACTTAAAAATTATACCAAAAATTAAGTAATTTACGAAATTTCTGCATCTAAGAAAAATGGTTGTTAGCAAACTTAAACATTATTCCAAAAATTAAATAATTTACGAGGTCTATTTCTGCTAATAGGAAAAATAATTGTTAGCAAACTTAAACATTATTCCAAATATTAAATAATTTACGAAATTTCCGCTAATACGAAAAATAGTTGTTAGCAAACTTAAACATTATTCCAAAAATTAAGTAATTTACAAGGACTATTTTTGCTACTATGAAAAATGGTTGTTAGCAAACTTAAACATAATTCCAAAAATTAAGTAATTTACGAGGTCTATTTCTGCTAATAGGAAAAATAATTGTTAGCAAACTTAAATATTATTTAAAAAATTAAGTAATTTACAAGGTTGTTAACAAACTTAAACATTATTCCAAAAATTCAATAATTTACGAGGTCTATTTCTGCTAATAGGAAAAATAATTGTTAGCAAACTTAAACATTATTCCAAAAATTAAATAATTTACGAGGTCTATTTCTGCTAATAGGAAAAATAATTGTTAGCAAACTTAAAAATTATTCCAAAAATTAAGTAATTTACAAGGACTATTTTTGCTACTATGAAAAATGGTTGTTAGCAAACTTAAACATTATTCCAAAAATTCAATAATTTACGAGGTCTATTTCTGCTAATAGGAAAAATAATTGTTAGCAAACTAAAACATTATTCCAAAAATAAATAATTTACAATTTAAATACTGCAGGGCAGGGCTGTCGATATACGCCCCCAGATATATTTCTTTTACTATCAGAATTTCTGGATTATTCAATAAATAGGTTAGTAATTTATTTTTGACGCCTGTAAATTTTCTGACTACTTAAAAATGCAACAAAAATCCCCCCGTTGAGGTCAACGGGCTTACAGCTAGTCTATATATTAATAGTCGATAATGTCCGTCCGTCCGTCCGTCTGTAAATTGTCCCCGATTCCCCCGATTTTTTTTTTATTTTATTTACTTTGGCTATACGGAAACATTATCTAAGCGTGCACGAGAGTGCTTCAAATTTCAAGCTGCTGTCAGACGTCAGGGGCTACATTAGATTAGCTCATACATACAAACACAAATACCAATCTCGTTGTATTGTATGAAACTTGATGACAGTTTCTCCGAAAGTCTTTTTGCACATGTAAGTTCACTCTGAAGGAGACGAATTTGGGTCCAGTTTTTACTATTCTATTATTTTTTACGTGCATTAGCTTTGATTTTATTTTACAATAATTTATGCTTTGCAGTAGTGTCTTAATATTTGTGGATTTGCTTGTAGATTAATGTATAAGGTGAAGTGGAAACTTACAGAATTTCGTAAATAGTATACGATGCTAAACTTTTCTCTAGCCCTAATAGATCTAGATTTAAATATCTGGCGATTTCCGCCAAACACTACCAGTCATTCCAAGATCGACCGCTGCCGATGAAATAAACGCTTGCCTCAAAACATCGACTCTGTGGCGCTATGTGAAGAAACTGCAGCTAACGATAAACATGCGAGTTGCATTTTTAATCGATCCATCTGCGGTAGTTTTCTCCAAGCCAGTGCTGACTATCGTCGGTTACGGCCGTGTTCCTGTTGACGAATCGAACGGATTGATTTCGATTCCGTCGAATTTTTGCAATTTCGTCTCAACGAAGGACGGCTTCATCAACAAAATGTTCCCAAACATCTAATCACAAAAATCACAATTGGTCGAGTGAACGAGCAATTCTTGGGGCTAAGAAAAAAGATGTGGATCATTTAAACTTCACAATTCAAAATCAAATCGTTGATCTACTGCATTCCTTTAAATTTATCGACTGTGCCACGTGAATTACATAATTTCAATGTAATTTAAATAAATTTGAATCATTCAAATTATGTACACTCCCACAGATTTTGTCACTAACGACCCGGGTTTCGCCTTTCGGCATCTTCAGGCGTTCAAGCGCACGGATGAACTTGAACTGACGCTTAGTAAATGGATGTTTCGTGTTTATATATTAAATAAATGTATCACTGAGTCTAAAGCCATCGTTGGCGAAAAGGGTAAGCTCATGGGAATTCCCAAAGATTTGAGTAGTGAGTGGTTTTTAGAATTATATTTATTTGTTTGTCGGCAAAGGTTTTATGATATTATTTATGATATTATTTATATAGGGTATAGAAGTGGAGAGCCAGGAAGGTTTAATATCTCGTTCAAAATCGGAAGACTATGTAACTGTGCCCTATTAATTTCTAAAATTTCCTGGAAAAAGAGCTTATGACTGTCCGTATTTGGGTGTAACATTTTTATCCCCTGTTCCTGATTGAACACGTGTCCTTCCGAAATTAAGTGATTAGCAAAAGTAGACGTGTCTTTTTTCAGTCTAAATGCTGCCATATGCTCTAATACCCTGATGTTTAAAGTCCTCTCTGTTTTGCCGATATAAAATTTATTACAACAAGAGCATTGTAATCTATAAATTCCAGATTTATTTAGGTAATGTATTTTATCTTTATTGTTAACTAATAATTTGCCTAAAGAGCTTTTACAGTAAAAGGCTGGTCTAACACTATCAGCTAGTTGTTTTTTAATTTTAAGACTAGTATTTCCTAAATAAATGATTCTACGCCAATACCTAGTATGATCTATGTCCTTTGACAATGTACCTTGAAATAACATTTTTTCTGCAAGTTTAGTTTGTTTTTTTGATAAAAGATTGTCTATAAGAGACATATCGTATCCATTGTTGATGGCTATTTGTTTGATGATTTTTAATTCGATATTAAAGTTCTTTTCATTCAAAGGAACACTCACAAGTCTATGAATTTCTGAATGAAAAGCGGCTTGTTTATAAGAAAATGGGTGCATTGAATCCTTATGTATCACGGTATCCGAAAACGTAGGCTTCCGAAATATTTTAAATTCGTGAGAACCGTTTTCAATATTAATATTTAGGTCAAGAAAGTTAATATTCTTGCCTCCGACTTCTAACGTGAATTTAATATTTTTATCTAATGAATTTATAAAGTTATGAAATTTAGTTATTTGTCTATCCGTTCCATTAAACAAGCAAATAATATCGTCTACATATCGGAACCAATAGACTATAGGTTTGGCTTCTGTTTTGTTTCTAAAAATTTTATCTTCTAAATAGTTCATATAAAATTCAGCTAACAACGGCGATAGACAGTTCCCCATCGCAAGGCCTTCTGTTTGTTTATAAATTTTATTGTTAAATTGGAAATAATTCTGGCCAACGCAAACATCTAATATATTTAGTAACTCTTTTGTTACTATTGGGTTGACTCTACGTGCATTTAAGGTATCTTCGATAATCCTTTTGCATTTGTTGACTGGTACATTAGTAAATAAACTGACCACGTCAAAGGAAATTAATTTTGAGTTGCAAGGAATGATTTGATTTTTAAGTTTTTCAACTAATTCTAATGAATTTTTTACACTATATGTCGGCTTGAATCCACTATGGTTACGAATGAGGGTGTTAGCTTTTTTCGATAATGTATAGGCTGGGGCATTAATATATGACACTACAGGGCGAATTGGGATTGAAGGTTTGTGAAGTTTCGGTAATCCGTAAAATTTGGGAGCTAGCGGATTCCGTGTAGACAAATAATATATATCTTTAGGGCTGATCGTAATATTACAACTATTAATGACATCTTTGACATCTTTGTTAAATTTTACTGTAGGGTCTTTTTTAAGTTGGACTATATTGTTGCTATCGTAATGATCACGCGTTAACAGAACTGTGGTACTTCCTTTATCCGCTTTTGTGACAATGATATCATTTTCTTTAATTTTAGCTTTAATATTCTTAAGAGTGACTAACTCATCATTGAATTTATTTCTATCTTTAACACTCGATAAATAATCCCTTTTAATAATTCGAGAGCATATATGCTTACTAGTTAGATTTTTATGTAATGCAATTTCTAAGTCTATCGCGAGGTTTTCAAAGTCAGATTTTCTATTCTGCTATTCCTAAATAAATCTGGAATTTATAGATTACAATGCTCTTGTTGTAATAAATTTTATATCGGCAAAACAGAGAGGACTTTAAACATCAGGGTATTAGAACATATGGCAGCCTTTAGACTGAAAAAAGACACGTCTACTTTTGCTAATCACTTAATTTCGGAAGGACACGTGTTCAATCAGGAACAGGGGATAAAAATGTTACACCCAAATACGGACAGTCATAAGCTCTTTTTCCAGGAAATTTTAGAAATTAATAGGGCACAGTTACATAGTCTTCCGATTTCGAACGAGATATTAAACCTTCCTGGCTCTCCACTTCTATACCCTATATAAATAATATCATAAATAATATCATAAAACCTTTGCCGACAAACAAATAAATATAATTCTAAAAACCACTCACTACTCAAATCTTTGGGAATTCCCATGAGCTTACCCTTTTCGCCAACGATGGCTTTAGACTCAGTGATACATTTATTTAATATATAAACACGAAACATCCATTTACTAAGCGTCAGTTCAAGTTCATCCGTGCGCTTGAACGCCTGAAGATGCCGAAAGGCGAAACCCGGGTCGTTAGTGACAAAATCTGTGGGAGTGTACATAATTTGAATGATTCAAATTTAAATACTTTTCATTTTGAATTTTAAACATTTATTAAACGTAATTCATTTTGAGTATTCATTCAAACTATTAAATAAAAGACGATCTATTAAATCCGAATCATAAACATTATTCATCGCAATTTGTTTTATCGTATTTAACTCAAGCTCATAACTTGCTTTAGTCATCGGAATCAACAAAAGACGATGAATAAAGCAATGAAAGGTTGCCATTTTATGCGAGATATGATGTCTGGAAGAATTGTTAATGATGTTATCGCTGTACGAATCTTTTATAAGAATACTGAAACTATGCCGATTATCAATAATCTCGACCGTTAAATCCAAAAAGTGTATTCTATTCAACCCCAACTCCATTGATAATTGAATATGCGGGTTAATGTTATTAATATGTTTTAAGAATTGATAAAGTTGTCTCTATGTACCTCCCTGATAGTGCTAAGTACTAAGATGTCATCTGCGTATCTATGGCAATAAATGACATTTCTAAAGAGATTATAATTACTGATTTTAGATTCTAAAAAATCCATGAAAATATCTGTTTGATTTTTTGTTTCTAATCATCAAATTCGAGACCTTGTCACCCTAATATAATACAATGATAAACTTTGACCAATTATCCCTTGCTTTCCTTTTCTTTTTAAAATTACATAAAATTCGGTTAAAATTGAGTTTATAAAAAGTAGTGAAATATTATTTGTAGTAACTGGTGTGTTTAACAATTGATTTTATTTCAGATAACTTATTTAGATTATTTTATTAGATAATTTTATTTACTGATTTGTTTCCATCAAATTACTTTTTCATAAAATTCCCGTATAATATGAACTCTTAAAATTTTCATGTTTGTCAATGGTATTTTTGAGCACATTTTTCATTTAAGATATTAAAAAAAACTGAATGAAAGCAATGAATTGGTCAAATGTGATAAAAAATATTGTTTTTGCTTACAGACGGAAACATTACATTCTGGAAAAATTGATTATGAACAAGGCACTAAAAAAACTGATTATCCTGATCAATTTAAACTACATAAGTCAGACATAGGAGAACAAACTTTCACACCTGACAGAAAAAAGAAAAAACTACCCATTTGGGTATTATAAAACATCATAATACGTCCCACACTGGACAACAAAAATTTAAATGTGACTTATGCAATTTTAAAACTTCTCCGTCTGGTTACTTAAAAACGCATAAAATGTCACACACTGGAGAAAAACCTTTCAAATGTGACCAATGCAGTTATAGAACTATTGCGTCTGGTAACTTAAAAAAGCATAAAATGTCACACACTGGAAAAAAACCTTTTAAATGTGCCCAATGCAATTTTAAAACTATTCGGGCTAGCGATTTAAAAATACACACGTTGTCACACACTGGAGAAAAGCCTTTCAAATGTGACCAATGCAGTTTTAGAACTGCCAGGCTTGGTAACTTAAAAACGCACAAAATGTTACACACTGGAGAAAAGCCTTTTAAATGTGACCAATGCAATTATAAATCTATTCAATATTCTACTTTAAAATCCCATAAACAGTCACACACGAGACGAGCCTTTTAAATGTGACCAATGCAATTGTTAAACTGCTCTCTACGGTGACTTAACAAAACATGAAAAATGACACAAGAAAAATCCTTTGAATGTGACCAATGCAGTTACTTGTCTGCTCGTTCTAAAACTTCACAGTGCAATAAAGGTTGGACACGATAAAAGCCTTACAATTGAGACCAGTCATTGCAGTCTTAAGTTCCAAGCAGTGTTATAGAAAAAGTATCAAATCATAAACTCCGTTGATTCTCAGTTTATACTTTTCTAACGGTTGTACGTAGATCGACCCTCAATTATCTATGTAAGTTTGAAATATTATATGAAGATTTTGTTATGCGTTGGTGTTGATAACTTTTGATTTACTCAGCATTAAAATATCTATATATGTATGAATATTGATTTGTTATGACGTGGTGTAGAGTAGTTTTTTTTAGCTATCAAAAAATACATAGTTTTAATTGTAATTTACTATGACAATTGATAGTATTCGAAAATATTATTATGATTTTTAAAAATTGATTCAATAAACAAATATCTTGGCAATAAATCTTTTTTTATATTTTTTTAAAAACCCTTGTTTTATCACTTTTAGCAACATCTTTTTTTTTGGTAAAATTTATCGAATAAGGCTTGGAGCTAGTGCAATCTTTTTTAAAAATTCTTTGGAGTGCAAAGGGTTAAGGGAATTGATATGGGAATTATTTTAATCTTTTGAGTACACTTAAATGAAAGCATATTTTCAAAAAATATTTTTATTACGAATTACTCTTACTTATATATGTGATATCATTTAAATAATATGAGCATCAATCTTTAAAGACTCCGTTAACAAAACGTATTCGGAAATATTTCTATGCTCAATTTAAAAACATAAAACAGTCTGGGCCAAAGTTTGCAGCCTATATCGGGTATTTTTGACCATTACCACAAATATTCACAATAATTAATGCAATCTCAAGAATCCTAAGGTATGTATTTTTACATTTCTTCACAAGAAGAAAAACAAACAAGCTTTTATATGATGAACGCCTCGGTTGACAAAATTCTGCAATAAAGCAAATACGATGTATTATTCACATTTTTTCCTCCGAAGGGCTGTACAATACCATTGCTTAGCCAAGAAATATAAACGTGGAAATATAAACGTGGAAAGAAGTATGACCGTAGCATTATAACGAAAAAATTTGCAACACTTTTCTTCTAGTGGGTCAATGTTAGACCGATGGCTTGAGTTACCTGTATTGTGTGTCATGTTAAAAATAATTAATGAGCTTATATTATTATTGTATGTGTCTTGAATTCAATGCATGCATGCTCTACAATAATCGCTCTTTCTATGATATTTATTGACAACTAGATGATGCTGTTCTCGTTAAGGTAATATTTTAAGGCCCTTCGACTATTTTTTTTTTGAAATTCATTAGAATAAGGCCAATAATGAGGAAACCACTGGGGTCCTTAAACGACCCCCATTGGCAGAGAAGTACTTTTTAGTCCCCGAGCCGCGAGAGTTAGGTTAGTAATTATTTTTTATATGGTATACTTTTTTTCCATTTTAATTAAAAGTGAAAATAACGTATAATAAAATTGACATAAGTATGTAAAAAGTAATACTGCATATTTTTTTAAATAATATCTTTCCACCAAATATTGACAGTGAACAACCTAAAGGCTTACATTAATAAAAAAGTAAAAATTAAGTTTTTTCTTTCTCTGTTTCTATACTTATTATGGCTTATTTTAGAAAAGTGGCATTTTTTTTAAAAATGAATGTATTCATACATGTATTCATACGTAGAGAAATTTTTAAAAAGAGAGATTTTTTTAAAATACAACATGGTGTTAACTTTACTTTGCTTTTTCTGTCGTACGTTTAAGTTATCATAATTTAAAGTCAATCTATAGCTGTGTGTGTTATCACTCTTGCACATTTTGCAGCGCAGTTATTTTTTTCATTTATTATTTTGATTAGTCAAACATCGATTCATTTGTCTATTCAAATATGGGCAATATATTTTTTATTATTGTCTATGGTATTACCGTATTTGATACAGCTTGTACTTTCTACTGACCTAAATCAGTTTTCTCTTGAAATGGATATCAAAATAGAACCTCAAGATGAATTTCTGTCAACAAATTCACCCGAAAACGCTGATAATAGCAATAATACCATCTGGAATCAGAAGCAGTCGATTGACATCAAAGTCGAGACAATCGTGAAGCAGGAAAGAATTGCTGGCGATAATGACCATCACGAGACTAATAAGGTAGCATTTAACATTACTAAGTCGCACGGGTTGTACAAAATTTTAGAAATATATGGCTATTACGCGGTTAACACGTGCAGCAATCACGCATGTTTTTTGAGGTTATGACACTTGAATGTTGTTTAAATTGAATATCATTGTGAAACTAGACGCAAAGTAATTTGATATATAATAGGCCCCTTTTATTTCGTCGAAAATTTTCGAACGTAGCTAAAAACAAAGCTATGATTTAAAATATGTTGTTTTTGCCGATTTGACTGTCGCAATAAATCACATACTATTTGAAGATCTCTTATAAATTATGCGAAGTAAATTTTAGCATGAAAACATCGCCATCGCATATGAAATCGTATAGCATCGAAACGGTGGCGATCGGACTTGGGCGGAGTGATTATGTTATGGTATCGCACGTTCAGATTCATAAACAGTTTTCATTCGATAGAAGACAGTCGGTATATGTTTACGTTACTCGTAAATATATACCGACTGTCGTCATTTGTAGATATGTTCAGACATTTTCACAAAAATGTTCATGAGCAGATGACGGAAAAATACTACCAATGACGCGACGCTGTCTCACATTGTCAAAATACTCCTATTAAGGACTGCTATTTTTGTCGCCAGAGTAATTCTACCTCTCTTATGCCGTTATCGTGCGTTCAAATCCCGCATTTTTCTTCATTAAGCGCGCGCAATTCTTTCGCGCTCTCTTTAATTTTCTACTACGGCCTGAATGAACGCAACGCAATTATATAATTAATTGGGCTGCGGCGCCGTTCCTCGTTGTGTATTATTTAACTGTTCGGTATGAGGTTATGTGATCTGTTTGTACATCAAAAGACTCGAACGCAATAATCCGCCTCAAAAGAGAACGCATCGACCGCTAGACCATCGCTAGTTGTGAACGGTGTGGCGGATTTAACAATCATAAACAGCTGTCAAATCGTATTCGAGATAGAAATTGTCGCGCACCATTGCCATGCTAAAAGACTGCACTACGTTCGATTTGTCTTCTCAGTCGGCTAGCACTGTATAAATAAAAATTTTAATTGTATATAATGTTTGCAATCTTGAAAAAGCCACACAAAACCAAGTCTGAGTTGATTCCGAGATAAGTGAACATATCATTTGGATTTAATAAATTTATATTGGCATTTTAGGTCGAGCGTGCTTTTGCTAATTTTGCTAAGTCATTTCATCAAATATAAAATGCAATATTTGGTGTTCTTGTTGTTTCAGCTAATCACCACTCATACCAACTCTAAAGATCTCATTGAACCACCAGCGATAACTTCGTCGCAAACTGATTTACCTTCGACGTCTTATATAAACCAAATGCGTATCAAAAAAGAATTTGTACTGCAAGAAGTGAACGTTGTTATAATGCTTAACAATGGTGTTTTCTTTGAGCGAAATTTTGTATGTAAGGTTTGCTACGATATATTTCCATCATCAAACTTACTTGAGCAGCATGTTACTAACCATGCTTTATTGAAATTTGATGAGGAAAACAGGTTCGTCATATTTTCATTATTAAATAACTTCTGCTGCCATAGCAACAATAGAATAAATTTATTCTATACTTCGTACCTTAAACATTTTTTTACCACTTGGCTACTATTTTCAATGCAAAATTAGTTGATAATTATTGTACTTTTTCTTGGTACCATATTTAATGAGACATGCATTTTTTATTTTATTTCATGTGACAATGAAGAATGAAGCTTGAAAGTGATTTATTAATAAAACTCGGTGATGACTTAGTATCATCAAATACTTCAGAGAACTTCTACCGTATGAAAATAAATGACGAACGTTCTATTGAAATTAAGCAAGAGCCACTGGCGAATCTCGAAGAAACGATCGACGATCAAGATCAACACGAGCTTAAAAGGGTAATATGATTATTTTGATAAAATCGCGAATTTCATTACGAGAGTAAATCACACATTATCATAAAAAATATTTATTTGATATCCGAAATACGAATTATTTTGACGGAAATGTTGCCAAACTTTATAAATGACAGAATGATAGATGCTTCTTTAGTAATATCTTGTTTTCTTATTTTTTTCAGTTTCGAAATGCCAGTCTTACCTGTCCAACAGATAGTAAACTTAATTCGACGAACTTGTCTCGGAATCAAGGTTCAATGGATTATAATAACGAAACGTCGGTCAAAACAGAAATTTTACGACACAAAGTTGACGTTGTAATAATGATGGAAAACAGTGTGTTTTATCAACAAAATTTTGTTTGCAGCGTTTGTTTTGGAATATTTCGGTCATCAAATTTACTTCACAAACATTTGGCTATTCATAGAAAAATGAGATTCAATGAAGAGAAAAGGTTTGTTTCAAATATCAATGCAAAAGATAGTTTATTGTAGTTTGGAATTTTAGTTGTCGTGGAATTTAAACATAGGATAGCGATTTGCTCTTGAATTTTCTCTAGTTTTATTTTCTAACAATAAAATCTTTCTTATTTTATAACTAGAATAAAGATGATTGCTTAACGCATCACACAGCAGTCACAATTCTTAACTTTGTAATATCGAATTGATTTAAAAAGTGTCCATGGCATTGACGCCGGTGACATTTGCTTATTTATTTGTAAATACATTCTTTTCCAGAGAGCTAATTATAATACCAGAAAAATATACTCGGTGATGCTTATTATTTTTAAAAATGTCACATTTAATGTTTAAAAAGACTTAATTTATCAATTGTTTAAACAGAATACTTGTCAATCACTCTGCAAAACAATTTGATTCGTTAATGCCATATCAAATCTTTTCACCGTGATAAAAAATGATTTTTCTTTCAAGTTATGGTTATGCTCGATCGTATTACAATCTTGTGAGCTTAGAAATATATGTATTTGATCGTTAAAGTAATTCACAAAAAAAGATGGTGGGCTGATATTTAACTTTTTGTTTTTGTTTTCATGTAACAATTAAGTACGAAGCTTAAAACGGATATCAACATAGAACCACAGTATGAATTACTGTCACCCTCTTATCAGAATTCAATTGGTAGCGATATTCATCAAAATAATTTGAATGGCGTTTGCAATGAGGATCATTCGATTGACATCAAACACGAGGCACTCGAAGTCCACAAAAAAATAATTGAACATAAAAATCACCACGGGTCGAAAAAGGTATTTCTTCTCGACCAAAATGGAGTTCTTAAATAAAAAAATATAAGTCGGCAAATGTTAATAAATTTTCGTGCTCAAAAAGTACAAAAAACATTATTCAAACAACAATCATAGTTCAATACTGTTTGATATTTCGTTTCTAACTATCAAATTTGAGGCGCTCTCACCCTGTTATGAAACAATGACATCACTCTACTTGCCTTGTTATTCCTTTTTTGAAATGACATTTAAATCGAGAGATAGTTAATGACTTAAGAGTCATGTTGTCATTAGTGTAATTAAGAAACGATTCTTTTACTCAGTTTTCTATATAATCCGTTAAAATCAAATCAATAACAAAATGTTATTATTCGTTAATAATAATAGTCATTAAGAAATGTTAATTTGTCACAATGCTTTTATTGAGAAACTTGTACATTTAAAAAAAACCGAAAGAAAGCATTCAATCAGATATATATGATTTAAAATATTGTTTTTGCTTACAGACAGAAAGATTACTACATTCTGGAAAAAGAAGTTTCAAGAATGAACAATGCACCAATAAAACTGTTTATTCTACAGACTTAGCGCTCAAAATGTCACAAAGTGACTGTGAAACTGACCAATGCAATTATAGACCGATAAAATCTGGTCAATTAAAATTGCATAAAAAGTTATACAGCAGAAAAAAGCCTTTCAAATGTGACCAATGCAGTTATAGAACTGCTTTGTCTTGTAACTTCAAAACGCATAAAATGTCACACACTGGAGAAAAGCCTTTCAAATGTGACCAATGCAGTTTTAGAGCTGCTTTGTCTAGTAACTTAAAAAAGCATAAAATGTTGCACACTGGAGAAAAACCTTTAAAATGTGACCAATGCAGTTATAGAACTGCTGTGTCTGCTTCCTTGAAAACGCATAAAATGACACACACTGGAGAAAAGCCTTTCAACTGTGACCAATGCAGTTATAGAACTGCTGTGTCAAGTAGCTTAAAAAGGCATAAAAAATCGCACACTGGAGAAAAACCTTTTAAATGTGACCAATGCAGTTATAAAACTGTTCAGTCTGGAAACTTTAAAGTGCATAAATTGTCACACACTGGAGAAAAGCCTTTTGAATGTGACCAATGCACATTTAGAACAGCTATGTCTGGAAGATTAAAAATGCACAAAATGTCACACATTGCAGAAAAGCCTTTCAAATGTGACCAATGCAGCTATAAAACTGCTCTGTATGGTAGCTTCAAAACACATAAAATGTCACACACTGGAGAAAAGCCTTTTGAATGTGACCAATGCACATTTAGAACAGTTGTGTCTGGAAGATTAAAAATGCACAAAATGATACACACTGGAGAAAAGCCTTTCAAATGTGACCAATGCAATTATCAATCGAATCAAAATATTAATTTAAAAATACATAAACTGTCACACACTGGAGAAAAGCCTCTTACATGTGACCAATGCGCCTTCTGAATGTGACTCGTCACCCCAGTGATTTAAATTGACAAATCAATGCTCGTACAAGTTAACCTACTAAATGTTTACAAACTATCATAAAGCTGCCCTTTCTATTACATTTAAAAATTATTAAGTGTCACACGAGTGAAAAAGCTTCCAAATGAAACAAATCAAAGGAGTTCTTAATTCCAAGCAGTCATATAGAAAGAAACAGCAAATTATGAGTGGTCCGTCGAATCTCAGTCTCTTATTAAAATTGTCAGACGGCTTTACTAATTTACTTGACGCTCCTTGATCGACTCTCAATTCCGTGAATTCGATAAATTTAACACGTTTTTGTGACTTGTATCAAAATTCTGTGATTCTTTCGTGGTATCTATATATTTATAGTAGATAGTGTTGAAAATTGTCACAAATTTTCGCAAATCGCTTTCCATATTTAAGTTCGTATTTATGTCCCAGGATCCTCTTTTGCTTTTTCCGAAAGATATTCTGTATGTAATATTTGAAACTCCATCTATAGTTACTAGCGGATGAAATATTTTTTATTTCACATTCAAAAATAGCAGCCGCTGTTTGGATAAAAAAAGCCCGCTAAAATCATCTAAAAACATAAAATCATCATTGAGTTATTAACTTTAGTAATGTAGTTTTATTTTGTTTAAAAATTTCCCAAATTTTAATTGTGTTTATAATTGACATCATTTGCCACTTACATTTATTGATGATTTTTTAATTGTATAAGCATTTTAATTTTGTGTAATTATAATGTAATTTGTAAATCCTTTTAATTGTTAGTAATTGCCTACACCTTTTATTTCAATTCAACTTGTATAAATAGCACTGTTTAATTTATTTTCCTTATCAGTTGATAAGGCTCGTGAGGAGCGAAACTGGTCCTGATCAAATAAAAATTTTAAGTGGGAAAAGTACTAAAAATCTTTATTATTATTGGTGTATAAGATTGTGTAAATGATGTCTCAACTCCGTCTTACCCATCCGTTCCTTATAATGCGACCGAACGAGAGCGATTCTCTATTTGATGTTCCAGGGCTGGGTAAAAAACGGCCTATTGCCTGGCCTTTTGCGGCTCTACAAACAGGAATATTTGAACTGACAACTCTTTTTACCCCAAAAATCTATACATGTATGGCTCTGTGATAGGTACGCCATCCTGTTTCCTTGATAATTCTCATTTGAAAGTTCGCCAACCTGTGTGCAAGTCTTTCACAGTTCCATCGTTCTACTTTTACTCTCTTCGAAAACGAAAGCTTGGCGACTGAATAATAAGTATAAAAAAATATTCTGTTTATTCGACTCAATGGCAGTCCAAATAAAACACATTTCGGGCAAACGAAAAAGATTATTATCTAATTTCGATCATTTGTAATACACATTCAAATTTGAACAATGGCTCAAAACTTGTCACCTCATTTTTTTTCTAGCAAAAAACATGTATGTTATTTTATAAGAATTTTTTTGTTAAGCTTTACAGACTTGTACTGTATGCGGAACATAATCAATATCATGAAGTACTTTTGTATTGGATATGTAAATGATCAGCAATTCTTTGAAGATGCACTGGTAATACTTGCCAGAATATAATAAATGGTATAATCATTGTAATTATTAGGTCAATTATTAGGCTCTCTCGATATTTTGTGCTATTTTTAATATTCAACAATGTCTGTTAAAGTATTCTTTATATTTCAAATATTTAAGGCATGTATATTTCTATATTAAAAATAATTTCATGATAATACAATAAATATTGATTTTTTTGTAATGCTTTGTGAGCTTTATAAATTCCATTCAACTATGTATGGAATATTATGATTTAAGCAAGATTTTGCAAGATCTCAATATGGAGTTACCATGTTCATTTGAAAGAAGTGTCAACAATTCACTGAATAATTAATTTTGTCTTATTTTTAAATTTGTGCTATAGCGACTGTTTTGTATTTTAGATATAAAAACTCGGATTTTTAAACAAATAATTTAAGATGTTCGTAAGTCAAACGAGTTTATATTTTCATTGCTTATGTTAAAAAAGATTTTCATTACATTTTATTCCATTGTAATAAATTGTTTCACTCAGATGCGAGTATTTTATTGATTATTTATTTTGTAGTGAGTGTTTCAAAAGAGATTCATACACGTTCCGTCCTCTATTCTAAAGGTTTTCTTTAATGTGTATTATTTTATGTGATTTTAAGTTACCAGACACAGAAGTTCCAAAAGGGCATTGATCACATTTGAATAGCTTTTCTCCAGTGTGTGACATTTTATGTAGTTTTAAGTGACGAGAAAGAGAAGCTTTATAATTGCATTGGTCACATTTAAAAGGCTTTTCTCCAGTGTGCAACATTTTATGCATTTTTAAGTTACCAGATTTAACAGATTTATAACTGCACTGGTCACATTTGAAAGGCTTTTCTCCGGTGTGTATCATTTTATGAGATTTTAGGTGGGCAGACGTAGTAGTTCTATAACTGCATTGGTCGCATTTAAAAGACTGTTCACCAGTGTGTGACATTGCATGGCTTTTTAATCTACTTGACAGAGCAGTTCTATAATTGCATTGGTCACATTGAAAAGGCTTTTCTTCATTATGTGTCAATTTATGCGTTTTTAAGTAGGCAGATTTAGCAGATTGATAACTGCATTGGTCACATTTAAAAGGCTTTTCACCAGTGTGCAACATTTTATGAGATTTTAGGTGAGTAGATGTAGTAGTTCTAAGACTGCATTGGTCACATTTGAAAGGCTTTTCTCCATCATGTGTCAATTTATGCGATTTTAAGTTACCTGATGTAGCAGATTTATAACTGCATTGGTCACATTTGAAAGGCTTTTCTCCAGTGTGTGACATTTTATGCTTTTTTAAGTTACCAGATATAGCAGATTTATAACTGCACTGGTCACATTTGAAAGGCTTTTCTTCGGTGTGTGACATTTTATGCGTTTTTAGTCTACCAGAAAAGGGAGTACTAAAACTGCATTCTTCACATTTAAAAGGTATATATGTCTCTTTCTTATGCAATTTTAATTGACCCGATTGAATAGATTTATAATTGCATTGGTCGGTGTCAGAGTCAATTTGTGACATTTCATGCGTTAAGTCACCAGAATGAACAGTTTTATTGGTGCACTGTTCATACTTGAAAATCTTTGTTCCAGAATGTAGTAATGTTTCTGTCTGTAAGCAATAACAATATTGTTAATCACATTTGTCAAATTCATTTGTCAATTTCGTCTTTTTTTTAAATGGATAAATTTCTTAAAAATTGCTAAAAAAACATTTTTTTAATGACTATTATAATAAACGCACAATGACATTTAGTTATTGATTTGATATAAACGAATCATAACGAATGCTGAGTAAAACAATCGTTTCTTAACTTCTCCAATAACTACAATTAATATTATGACTTTTGATAAATTCACTATTTCTCGATTTGAATGTCATTTTTAAAAGAGAATATTACTAGGCAAGTTAAGTGATATCATTGTTTTAAAACAGAGCGCCTCGAAGTTAATGGTTAGAAACGAAAAATCAAACAGTATTGAACTATGATTGCCTTTTGAATAATGTTTTAAACTCGAAAAAAAATTTCTTCGGCGACTTGTTTATATTTTTTTAATTACTCGTCTTAAAATAAAAATCATATTTTTTTTCAAATACAAACTGAAAAAACCATTTTTTCCAGAAGTAAGAAATACCTTTTTCGACTGATTAAGATTTTCATGTTCAATTATTTTATCGTGGACTTCTAGTGCCTCGTGTTTGATGTCAATTGAATGATCCTCATTCCAAAAGCCATTCAAATTATTTTGATGAATATCGCTACCAATAGAATCCTGGTAAGAGGGTGACAGTAATTCATGCTCTGGTTTTATTTCGATATCCGTCATCTTCTTACTTAATTGTTACATGAAATCAAAAATAAAAATATAAATATCAGGCCACAGTTTTCTTTCCTGTGATTTACTTAAAGGCGAAATAATAATATATTTTTAAACTCCCAAGAGTAAAAGATAGTAATTTGATCAAAACTTGAAATAAAATCATTTTCCATGATGGTCAAAAGATTTGTTACAGTAATAACGTATCAAATTGTTTTGGTGAATGATTGTCATGTTTTTTGTTAAACTATCTGACAAACTTAGTCTAACTGGTTTTCGATAAACAATCTTTTTATCCATTAAATGTGAAAATTTACAATGAAGTCACATGTATGTGAAGTAAATTTGACGACAAAAGTATATCAAAACAAACGCTGCATACAAAATTTTTCATATAAAAGACACCACTTTCCAGCATTATTACAGCGTCAACGTTGCACTATAAAATTTCTGTTTTGGTGTACTTTTCATTTTTATACTAGCTGATTCCGACACAAACTTGTTGAATAAGGTTAAATGGAAATATATTTATATATAAATTTATTTAATATAGTTGGACAGTTAAGGCATTTTGAAAGTGAAAAATGATCGCAAAGTGGTGAAAAGAATGTTTGAGGTACGAAGCTAAGCAGAGATTTATTTTATTGTTGCTATGGTAACAGGAAGTCTCAAATAATTATTGTATGACAAACCTGTTTTTTGCATCACATTTTAATTTGCCATGAAGAGTCACATGTTGCTCAAGTAAATGC
>CM062839.1:16208186-16278257 GCA_031772345.1 Himalopsyche anomala
TCTGCCCCGCTGTCGTCATTAATTCATTTCTTCATTTTTCTCTGACGTCATGAGTGAATTTTTGAAATCATGACATTTTTATTTTATTATGTGTAAAAACAATTAATTTTCAAAAAATATTCTCTCCAGCTGTGGGATTCGATACCATGCCCCAATTTTCATGCGCGTCGTTCGGACGGCTTACACACTGGTCTACGAATCCTCTTGAGAAAAGCGATATAAAAACTTTATATAATTTAAATAATACAAAGCAAAAAATAAGAACGCGTTTTAAGTGAACTAATAATGACATCTGTGGGTGAAATCTTGCACTAAACGATATTGAATTCCAAGATTTCCACCTGCAGGGTTGTGAACGGCTATATAGGGCTGCTCAATTATATATAATAATTTAATTAACTATTTATTTATATATATACGAAAAATGGTTGTTAGCAAATTTAAACATTATTCCAAAAATTAAATAATTTACGAGGTCTATTTCTGCTAATAGAAAAAATAATTGTTAGCAAACTTAAACATTATTCCAAAAATTAAGTAATTTACAAGGACTATTTTTGCTACTATGAAAAATAATTGTTAGCAAACTTAAAAATTATACCAAAAATAAAATAATTAACGAAATTTCTGCTTCTAAGAAAAATGGTTGTTAGCAAACATAAACATTGTTCCAAAAATTAAATAATTTACAAGGTCTATTTCTGCTAATAGGAAAAATAATTGTTAGCAAACTTAAACATTATTCCAAAAATTAAGTAATTTACAAGGACTATTTTTGCTACTATGAAAAATAATTGTTAGCAAACTTAAACATTATTCCAAAAATTAAGTAATTTACAAGGACTATTTTTGCTACTATGAAAAATAATTGTTAGCAAACTTAAAAATTATACCAAAAACAAAATAATTAACGAAATTTCTGCTTCTAAGAAAAATGGTTGTTAGCAAACTTAAACATTATTCCAAATATTAAATAATTTACGAGGTCTATTTCTGCTAATAGGAAAAATAATTTTTAGCAAACTTAAACATTATTCCAAAAATTAAGTAATTTACAAGGACTATTTTTGCTACTATGAAAAATGGTTGTTAGCAAATTTAAACATTATTCCAAAAATTAAATAATTTACGAGGTCTATTTCTGCTAATAGGAAAAATAATTGTTAGCAAACTTAAACATTATTCCAAAAATTAAGTAATTTACAAGGACTATTTTTGCTACTATGAAAAATAATTGTTAGCAAACTTAAAAATTATACCAAAAACAAAATAACTAACGAAATTTCTGCTTCTAAGAAAAATGGTTGTTAGCAAACTTAAACATTATTCCAAAAATTAAGTAATTTACAAGGACTATTTTTGCTACTATGAAAAATGGTTGTTAGCAAACTTAAAAATTATACCAAAAACAAAATAATTTACGAGGTCTATTTCTGCTAATAGAAAAAATAATTGTTAGCAAACTTAAACATTATTCCAAAAATTAAGTAATTTACAAGGACTATTTTTGCTACTATGAAAAATAATTGTTAGCAAACTTAAAAATTATACCAAAAATAAAATAATTAACGAAATTTCTGCTTCTAAGAAAAATGGTTGTTAGCAAACATAAACATTATTCCAAAAATTAAATAATTTACAAGGACTATTTTTGCTACTATGAAAAATAATTGTTAGCAAACTTAAAAATTATACCAAAAACAAAATAATTAACGAAATTTCTGCTTCTAAGAAAAATGGTTGTTAGCAAACTTAAACATTATTCCAAAAATTAAGTAATTTACAAGGACTATTTTTGCTACTATGAAAAATAATTGTTAGCAAACTTAAAAATTATACCAAAAACAAAATAACTAACGAAATTTCTGCTTCTAAGAAAAATGGTTGTTAGCAAACTTAAACATTATTCCAAATATTAAATAATTTACGAGGTCTATTTCTGCTAATAGGAAAAATAATTGTTAACAAACTTAAACATTATTCCAAAAATTAAATAATTTACGAGGTCTATTTCTGCTAAGAAAAATGGTTGTTAGCAAACTTAAACATTATTCCAAAAATTAAATAATTTACGAGGTCTATTTCTGCTAATAGGAAAAATAATTGTTAGCAAACTTAAACATTATTCCAAAAATTAAGTAATTTACAAGGACTATTTTTGCTACTATGAAAAATAATTGTTAGCAAACTTAAAAATTATACCAAAAACAAAATAACTAACGAAATTTCTGCTTCTAAGAAAAATGGTTGTTAGCAAACTTAAACATTATTCCAAATATTAAATAATTTACGAGGTCTATTTCTGCTAATAGGAAAAATAATTGTTAGCAAACTTAAACATTATTCCAAAAATTAAGTAATTTACAAGGACTATTTTTGCTACTATGAAAAATGGTTGTTAGCAAATTTAAACATTATTCCAAAAATTAAATAATTTACGAGGTCTATTTCTGCTAATAGAAAAAATAATTGTTAGCAAACTTAAACATTATTCCAAAAATTAAGTAATTTACAAGGACTATTTTTGCTACTATGAAAAATAATTGTTAGCAAACTTAAAAATTATACCAAAAATAAAATAATTAACGAAATTTCTGCTTCTAAGAAAAATGGTTGTTAGCAAACATAAACATTATTCCAAAAATTAAATAATTTACAAAATTTCTGCTATTACGAAAAATAGTTGTTAGCAAACTAGAACATTATTCCAAAAATAAATAATTTACAATTTAAATACTGCAGGGCAGGGCTGTCGATATACGCCCCGAGATATTTCTTTTACTATCAGAATTTCTGGATTATTCAATAAATAGGTTAGTAATTTATTTTTCACGCCAGTTACTTTTCTGACTACTTAAAAATGCAACAAAAATCTCTCCGTTGAGGTCAACGGGCTTACAGCTAGTCTATATATTAATACTCGATAATGTCCGTCCGTCTGAATGATTGTCCGCGATATCCCCTCCCCCTGCCCCTTCCCCCTCCCTTCTCAAAGCTCCGCTGACGCAATATTTTTATTCATACTAAAGACATATTTTCCCAATACACTGTTTATTATTTGACGATACAAATCGCTGAAAAAATTTCATACAAAAAAACGCCGCGACCGTGGATCGAACACAGAACTCTGGATTACCAGTCGAGCTCTCTATCAACTGAGCTAACGTCATAAATATCAAGGCGATAAAAATACATTATATAAATCAAGCATTTGAAAATGGAACGATATTTGTGATTCACAAACTGACTTCGATTGTTTTTATTCAAGATTGTGACGTCTGTCAAATATGAATGTGGTATATTTTACATAATATAGTTTCGACAGTTAAATGCAAATATTCCATGTGTGTCATATGCTGACGGCTATTAAATATTTTACTTTTTAACAGAGGGTATTTAGAATTTATCCCGATAATTTAAAAGTTTTGTATCTTTTGTTTTAAATAACGAGTAAACGAGTCTATGCTTTGGACAAGGTAAATTTATGCTCAAATAGTAATATAAATAAAGTAAGCGAAATAGTTTGATAGATTGGGGTCAACGAGATTAAAATACGGCAAAGTGAGCCAAGTTAGGATGATGGGAAAAAGTGAACTGAACCCACCCTTTTTATTGCATAATTTCAATCATTTTTTCTCTAAAATACATTGTTTATGCTTTCGATGGATTCGTCGGTATCTTTGTGGAAGTTCATTTGAATATAAAATAAAAAATAACTTAGATTATTCCACGTATTGTGCTACAAACTGTGACACGTGTTTCGCCTCTTTCAGAGGCATCCTCAGACAGACTTACTTTTACTTACTGAAAGTAAGTCTGTCTGAGGATGCCTCTGAAATAGGCGAAACACGTGTCACAGTTTGTAGCACAATACGTGGAATAATCTAAGTTATTTTGTATTACTTTTTTATGCTTATTTATTGAAAAAACTTTCACATAAAATTAAAAGTTGATGACAGTTCCCACAAAAATTAATTGAAAACGTAATTGCACTTAAAAGTCAAATGGAAAAGTTTCACCATTTTTATGTTTGGTTCCCTTAAAGACTCATATATTCCTAAAAATAAGCTCCGTTTGGTGAATTAGTGAAGTTAATTTATTCTGATTAATTTGATAAATATGCATTTGATTGTAACATGGAAAATTGATAATTTTGTTTTGATAAAATGTGCAATTAATTTATACCATTTTGCATGTGAAAAATGATTATTAGCAAACTTAAACATTATTTCAAAAATTAAGTAATTTACAATTTAAAACTGCAGGGCTGTCGATATATGCGCCGAGGTCGATTTATGCTACTATGAAAAATGATTGTTAGCAAACTTGAACATTATTCCAAAGATTTAATATTTTACGAAATTTTTGTCACTACGAAAAAAATTGTCAGCAAACTTAAACATTATTCCAAAAATTAGGTAATTTACGAGGTATATTTCTGCTAATAGGAAAACTAATTGTTAGCAAACTCAACATTATTCCAAAAATTAAATAACTTACAATTTAAATACTACAGGGCATGCTGTCGATATATGGCCCGAGATATATTTATTTTATTTTTAGAATTTCTGGCTTATTCAATAAATAGGTTTGTAATTTTCTGACTTCTTAAAAATGCAACAAAAATCCCCCCGTTGAGGTCAACGGGCTTACAGCTAGTAATTATAAATAATCCGACTTATAAAACTCAAATGAATACGTGAAAAAAATGTAGATTATAAATTTGTGTTTACTAATATTTAAATTGCTTTGCATCAGTACAAGTTTTCGGTTCGGATATTTTTTTCATTTAAAAGATATAATGATTAACGTATTTATGTGTATTTTTGGTTCAATAAGGTTCACTTGTTTTATTATCATTGATATTATGAGAATCCTATCGTATTACAGATATTTGATTGAAAGCAGTATAGTTGTCTATGATTACGACTGCATACTTATTCTTGATATGGCACAGAAATAAGACAATTGAACAGTACAATACTTTATTATATTGTACTATTTATAATACTATTATTATATACAACATTTTTAAATATTTAATAAAGCTCGTGATGTTCAAACCAGAAAAAGGTTTTTTAATTAACCCGGTTAACCGCCCAAAATAAACCGGGTTTTGGTTTTTTTTAAAACACCCGAAAAACCGGTTAACCGGTTTCGGTTTAAACCGGTTTGGAAGCCCTAATTGACACCTCGTACCTCACATTTGACTGAACAATAAATTTGCATAAAAAAACAAGTATTTTTAAGTTTATAAATGATTATACGATAACAAGTGATGCAAGACGTGAAAATTCCCAGAATTTTGCTTGAAAACCGGGAAATTCTTAGTGAAAAAAAACTTCCAAGATTTAACCCAAATAAACCTGAAACTCTTTTTTTGTATATTTTGTTATTATTTTTACAAATTCTTAGGTTATATGTTAATAGAAATGTGAGAAAAATAATAATAAAAAAATATATATTATATCTTTTAAGAAAATGGGTGTTCTTTTAAAGGAACAGTAGGATTATGGACTACCAAAAATTAATTATTTTCACATTTTAAATTAACAATTTTATTTTCATTCAGTAATGTTAATAAAGTAATGATAACAAAATAATAATAAACATATAATGTGTGATAATTTTCAAAACAGTGTTTAGGGTGCAAATGGACTTCGCATTTCCTACACTAAAAATTTGCATTTTTGTGGCATATTTTACGCCTTATTTGTGTATTCTTATAGACAATCAAATGCCCTATATTGCTTGGAAAATCTTTCCAATTTCTGAACAGGATTTATGAAATTCGCATTCGAACTGATACCCACAACACTATTGCCATTCCATTTGCATAGCAAAATATCTTCTTCGGTAGAATTATAAACAAACCGTTACCATTTTTTGTAGTTGCTTAGAGGCTAGTTATAGACATCCAGAATTTCGATTCTCTCTAACTGTCCCAGTTACGTTTATGCCTCTATTACTATGTTCATGCATAAGAGCAGAGGTGGACTGCAAATTTCTAACAAGGGGCTCGCTTAATTTCGGCCATAATGGCTTTACATCAGGAATGAGCCGTACCCCGTGGCATGCGGCACACTTGTTTTTTTGAGGCTCTTAAGTGTTTCTTTTTTAAATTAAAATATAGCACATATTTTTTACGTAAATTATTTAATTTAATATACATTTGTGAGAAAGACTTTTCGTTGACGATGCAGAATAAACCGGTTCATAGAAATAGGCTAACTGATTTTGCGGCTTAATACTACAAATTCTAATGAATTAGTTAAGATTTTACAAAGGCAAAGGTCGTATCAACTTTTGAATTAACTTATTTGAATTGCACATATTGTTCAATATTTCAAAATAACAAAAAAAAGTATTTAAGTACACCGAATCCTCTTTTCCACGGTTTCAAAATAGCACGGCCGAATGCAATGGAAATTATCTTTCATTTATCCATACATATATTGATACGGTATGGTTTATTGTCACCCGCTCCTTCTACCACTTCTGTGATGAAAACTGACAGAATTTTTAAATGTGTAGCTAAATTAGTTGTGTTTAAATTAAATTTTGTTATCATGTAACCCGTAATATCAATTGTTTTAGTGTTTATGGCCTTAAATGGTAGTATTGTTTTTCGATACCTAATGTAATTTTTGTTGATTTCTTTCTAGCTCTTTGTGACTCGAACCGAACACAACGTGTGTGGGGCGGGGCCACTTCCCGGTCTCTGGAACTTGTTTCCCGAGACCTTTAGTTGTAAATTCACTTGCAGCTTTTTTCTTTTGTGGCTTTTCGTCCGAGATGAAAGAACTGGTAATTTTCCATTTCGACGAAAATTAAAAATCATTTTGTTCTGCGCGCAAAGTTTAACATCAATTTTATTAACTTTTATAAAATCGTGTGAGCAAGCTAGGTATTAAAAATAGTTATTGTGTATTGTACCAATTCAAAATTTTGTCTGTTAAATATTTTATGTAATTAATTCGGTGATTGTTAATTCTTAAATAAACTTTTTTGTGATACTAGAGCGATGGGTTTTATTTCATTTCTATCTACCTGTTTAACGTCGAGTTTATACCAACTGTATTGGTTTAATGACTTTTATTAGTGGGGATTTATTCTTGGGGCTTAAATTCGTGAACAATAGTAGAAATTTCTCACAATAAGTGAAACTCGCTCTAAAATAAATTACGAGTAATGTCAATATACACGGCTGCTTTACACGAAACATATCCGCGTGTAAAACGAGGATTGAGCATACTTTAAATTTTATTTTTACTTGCGACCCGAAACTATCATAATTTGTTTTGTTGCAGCCTGATAGATGAAAAAGTTTGTGCATGCCTGCTTTATACCGAGGATTGACAGTGAAAACCTTAAAGTTGATTTTAGTCATCATCAAACATGACACATGCTTGATTAAAAGTTTGCTTACTTGTAATTATGTTATTCACAACCTCACAACAACACTCACCTCGTCCAGCTTCTATGTTACACTGATAAAGGTTTAACAATATTTTTTTCAACCCATTAGATTTTTGGGGGCTCTGACAAACGTTGACTCTATTCAAAGTATAAACGAAGAAAATTCTATAAATCTACGAACGATTTCAGTAGGCCTAATAATCTAAATACATTTAATTGTTTTCGGCTTCTATGTACGGTGTTTAATATATTTGTGTAGTTCCAATAAGAAGACCATACAAAATCTACAAAGAAATATTGGGACCTTGTCCTTAACAAAAAATTGCAGAATAATTAAGGCCGAAGGTTGTGAAATGAAAAAGATGTACACGTGTTAAGTACATTAGAATGTAGGTTCATAAAAATGTGTCGCCGGATATCAGAGCAATAAAATATCAAACATCGGGATTGTTAGACAATAGACAAAAAACCGGTAAGGGTCTCTTTTATTATGCAGCAGAAACAAATGTATTTTACGAAAAAGGTAAAGGGCTAACGAAGTCTTATGTTTTATAATGCAATTTAACCGTCTACTGAAATAGCAGCTTAGTACTGATTTTCTCATTTCAACAAGGAGCTCGCCGACCGGGCAAAAATTTAACAAGGGGCTCGCGCGAAGGTACACCCGGCCGCCACTGGTACAGACTCTATCCACGATTTGGCATCTTTCACGATCTTATTAGATAGTTATGCTACTATGCATAAGGAACACAAGCCACCTAATCGCATATGACTGTGCCTCTTTTTAAATGTTATGAAGAGATATTACCAAGGCTGTAGAATCGTGTAAAAAAGACGATCTGACTCCAGCTTTAAAATAAAAAACGACCTCGACTCCGACTCCGAAGATTTTTTAAAATTTTAATTTGACACTATGGTTTATTGTGATATGAATACACATCATTAAATATATATTTTTTTAATGGGTCTGAGTCACCCGTTTTTCACGACTCCGTGGCTCCGATCCCGACTCTGACTACACAGCCCTGGTTATTACTACTGTTCTTCTGCATAGTTTTGACGGTTTGCTGACATTTGTCTGATAATATGCCTAGAGTTGCCAAATTTCTTTCAAGTCAAACCGGGACATTTGTCCGATTTGCCGATTAACGTGACTCGTTTTTTTAGCTCTTCCGAGACTTTCGACTTACCAATTTCCCCAAATAATCTGCGTGGGTCGTAAACCGGGACATTTGGGCGTCCCGAGAGATTTGTTCGGGACACCGGGACACAAGACTCAAAACCGGTGACAGTCGCGGTTAATTGGGACGCCTGGCAGCCCTAAATATGCCTCACTTCACGTTGCTTGCATTTAATATATCGCGTTTGATTGCATTTATTTTGAATCAAATTTATGTCGAACAGTTTGCAAACTGTCAGATTCAGTTCATCCTTTGAAATCGTTGACTAGATAGTATAGTATATCTAACTGTACAGAAAAGTATTTTTTGCTTAGATTTTCAAAGTATAATGATATATTTTATTATTTTACAAGAAGATAGCTGAGAATGGGTTTATTGGTGCCTGTCTTATCTGTAACTGCCATTTAAAGAGAGATTCTGTAGAATAATTATAACTTTATATTGTGTGATCAAGTATCCAGTTGCTAAGTATAAAATTGAAAGTTTTATTTATATTTATGCCACACTAGCAACAAAATTTAAAAATCCACTATTTCGGAGCTATCTTCAGAGTAGTGATGTGTCCAAATGTCTAGAAAGATATCTGTCATGAATATTTACCCGAGATATTAAAACTGAACCAATCATTAAAAATACATAATTGAAAATGGTACTTCTAGAAAATGATGAGGTAAAATCAAACTAAAACATATGTTGCAATTTACCGTGAATTAATAAATAAATTAGACAGTGTTTAACCCGGCCGCATGCTCTGCATATGGGTGCCAAGTTTAAAGAGTTAAATACAATTGTGAAATAAACTAAAAGTTTGTATTTGATTTGACTAGAAATCCGAAATTATTGTGCATCTAATACTACTTCAGTATTTTCAAACACATCTAAGAATATAAGCTAACTGTGTTGGTAGCCACTTCCAGTAAACTTATGAGTATCTGTGACAAACGGCTCTATGCTGTTTAATTAATTCATATTCACATTTTGAAACAATTTATTCGTAACACAATTTCCTCAAGTTCAAAAGTTCACAGGACTATTTCCTAAAGTTATGTGAAATCCAGAATTACTTGTAAGCTCCAAAATAATCTGAACTATCGATAGAAACCGGTTCTGGTAGCAATACAAATTATATTTTATTTTTCATTATGTAAAATGTGTCTTAAAATTGACAGTGCATGCCATTAGGTTGCAGTATATTTCTGATTAAATTGTTCTGAGGTAAACTTATTAATTTGCTTGTTTAACACCAATACTCCCAATCCTTTATAACTTTTATATCCTTGTAAACATACCACAACCATGGTCAACATCGTTGGCTTCAGTTAAAGTGCTAACAAGCTCAAATCCTAGTAAGTTCATTAACCCTTCGGGCACATATGTCTGAAATAGATTTTAATTTTTGGCTCATTCATATCCAATGAATGAATTGCACATAACCAAATAAATATTGTTTTCAAAAACATTCTGGGCTAATGATTATGAAACTAAGAATTAAAAAAATTGACAGTTACAGTTTCTTTGGATTTAAAAAAATACAATAAAAAGTACATACATATACAACTTAAATCCAATCATTTAAAGAAATCAAGTTATTTGAATGAAATCGGAGAATTTGTGCTATTCTAAATGGACATCAAAACTGAGTATTTTTTTGGCATGCCGTGCATGTTATCCAGACTTGAAGGGTTAATTGTCTGTGATGTCTAAAGATTCGTTCCCACCCATCCGATCCTGAAAATAGTGCTTCGCCAGAGTGATTAGCTAACCACCAGTCCCTATCCTTCTTTCTTGGTTGTGCAATGGAGTAATAGTTATCATAGAAAAGCTTTCGTTCAGATAAATTTCATTAGTAGTCCATATGCTACACATTGAGAGTGAACATGGATTAAAAAAACTCTTATGTTTCCAAATTATTATAGAATCTGTATTTCTTAGTTAACTGAGTATTATTATATGGATATGTTTTGTTTCTTTTTCTGTTTCAGTTTTTATCACAACTAACAAAAATGTTTCAAAAGGCGAGAGCATCGGGTAGTGTCCTCATGACAATAAAACAATGTAAGAAGACTATTCTAATATTTCACTGTAACGTTTTTCCTTCATATTTGTGATGTTCTGTAGCCATTGGGCAAGGTGTCATTATCGTAATGGCTTTGAAATATATATTTGTTTGAAGTTGGTGTAATTTAGAATGACGTCCTTTTTTTGTTGTTACATATTATTTTGAGCCAAATTGAAACTTAGCAAATGCTGGTTGTCATCAAAATATTTTTTTTATAGGCGAGACTAAAAACTGTATAGAATCTCTTACAATAATCAATATTGTGTTTTTTTAATGATATTTTTTGAGACTATATTAACCCTTTGCTTACCAAGTGGTGATTAGTCACTGATTAAATTTTTTGCGAAAAAGACCGCACAATAATTTATCACCGCTGATTTAAGACTTACATTGATGCAATATAAAATTGCCTACGAAAAGATTCCTAACTGGTTAATGTTCTTGTTGAAACACCATATTTATTTAGGGATTAAACATTTCGATTAATATCTATATAATTATGTGTCTGGTAAAATATTTTTGGTTCTCATGGTGTTCATTTTTATAAACCTAAGCATCATAAATTATAATGGTTATAAAACAGGACTCAAAAGGGATCTGCATTTCACAAGCGCGTGGCATCCAACGATATTACACATAGTCAACAAAAGAAAAATATCAATCTTTAGTACTTTTTCCTATAGTGCAAATTGTTTTTAATCGGTAATAAAAAAAAGGAATATGTATTATTTTTCTTCTCTACGAAACATTAGAAATTAGCAAAAAATCTTTCTTTTTTCTAATGAAAATATAAATTAACACTATATATGCTATACCAATCTTCTATATTGTATAAGTTAAACACAATAACTACTTTTATGTATGGTTTAAAATACGAAACAATAACCGCTATAATTTTTTACTACAGTTGACATGTATGAAATAAAACACTCACATTATTTATAAAAAATGGTGTCACCATTTTAGTTCAAATTGTTTTAGAAATAAGTCACTTCGGAAAGTCTTTTATATCAGCTGTGTCATATTTTTTAACAAAGTGATCAAGAATTCAAATCCCCATAGTCGTAGATAAACCAAAACTGCATTCAATAGATTTTTTAACTTTATCTGCATTATGCCAGATACAATAATCGTCAAATTGCCGTGATCCATCCTTCACATTTATTACTCATATATTTTTTAAAGTGTACAATGTTCATTATATTGTGTATTTATTATTTATAGATGACGGCAAAACAAAACCAATTCCTAGAGATTTAACGAAGTATAAACCCCCGACACTGTGCCAGTGCTTGATTCGCGCCACATCAAAAAACCGCAAAATATCCACAGTTGTTAGTCAAAATGATGTAGCGAAATTTCAAGCAGCCTATTCAAACTTACTCAAAGGAAACCTAGACGGACTTAAAAAAATAAAGAAGCAAAAGAACAAGACCAAGGCAGCGCAATAGTTTTGAGTGATTATTAATTTGTGTGATTGAAAACGGACATGAGTGGACACGTGTGGCAATTACAAGATTTTGAATGTTTTATATTTTTAAATTTGTCATAAAACGACATTCGGTGATAAGATCACTTACGGTTATTTTAATACACTTGTGATTAAAAACACAAAATAAGCTTGACTTTTTTTATTTTATTACATGTATAAATAATCTGGCATTCGCAAGAATGGCACTTGAAATTTATTTTCAGGAAAAGAAACTTCACAGTTTGCATCATTTTCTAGACCTATAAACATCAATATTTATATGTACTCTCTAATCTTAGACAAAATTAAAATATTATAAGTGTTCACTGCTCCTAATCGCTAATCTAAGTCTTTTACATAAACTGCCTCCTGCTTTTCCCAACTGCAATAAATGAGGCTCGATTATCCAATGATTGAATTAGCATCTATTTGCTTAATTCAAAATATATAAAAATAAGAAATAGCACAATACCTATCTAGTTCCACAGGACATCTGCAATAGAATCGATAGCTATTTTAGAACCAGGCTCTGGATAGTTCCTATGAAGGCATGATGCTAAACTAGCTATCGACTATACTGCACAGTTCTTCTGGAACTGAATACATCATCATTTTCCTTACTTAATTATCCATACGATGCAAATTGCTGACCTTTTGAAATTTCCAACATATGGCAAGTCATTCATTTTTGAATATCGTCTACAATTTAAAATTGTACTCATGGGCTATAAAAGTTGCAAAAGACCGCACCCTTTCAATAAAGCAACAATTGGGGGTTTTGGATACAATATTCTTGTCCAGATGTTGGTTGGGTCCGTCTGATCAACATCGTTGGCTTCCGTGATATCTCACAGGTTCGTGTCCAATAAGAACAGCATTTTTTCAATAAATTTTTGTTTAAAGGATTGGTGTTTGTGATGCCTAAAAATTTCCTCACTCTTGAGAGCTATGAGTTCACCACAAGCCCTATCCTTCTATCCCTACTATCCTCTTCAAATACGAGAGGTTGAGTAAACTGAGTGACAGTTCCTTGGAGAAAAAACTTTTGTCCAGATACCTCCATTAGAAGACTATATGCTCCACGTTGGGAGTGAACATGGTTTTAAAAAAAGAAAAAAACTAGTTTCATCATCATCAGGTTAAGTCGATCCACTGCTAAAGTATGCAATATTGTGTCTTACATATTTTGTTGCCACACATCAAGTGTTTAATCAACTGTAATGGTAGAGAAAATTTCTTACTTCATACATTGCAGTTGGGATTAAAAAGTATATATTATCAAAGCAAGTGGTATCTCAAGACATTGGCACCGAGGCGAATATGCCCAAACTAACATCATCAATTTTATGGAATGACGAGTATAAAGTGTTAAGATACGATGCCCGCTCATTGATTTTTGCTTTTGAGGAATTAGATTTTTGTTGTAAAAATCGTTAAATGTTTAGCCTGTAGCCACGCTCTTCGGTTGCAGTGGCTTTGGGCTTGATTCTTGGTATGAATAATACCATAAATCGATTTATGGCTTTGTGTTCCAAGGCATGAATGTCTGATAATATCTTATCATTGGATCCTAGAAACGGGACTTAGCAAAAGCGATCAGCCAATTACCAGTCCTGTCCTATCCTCATCTTTCTATCTCTTCTCTTACTAAAAGGGAGGTTGTGCAACTGAATAATAATCAGTTCTTATATAGCAAATATTTATTATTGGTTCTTAACGCTACATACACATCGAGAGCAAATATGGTATTTTAAAAAAAAACAACTTTTTAACTTGAAATAGTAAATGTAATATTTAAAATATTATTGACTTTAACAATACAAAAATAAAGTGAATAGAATCAAAAATCTCCTTAACAATGAATAAATCTGTCATTAAAATAATAAAGTATTTGAGAGATCCGTCGTAAACTCCTCGACAACATAATATGACTATTAATATATAAAATTGGTATAACACAGTTACAACTGTGGTTTTCTAACTGACAATCTACTGACGCATGCATTCTTGACCTGCGTCTGCCCGAGTCTTTCAGCCTCTCTCATAATTCTTTTCAATTCGTGCAGTCGATCATTTTTGACAGCTAATGAATAAGCCGTTTTAAGGATGCGGCACTCGATGTAGCATGATATCTTGAAGAAATACAAAAAAAACATAAATTATTTTTTTATAAAATCATTAATAATCAAATACCACTGACAATAATTACAGTCGGTCAGAATGAGACAATATCGTAAGATTACTCTATAACTCTCATGTCTGCAATTCTTTACATTTAAAATTGAGATTAATTCATAAGATGACTCTGCTAATAACAAATATAACAGTAAGCCGAAGATATACATATTAATTTACAATAAACAAAAGAATAAAAACAATTTCATCCTCATATATTTCATAAGTTTGATTTTGAAAGTAAATTTCTCAATCCTATGGATATAAAAATGTAGGACTTTTTTACAAAAAAAAAACTATGTTACTGCTTCAGAATACATAGACGGCTAGATAAATTATCTGAAAGATTGATTCAAGCTGAGAACAATCAACAATTCAGACAAAAAATGTAGATTCGGAACTGTGTGTCAAAAAACATAATATCATCACTGTTAAGATTCGAGCTTGTATCGAACATAATTTTAATCATAACAGTAACGTAGAAATACTCCATCGAGTAAATAAAAAAGGCCTTAAAATGAATAGTCTAGAATTTCTAGAGATAAATAAAAGCATTAATAATAAAGAAACATTATTAAATAATATCTTGAATAAATCAGGTGGTTCACCACTGTTAAATATATTTTCAAACGGTTTAACCCGTCCTAATTGATGCAACTCATTAGATAATCATTTCTTAATGTAAATGTCATTTTGTATTACCTTTATCGTTTGTTCCCCCCCCCCTTGTTTCCTCCCCCCTGCCAACCATTTTTATTTGATTTTTGTTATAATATATCAGAATAGTAATATATTTTCTAGCGGTTTAACCCGTCCTAATTGATCCAACTCATTAGATAATCATTTCTTAATGTAAATGTCATTTGTATTACCATTATCGTTTGTTTGTTTTTCTATCATCCCCTCCCGTTTTATTTTGATCTTTATTATAATATATCAGAATAGTAAAATTAAAATCATTCGTACTTAAGCAAACATTTGCGAAAGTAGTTGTCTGAGGATGCCTCTGAAAGAGGCGAAACACGTGTCATAAGTTTATAACACAATACGTGGAATAATCAAAGTTATTTTTATTTTATATTATTGTATATATACATATTGCTTGTTTCATTTATATCACAATAATAATTATACTAAATCAATCAGTTTGAACGACACTTAAATGAATAATTAAAAGCTTTGTCCAGCTAATTTAAAAAAAAAAAAATATGCAAGAAATCGATCGACTAAAAACAGAGATGAAATTTAATTCAGCATTCTTATTGGTAGTAACAATTCATTGAGTAAAAAAATGTCACATGCTGCAAAAAGAAACATTAAGAATACATTATAGTGACTAAGAAAATGTGTATCTGGATTTAATTTACCTTTGTAGCAATATTTTCCGTCTTTAAAATAAGCATTTCGGCCAATTCATCAAATAATTGTCCGTGCGAGTCGCACTTACGCACGATGGCTGCAACGCTCACTTCAATAACACTATCGCTAATAGTACTGGAAAAAAAACAACCATTTAAGTATTCAATCGGCAGATATAAGCTATTCCAAAAAAAAGGAAAAATAAACATTTATCGCAAAATTTCCAAATCATCAAGAAAAAGTTTGGAAGCGCCGACCCTACGCGCTCCCGTCCTAATCCATCACTGCTAATGTCTTTGGAATAGGAGGGGCAGAGTAACAAGCAGTTCTCGTAGAAACACTTCTGTTGAGATAAACTCCACATTTGGCGTGGAAATGGTGAAAAAATATACAAAACTACATTTGATAACTTTATTGATTCATTCCAAGTGTGACGAGTGTTTCAGACTAAATCGATCTATATTATAAGTCAGTGTTGGCAAACCCATGACCCGTAGGTCAGACACTGACCCACAAAGGATTCTTCTCCCACTTTCCAAGCGACGCCACTGACATAAAATAATGAACAAAATTTGACCCACTCCTCAAAAAGGTTCGCCATCACTGGTTGCTTCTAATCTCTTTTTTTAAAGAACATCAATAAAATATATTTAAAAAATTGAATAAGGACAAGGTGCAAAATCCGCTTTAGTCTAATCATAATCATGGAAAAAAGACCATCTCGTATTATTTTTAAAAAATCATGTGATATGATGATTGTGTATCCCAGGACATACTCAATTTAACAGCCTGTATTATGGATATGATCAAAATCAAATATTGTATAAGTATATTTAAATAACATTGAAGTGAAGCAGCAAGATTCAAATTCTAAATGACATCTCATTCAAGTACCTAATAGCTAACTCAGATTTGACAGTAATTATTTTGTTTTGCAAGGGTAACATTTGGCAAATTGTCATAGACATCTAGAATAAATTTAATATACCTCGAATCTGGATGACCACTCTTCTTTATACAGTCGCACAGCTCCACAATATCTTCGTATCGTTCAGCATTGACCAAATATCTTCCAATGTGGTTGAACAGCTTCGATGCCTCCAAAGGGTGACAGCTGATTATCCTGATGGTTGTAAAAAAATGTTAATTAAATAGATGTGGTCTAAAATTGATATACAGTTAACCCTTCTATAGCGTCGAGTTAGGTACTACGCTATAGAAATTTTGGCACCACAAACGTGAGTGACATGGCATTGACGATTTTTGTATTTAATCTGGCCGGTGATGTCATGCGTAATAGCGAGCCTCGAGTAGTTCAACACTGCAATTTTTTTAGTTATTTTTTTTAAATCAGTTAGCATATGATGAATAAATATGTAATAAAAAGGTAAATATAAATTATAAAAACACATTAATATAAAATAAAAGTATATAAAAAACAAATAATTATTGTAGAAAGCAAAAAAAAATGGTAAACATTAAAGTTCCATCGAGACTTTTATTATAATGAGCTTTATGTTCTAGGGAAATACGTTTCTTTTCGGTCTTTCCTTGGGTCCATTAGACCAGTGCTTCCCAAAAAATTTTCATTTTCTTTCACAGTTTGTAAAGATATAAAAAAATTCAATACAATTTAAAACTCACAAAGTATTGAATTACAAGAAATCAAAGCTTACGGGAATAATTATTACACAGGCTTCATTATGTCATTGGATATAAGATAATATTATTATTTAGATTAATAGATATGCATGTATAACATAATTAAATATTTTTATTATAAAAAAGTAGAATGGTTGAAAACCTCTGAAAAGTGTATACACAATGCATTATAAAAACGTGTGCATCGATTTACTTGATTATAATTTGTTCCATAGCTCTCATGAGTTCGGTCCCAGTACGAATAGCATTTTTTTTAATCGATAGATCAATTTCTGTTCGAAGGCATGGGATGTTTGTGATGTCTGAAAATTCCCTCCCACCCTTCTAATGCTTAAATAGCGAGAGTGATTAGTTAGCCACTCAGTCGCTCAACCTCTCTTCAAAAAAGAGTGGTTGAGCAAGTAAGATCTGCTGAGATACTTCCATTAGGAGGTCATATGCCATTGGGAGCGGACACGGATTAAAAAAAAAGTGTTTTTAAGTTTATGCTTTGAGCAAACCGCTGGGAAATAATCAAGCGCTCACCTTCGGCTGACATTAAAGCCGGCTGTTATAGTTGTCGAACACACAATGATTAAAGCGGCCAACTTTATCTTCTGAAATTGGGTGCCGAACAGAGTCGGCAGAAAGCACGTATTCTCAGAAGATTCCTCGGAAGAAGACACAGAGGGAATTATGCAGTTCGCAATGGTATCCGTGAGCCTACCAGATTCTTCACACTCTCGCAAGATATTCGCGATTTCCAATTGACTGCAGATAGTATTTATATGTTTTTCCAGGGATACACTATCCATTTTCAAATGTAAGGATTTTGAGGACTCCAGATTTGAGTCTAGAACAATGAAGAAATAATATGAATTATTGCATACTAAGTTAAGTATAAGTTACTTTTAGATTTCAATAGGAAATCAGGAAAATCCAGGACGCTACGCGGGAAAAGCAACATCAAAATACACCAGATGAAAGGGAAATTGGAACTCGGCTCCACCAGCCCCAGAATTTCAATCAATCAATCAAAAAAAAAAATAGGAAACCAATTCATCTTCTTATTTTATACAATGAAATATTTATATAAAAGATATTAAAATACAGGTATGTAAGCGGATTTTACTGTAAACTTCGGAGTCAGGCGTTTTACAGAATTCGAAATTTTATTATTTACTCTTTTTTTTTAAATTTTTCATAATCATTTCACTTGTTATTGTATTAGATGAGCCTTTGGGATGCTTCTGTATATATGAGTACAATAATGAGCCCTGCGAGGTGAAGTGGGCTAAGTGGTATTTTAGGAAAAAAATAGTTTGATTCATTATAATATTCTACACGTCTTAAAGTATCCTAAAAATAAAATAAGCTCAATAAATACAAATTGCAATAGTACTATCTCCCTAGAATAAAAATATGCAATCTGCCAAAACACTAAGTAAAGACGCAATGTACATAAAAGTTTTATCATTTTACTACTTGGCTCACTTCACCTCTTGAGAGCTCATTATTGAAGCCTTTATTACAAAAAGTGGTTATGTCATTGAAATCAAATTTTACAGGAGACTGAAAACCAACCGTAGAATGTGGGATTTAAAAAAAAAATAGTAACTCTTGAGAATATGAGTAAGCATATTCTAACCAGACATTTGTTTGAAACCCACTGAAAGCCATGAAAAATGAAGGGGGTAGTTGGGTTTTGCCCGACATTGCCAGTTTTGTTTATGTCTTTGTAGAAATATAGAAATATATAAATTGAAAAATATATTTAAAAAAAATAGAAATATAGAAATTTGTGTCTTGACAACAGAAATGCTTGGTTTTTGTAAATTTTGAATATATAGTTATGTAGCTTACTCAATTGACTAACAGATGGCTGGCATTCATAACTCATTTCTCGATCTAGATAGACAGTTTTTGTCATTGTACAAACTGAGATGGCATAGAAGCAGGTTTTATAAAAAAAAAAACAATAAAGGGGAATAATAATCCTTCGAAAACATATGTATGATAAATCTGTATATTTTTTTATACAATTGGTGCCTTAAAACAATCAATTCAACAGTGCATACACATAAAATGCCAAATCTCTATGAAATATTGCTACGCTACGTGTGAAGACAGTCCGTCGCAGGGTCTGTTCACAAATAACATTTTAAATTGATATTTTTATTTGAATTGTTTATGAAACAGCTATCTGTTCATATTTTGTTAATACAAAGGTCCTTAGTGTTGAGTTATATTATGGTCACTTCCTCGCTTGGCAAAATTATACACTAAACACTAAACACATTTAAGGTTCTCAAATTTCTCAAACATAAGATGAAAATAAATTTATCTACAGTCAAACAGTGTCATACCTTGTAGAGAGACTTTCCTGGGCACATGTTGCAAGTGACCCTTTGCTTGAGCAAGTATGTGCGCACGTTGGTGTAGATTAGCGGCATGCGGGGGGTCGGTGGGACGAGTGTAGAGTCCAGCGCAAGTGATAGCCGCACGCACATGATCGCCCACGCCGTCCTGAATAGTATACAACCATTCCAATTTTCCACGCCTCTCCAACACCCGGCAGGCATGCATCAAATAGTCCTGGAATTTTTATGATATGATATATAAAACTATCATAAGCTCGAAGTTTACGGCTGTTTCAATTCGACTACCGATTTGACAGTCACGATTGGAATATAGAAGTATACTGCTTCAGTATTACAAATACGGTAATATATAGTGAATGTGGTTTGAGAGAGGCAATCCTTTGTTTATGCTGACTAACCATTGAAATTCACCATATCACAGAAAAAGGATTTTGTAACCATAGCCGCTCTTAATGTAGAGTTTATGAACTCTTAATGAAGCTTATTTCAACAGAAGTTTTTCTACGAGAAGCAATATCTTTCATTTATACTAATATTTAAGAATCAAATCACAAAAGGGTGCCTTTACCGTCCATATACTCCACGTGCCGTCGATATCGCTCATGGTTTTAAAGAGATCATTGATTTTGTCCACGGTCAAGCAGTGAATGATCATATGTTCCGTAAACACTTCCAAATCGACCGATTTCTCACAGCAGTACTTCAGAGCTTCCTGCATGTTGCCATACTTCAGATAAAATTCTATAACAGCGGCGTGCGATCCGTACGATGTCAGATAAAAGAGGCACTCTTTGTAGAAGAAAGGTTCGAGTTTCATTTTGAATTCAAACTTATCGTTGGATGCAGTTTGTTTCTTCAAAATTGTGATTGGTTTAAACTTCCTCACATATTGATTAGAAGTATAAAAATCAGTGTAGTCTCCTTGTTTAATTTTGTTTAAGCTCGACAAGGCATGCATTATGTTCAATGCTGGCTCTTTCATATCGATTTTCTTTTTCGCTTTGCGTAGAGCAGAAAAGCCATCCTGAAAACAGTTAAACTGTAGTTAATTATGTTTTTAATCTGTTTAACCCACTGACTTTTTAATCAGAGGATTTCCTCATAGTTTAAAATAACATTCAGTGAAACCCCCAATTACACTACCCTGAATTACGCGCTGGCTTGAAATATTCGCCGCAAATCCCCAATTGCACGGTCGCATTCCATTGTCGTTACTACAACACGGTCGTCTGTGCTGCGCATAGAGTCAAATGTTGGCTAGCGTCTGTGTAGTCAACACGTGCTAGGCTATACACGCATAGCTGGGCGTCTGTCTGTGTGCAGGATATTTACTACTACAAAAACTAAATATTTTGTTCATATTTTTTTTTTGCAAAACTAAGGGAACTCTTAGTTTTGCATTTTCCGCTGAAAAAAAAACAAACCCCTAATTTTGTATGAAATTCACACTCCCAATTACACTACCCCCAATTACACCCGACTATAGTGTAAATGGGGGTTTTACTGTATATATAATATTTTTTAAACAGATTTAAAAAAAAAATTTAAATTAAAAAAAAAAAAAATTGACATTACAGCTTACGCCAATGCGTCAAATATTTTTAAAGTTGAAAGATCATACGAGATATACTCGATGAGAATTTTTGAAAGTCACATGAGATTAACTCAAGGAGAATTGACTTCACAAACACCCATGTCTTAGATCTCAAATGAAAATTGAAAAAATCCAATTTTGACATTGACCTTACCGGGAATCGAACCCGGACCCACCTGATCGGTAGAGCAAGCTCTTACCAACTAGACCAAAGCGGGCGACATATATCTTTAAACAAGCATAAAAAGGCTGTATTACAGAGTAATTCAGGTAGCCAAATTTTTCTTCGGTAAATATTTTTGATTCATCACAATCGTTCACATCTTGATTTGGGTGTAAGGATATCTGAAAGAAGATGAATACAAATGTATCAAATAAAATAAAAAATTGTCAGAGAAACAGAAAACTAAATAGTTTTATTCTTAGTTCTTACTCTTATTGATTCAGCACTTTTAACAATCTGTGGATTCAAAGGATAGCTGTTATTTTCCAAGAGTGAAACAATTTCGTCTAACAGAGCGGGAGAGTTTCTTATCCTCGTAAGGTCTTGTTGACTTCCCGAAAGACTGAGCTCTGACCGGCGCAGACGCAGAACAGCTTTGTTTGCGGCGGGGTCTTTGGGAGTCTCCAAAGTGTCCGACACCGTTGATACCGCAGCCGGAGAGCTTTTGAAACATATGGCAAACTTTTGCCGCGCCTGTTGAAAGCAACCGGCTTTAAGACAGGCGTTTCCCCACGCCGCCATCACTCCAGTTCGCGACACTCCGAACTTGGTCGACAGGTCCAGTGCTAGTTCCCATTTTTCCGCCTCCAGCAATTTTCTAATGCAGCGTGCTGAAAATTACAATGAGTGTGAAATCTGCACTTTTTTCGATAATAGATAACGATAGTGAGGACATTAGTGAATGAAAGTGTTACATACCATTCCTCTGTATGCATGAATCAGACATTTTAAAAATGTCAGTCATTGTGGCAAAGACGAAGGTGTTATATTACTTTTTTAAATTTGGAAATTGAGAAAGGTGTCATGGGCTATTAATGCCTAAATCTATAATGATCATTTTATTTGTATTTTTTTTTTAAATAAATGACAAATTTGAATTAGTTTTTGGTTCATAAAATTGTATGTTCCTAGTAAAATTAATCTCAGCTGAAAAAAATTACACCAAAAAACCTTGTTCTAATTTACTCAAAACTTTAATTTGTAGCATAACTTCTTTCACATGTGTCTTCAAGTAGTAATCCTTTCTCTTGTTGCATCAGCATAAGAATGTATTGAAATGAAAATGTAGATATTCCCATTTAAAAAAAATTATACCCACTGTATATTAAATTTGCTTTATCCATCATGGCATAGCATCCTCGGGACGCCAGCAAAGCTAGTGCGTCTGTGGCAGCGAGGAGCTTCTCTGTGTGGGCCAGTGCCGTATCAGCAAATGCAGTCGGTGAAGATGGAGAAAGACGGGAATACAGCACTACACACCAGACCAACAGCGCTCGTCTCATCCTTAGAATTTCGCGAATGCCTCCTTCGTCAGATGAACTTACTGCTTTTGATAGGTCTTCACATTTCTTCAAGAGGAATCTACAATTCATACGTTATTTTAAACTCGACTTTGCCATGTTACGACCACTTGATTGAGGAAGTTGTTGTTATTTGGTTAACTTGAAGTTACTAGGTGGCTTTGTTCTGTGGCACTTCTTCGATTAAAATCACTTTTAGTTTATATTTACCAATATTGAAATACCACGCTCAATGTGGAGCATATGATCTCCTAATAGATGTATCTCAACAGAATTTTTCTACAAGAACTTTTTGTTTCTCAGTCGTACAACTTCTCTTCTTCCAAAGAGAATAGTAGGGATAGAAGGATAAGACAAGGACAGGACTAATGGTTAACTAATCGCTCTTACTACGCCTATTTATTGAATGATCGGAAGGGTGAGAGGGAATTTTTTAGACATCACAAACACGATAGAATAGAAGTTGATAAATCGATCGAAAAAATGCTGTTCGTACTGGGAGTCGAACCCATGAGATCCAGCACAGAATCCAACAACGCTGCGCCATAGGACCCGACAATTGCAATATTGCGGTGACAGTAAGTAAAACATCATATATTTGAAAACATCTACTACTAAAAAATTTAAAAAATAAAAACCTTGGACAGTCCAAATTGACAGAGTGCATCTTCATAATAGTAAGACAGAGAGTCACATTTGGCGAGAATTCATAGATGAATTCTTTTCGCACCTCGTCATTGTGCTTGGCATCATTAGTGAGGGACCATTCCAAAGAAGGTGTGTCGCTGGATGTCGTGCTGGTGCCCGTCCGCCCGAGAGATCGATCGTTTTGATCTGAATTCTCAGACTTGCCACATGTTTGGTTGAAACAATCATCACACGCTCTGACTTTGATATCGCCATACATGCCATTTATCTAAAAGACAAAACCAATATAGATGTGATTTGGTGATTTTATGTTAATGAGTCTCTGGGTATATGATGTTTGCTTGTAGTAAATTGAGAAATTTTGCATTAAATAGCATCACAACATCACAAAAATTGACAGCAGTTTATTATTGATTTGATATATTCACTTTCTTTAATATACTTTTTAATAATAATTGATTCCTATGATTCTTAACATTTCTCCCAATTATTCGTCATTAATAATCAGTAGTAAAATAAATTTAGATCAATATTCATATATTAATGTTAATAGTCTGCACTTGAAAGCGAAGAGCTGGAAGGCGAAACCCAGGTCGTTGGTGACAAAACTTATGAAAAAGTACAAAATGAGCATGATTAAAAAAAAAATATAAATAATTCATTCAAATCGCATGTTACCTGCAGTCTGTGTCTCGAGCACGAATAACATATCAGCCTTCCGCAACGACGGCAATGATGCCTTCTTACGACTATCGAAAAGATAGTTCTTCTGCAACACATGCAGCGATCGCTGAGATCATCAGGCGCCCACTTTTCTCGAGCGGGTACGTCTTCGGGCATAAAAAACTTTACAGTATTTCCAACAAAATTAATGGAGTCTATAGATTGAAATATCATATCTTCGGGTCTGCTAGCTGTCAGCTCTTTCATACTGATGTTTTCCGGTGACTTCAAATCCAACGATTTCTCTGCGTATATTCGCAGCAGGGCATCGACAGCATTGACTGATATGGTCAAGGTGTTTATCAATGCCATGTTGAAGTATAAATTGTCTCCCACGTGATCGTTCTTTAACAGAGGTCTAATTTTATTCAAGAGTTTTCCCAGCTTCTCTAGTTTGGCATTCATTAGATACTGTTCTATAATGAGAAGAGGTTTTTGAAAGATATCCCAAAAGAAAATTCGCTCGTTCTCTTCCGTTTCAGTCAGCATTTCCACACCGATGCGTAAGTTTTCATATTTTTTGGAGCTAAAATTATTGGATGTCACGAAATCGACAATAACCTTCAATACCTGTAGATTACGAATTTTGTTAATTCTCTCGTGGCAGAGGTCTACGGCTTGTTTGAGTTCTACTTCTAATAGAAGGTGTTTTAGTTCAGCTATAGGTTTATCACCGGCAGTTGAAAACCATTGCCTCAATAGACTTGATGTTATCAAATTCTTCATATTTACAGATATTTGATGCATATCACTCCATTTTAGACAAAGACCAAACTGTAAAACATAAAACGTAAATTACTAAAAAAAGTAGATAAAAAATAAAAACATTAATAGTTTCCTTAACCTTAGTAACCTAAAACTTTCATCTTGAAATTAAATAGCATCTAATAAGGCTTCTTATTCTTATAAAATTTGTGAATTAAGATAGACAAAAGCTGTTGCGCAATAAACTTTTTACTTTTTTAACAGATTGTGATATAAGACTTTTAGAAAAAGTTTTCAACCAGGTGCATGAATGGGCATGAATTGTTTTGCTTATTTGAACCAAATGTTATTTGATCATATAAAAATACATCAGCCATTGAACTTAAATGACCAATGATAATGTGACAATGTACAAATTTTACTTTAGGGTTTTTATGAATTTGCGTCATATGTAGGTATCAGGTAGGTAGGTTTTAATATCTTACAGTGTTTGTATATAGTGCGCACATGCACTTTAATTGAGAGAGAATTTGGTTGATCAGCTGAAATTAATAAGAATAACCTCTCGGAAACATCTGGCAGCCTAACTTAAATCCGTGACTGTCCGTATCCTATGTAAACGAGTCAATTTTGACATCTGAATTAAAATTACTTTTTCAACTATCATGATGACAATTTAGGAATTCCATACACTGCCCAATTCGAGAACTCAGCAGATAAGTTGCCTAATTCGTAAATAAAGCAATGGGTGTGCACTTTTCATAAATTAGGCAATTCTTTGTCCATTCCATGTTATAAGCAATTTCACGGATTCAGTGTAACATACCTATATATTGATTGTTTTTTGTTTTATATATTTTTGAATATATTCATCTTCAAAGTGCATTTTTTTTGACACAAGGCTCACATATACACTCACGTTGATATACACAAAATCAAACTTTTTGTAGGCAAATAAAATAATATAGAAAAGTGTACTACTATAAAACCGATCATGAGGTTCAATAAAAAGGTTCATTACTTCCTCTCCGTCCATCAGTGATTGAAGTACAAATTCTGGATTTTCTTCAGACATAGTGTAGATGGCTGACCAGGTGCTATCAGGATAATATTCAGTTATCTACAAGTAAATTACAGAAATATAAAATATAGATTTAAATAATCCTAAGCTTTTAAAATTATTAAGTACCAAGTATTAAAATTCTTTTAGTTGAGATCTGCGAGTAATCATTGCAAAACAAATATCAGATTTTGAGAGAAATTGGAAGGATTGTTCTACCATTGTATGAATATGTCTAATAGATTACGTATTGTCAGTGTCTTTGGCATAAAAGCGATGCAAGCCTTTGTAGAAGATAATAAAACAATAAACCTTTTTTTTCTATTTGCCCTTGAGATGTGCAAAAGCTTTATTGCTGACACATCTTGCAGGGCGCCTATGCATGGGCATAGAAGATTTCCACTATATATATACCATATATGATGCAATATAAAATAAAAATAACTTTGATTATTCCACGTATTGTGTTATAAACTTATGACACGTGTTTCGCCTCTTTCAGAGGCATCCTCAGACAACTACTTTCGCAAATGTTTGCTTAAGTACGAATGATTTTAATTTTACTATTCTGATATATTATAATAAAGATCAAAATAAAATGGGAGGGGATGATAGAAAAACAAACAAATGATAATGGTAATACAAATGACATTTACATTAAGAAATGATTATCTAATGAGTTGGATCAATTAGGACGGGTTAAACCGATAGAAAATATATTACTATTTTGATATATTATAACAGAAATCAAATAAAAATAGGTGGCAAGGGGGGGGGAAACAAACAAACGATAAAGGTAATACAAAATGACATCTACATTAAGAAATGATTATCTAATGAGTTGCATCAATTAGGACGGGTTAAACCGTTTGAAAATATATTTAACAGTGGTGAACCACCTGATTTATTCAAGATATTATTTAATAATGTTTTTTTATTATTAATGCTTTTATTTATCTCTAGAAATTCTAGATTATTCATTTTTTTTTTTTTTTTTACAATACGTGGAATAATCAAAGTTATTTTTATTTTATATTGAAATGAACTTCCACAAAGTTACCGCCGAATCCATCGAAAGTATATATGATGCATTTTAAAAAATGAGATTAAACTTCCTCACCTTTTCATAAATTGGAAGCCGAGTCAGCCACTCTTGACATATTTTTACAGTATCAACATAGGAGGTAAAGTTTTTATTGAAGCAAATATGCTTTAATACTTCCATTGCTCCGGTGAAAGACCAAAATTTAAAACAAGACATTACATTCTTTGCCTTCAATTCAACATCTTCGATACTAATAAAGTATTTCCAATTTATTTCAGATTCATGTCGGGCAGCTAATCTCAACATAATATGGTCTTTGAGCGTACATAAAGATTGATTTGCTGGCAAAGAGTCAATGACCCTCAAGCAAGTTTCAAAATCCTGATTATTTATCAGCGTTTTTAGGTAATTTAAAATCATGTTCAATTTATAAGATGTTTGCAAAGCTGCGATCGGTTTATTATTATCGAATAATCGTTTTAAAGTATCAAATCTTTCATCTTGCAGATATATGTCTAAATATTTCGTCCTGACGTCCAAGCTCTGCTGTAGAATATGTTCGGTAGAATCGTAATGAATTTTTTTCACCAGATTTGCAATGACCCAATTGTGAACGAGGACATAAGTTACGACCCCTTTATTGGGCACGTGGTAGGACACCTTCGGCTCGATTGTCTGATCGCTAATAGCAGACGGGATGTCATCAGTGAGAGCTAAAATAAGATTGGAGACTTCAGTTAAATCGTCATCCATCATCGTATACGTTTCCGGTTTACATGAGATGAGAGGACAGCAGTTCAGGACCAATTTATGAATAAGGCTGATGCCTAGCTTTTTGCATATCGGCTCGATACTATCTATCGAAACATTTTTTTCATAAATCAAATCTCCTATTATGTCATGTAAATGTAATTTCAAAATATCAGTGCCGACATCTTTACGACTTGACACATCATCAGCGAGATCGGTACTTAAGTACATGAACTGTGTAATATTTTTTAAGTACATATGGAATGACTTCAAATAGACAGGATCGCTTCTTTTCTTTTGACCTGTTTCAGTATCGCAAAGATTGAAAAGATTTTTTCCAATTAGATTCGTCAATGTTGAAAATTGTTTCGAATAGTCATCTAGAACTAAATTCTCATCGATATGTTCATCGGAATTAATATTGAACTGATTATAAAGGTCGGCAATTTTTCCCAAACCGTCTTTCTGCTGCGTAAATTCTCTGAACTTAATCGGAACTCGATCGCTTCTTAAGATTTCACACGTTCCCATGCTGTTAAGTATATCAGAGTCTTGATTCATCTCGTATATTATATTAATGATGTTTTTCAAAAATATTAAATAATTATAATCTTTGGTATCGAGTTCCGGTGTGACTTTCATTTCTTGACATTTCTTTTCGGCTACGTTTACGAGACCGTACGTGATCCGTCTGTCGATACCGGTGCAAATGACCAGATCCGTTATCGATATCAGGGAAGAATTGCAATGGTCGTATATTTGAAGCTGAGGAAACGCGTGAACCAGCTCTGCCAGTCGGTGATTGAAGGAGACCCTGCGGTTCGACAGGAAGGTTTCTACCAAACTGACCACTGCTGCGGAAACGATGGACATCCCAGTGATCATTTCCATATTGTCACCCATTTTGCCGCCCATAGGGTAAGAAAATATGGCACTGCTTCTTATTTGATCAGCTAAAGCCAGAAACTGTTCAGTGAATGACACTTCAATAGAAGCTTCTGAATCCCCCATGTCAAAAATCTGTGAAAAATAAGTATATTTTAATAATCGACACAACACACAAGTTACTCTAGTGAAACAGTAAACAAGGTAGCGATTGCAGAAGATTTCAACATAACATGAAAAATTTTCAAGCATAATCAGGCACTTAAAGAAGAAGTATTATTCAAAATTCAAAAGGGATATGAACGAATGCAATCAATTGAATATTATAACAAATTACTTTTGATTTTTTAATTTATTTTTTTATATAGTTTTCTTTAAAATGTTCTTGCAAAAACATCACTTCTAAAAAATATGGTCTGCATCATACCTCTAATATTCGATTTGCTTTAGAAAAATCTCCAGCCTCCAAGCAGAGAGCTAGCATGCTGTTCGGTGGTGACAATAACATTGAAATAAAATCTGTCTTTTCACATGTCTGGGTAAGAGTGGGACTCCTATCAGCTGTGGACGAAAAATAAATATTGCGTTACTTATATAAAGGATAAATAATATAAAACGCATATATTTAGCCAAGGATAATTTAGATTTCTTTGTAATATTAGATTGTCTTGGTGACATTTAAGCCTATGCAAATCTTTGAGTAGTGATTGCTAATATAGAGTTGAATTGAAAGAAGGATCGATTAAAGTGAAATTTACTTGATGTTTTAACTATATTTAATGTACGGTAGAGTGATAGTTTAGCAACCGTATTATAATAAGGCTAGGACAGGACTAGTGGTTGACTAATCGCTCTTGCTACGCCCAGTTGTTAAAGGATCCAAAATGATGGGAAGGATTCACAAACACCCATGCCTTCGAACAGAACTCGAAAAAATGCTGTTCGTACTGGGGTCGAACCCCTGAGTTCTGGAACGGAAGCCCAGAATGCTATCCGCTGCGCCATAGGACCCGACAAACAAAGAATATGTTACTTATTACTAATCACTTTCCTTTAGAATACCTGACTATTGATAAACCTACAAAAATTGTAATAATTTTAAGTAATGAATTATAGAAACCATAGCTTCTCATAATAATACACACAAAATCTGAATTATAGTATGTGCTTCTATCATAAAGTGTGAACAAATTCACCTTCTACTGCAGGTTGGCCTCCGGTAAAGTTGCCATTATCTGATTTACTTCGGCGTTTTTTTGCTCTATATTTTTTTTTCATTGGTAATATTCTACAGCTGTCTTCTTCATCGCTACTCTGCTCTGTGATGTTGTCATATAAGGAAGATATGCTTAAAACTTTGGAATCAGAGTCAATTTTAAGATTGGTAATTAACTGCCATCTCCACATTGCGCTCGAAACGAAATTTTCAAATTTTTTCAGTTTCTCTTCGTTAAACGAGACGCCGGAATGTTTCTTTTCACCGGCACTGAAGGCCGAGTATCGGTTTTGAATTTCGACCAAGCAATCTTTTATTACTAGTAATATTTCTTTCACCAGAGGCGGACGACACATGAAGCCTCTGTTGTCTGTGTGTTTGGATTTACTATTTTCAAAAGTAAAATAAGATCCCTCAGACTGGGAGGCGATGTTTTGTTCAGATAAATTTTGCGCATTTGAAAAATATTCATGCCGTAGAAACAGACAAGAAAATAAATTCTGTAATATTTCAAACCGGTATTCGATTGGATGTAAGTTAGATATCATAACCTTTGCTTCGTTCAATAATTTGTGTACAATTTTCAACTCCGATATTTCCTCTACAGCCATAAATACTGTATCAATTATTGTCGACATTATGCAGTAAGCATTGTAAGTCATTATGTCCCATTGGTACACATCTCTCTGTTGTTTCACATTGTCTATATTTAATTTTGATAATAAATCATTATTCAAAATTAGGGCTTGTTTTACTTTGAACCGATCCAGCTGGGAGAGCTCGCAAGTTTGCGAAATAACCGATAGAGCACTGCGATTTCTCAGTTTTCCAAAGAAGAGATTTCTTTTTGAATTGGCAACGCAAAACTTCAGAACATTGAACTCTCTATATACTTCATTTATATAAAAGTGCATTTTGTTTTCACTATTTTGAGAATCTAAAAACAAGAACACCTTTTCTAGTTTCTCTATGGTGCTTTGAATGCTAACATTAGGTGAACAGTTATTAATGACGTAGATCAGAACGAGTTGCCATAATTTATTGCCGAGGGATCTGGAATGGGAAGGGGTCTCTCCGCCGTCTTCCAGGCACCTGACGCAGTTTAGAATTATTTCCATCAGCCAGTGTTTATTCAATCCAAAACAGAGCTGGATCATTTTGTTTGGATCGAGAATCCACTTGAACTGTCCTGGGTCATTCAGTTCATAAGTGTTGAGCGCCGATAAAATATGCTGGTTACCTTTCGCGATCAAGCTCAAATAGATTTCTTTACTATACCTGGATATTTTTATCTTATGTAGTTTTTGTACAATGTCATCAATATTCATCTCACTATATTTAATATCGAGTTGCGTTAAGACTGACAGCAGACACCCGACTTTGTAGGTGCTATTAGTGTCTGCACAATCTTGTAATAGTATCTCTAATAATGAGAGAATTTCTCCTATCATAATTTCTTCTGCCACTTGCGCCTCATTTTTGCTTTTGGAAAATTTTGAAGATTTTACTCGTAATAAATATTGCATTACAGCCAGCCCGTTGGATCTTATATGTGTCCGAAGATATGTTACCGAATTACTCGAAAGACTCGGTGGATTAAAATCTCCCTCATCGTTACTACTCTCCCAGTCAAAGTATGATGAGAGTTCCTGAAAAAAATCAATAAGCAATGCATTTAAAAAAATATTAAGTATTAAGTTTCTGTAAAATTATATATTTAGGTTGATAACTATAACCGCATGACGCCATTCCCAGAACGTATACATTGCTATTTTCTTATTTTTTTAAAACCATGTCCGCTCCCAATGTGGAGCATATGGACTCCTAATGGAGTTTATCTCAACAGAAGTGTTTCTACGAGAACTGCTTGTTACTCAGTTGCTCAACCTCTCTTTTTCGAAAGAGAGTATGAGTTTGTGGTAACATATTTAATAGATGAACAGTAAAATAAAAAGATAAAAACTGTATAGTCAGCTACTTTATTATTTTCGTCGTGTATGTGTGCTTTAGTCAGCATTCGCTTTATATAATAATTTTACAATATTTTTTTGAATTTGTATATGGATGCCAGTTTTTTTAATTCCTCCCCCACAAATCATACAAATTAATAAGCGTTTAGAACCATTGCTGTACAAATACTTCTATTTTTAAGTGAAAATTCATTTAATTTTATTTTATTCTTCATAATAATGTGTGGTTTTAACGCGATTTATCAATGCTGCAATAAATATTTTAAATCGTGGCGTTGTTATCAGCATAGTTTGCCGCAATAGTCCATGTGTAAGTAAAGGATAATTTAAAAAGTATGCCGGTGTACAGTGAGAATATGACATATTTTGGATAATTTATTTATCAGTGTTCTTCATATTAATGTGTGATTTTAACGCGATTTATCAATGCTTCAGTAAATATTTTAAATCGTGGAGTTGTTTTCAGCTTAGTTTGTGAAGTTTTTCGCCGCAATAGTCCGTGTGGTGGAGTATGAAAAATTTACCAAAAGTGGGATCAATCTTCTACTATTCATATATCGAATAGTCATGACAGAAATGAGTTCATATATTTTTTTAAGTGATCAATGATGAGTGAAATGATATCAAGCAGAAATAAAACCTACATCGATAATATCTTCAGTTATATCATCACACAACGATAGAATGTATTTCAATTCCATATCAGCGAAGACACTCAAATTAATCGTCATGGTATTTTCCACATTAATAGAAATCGAGAAAACTTTGAACTTGTTTACATTCAAACTTTGTTTTTATTGCCCTTTTTAATTCAGTTGATTTTTTAAGTCCAAACTAATCACACGAAATATTAGGAAAAATGTTGTTTCAATTATACGACGCCAAATTTAGTGTTATATTCTACAAAACAACTCATTGATAAAACATTATTTTCCATACAACTAACAATGACATTACTATTACTAATAATCAGCTGTTATTTTTGTAAACAGTATGGTAGCTATAAAAAAAAGTATACAAAAAATTATGAAAAATAAAGTATTTTTTGTTGCTATTGAAAATATGTCTAATCGGCACTGATAATATTTTTAGTTCTACTTACACATTACGCCAGATAGATATCATAATTGAAGCACTGTAATTGCACAAAAATGATTGATATATTATAGTGAAAAAACACTTTCATTTTGATAAAACACAATATTTATTAAAATATTATAAAAATCAATATTTATAAAAATCAAGTAATATAATTACTGTGCCGATGCTTTATTCAACAAATTTTAATGCGACAAAATAAGCATTATCTTTCCTCATCAAATAAATTTCAAATCATTTTTGCATCATGCGATTTGTCAACTATGCTTGAAATGACCAAAAAGATTAATCACTTATGAAGTTGAGTAAAAAAGCCATTATAAATATAAATGAATAAATGGATTATATTACTAGTTATGATTTATGAGTATATTTGGTGGTAAAAGGCTATATTAATCTCTACTGCATTAAAAACATTTATATTTTCTTTACTTTCTTTAAAATTGATTTTGTATCATTAAATATGAATCTACACTTTTACTGCAACATATTTTCATATTTTCACTAGTATAATATTCTTCATTTTGACGTTTAGGTATCATCATATTGAAGTACGTGTGTAGTAGTATGTATATTATCTATGCCGATCTATGCCTCACTTCATAGACAATACCATATGATTAATACTAAATACACTGACAGTAATTGCAGTTATCTACTGAAGTTGGAAGATAACCTCGGTTTATGCCTCGGTGTATGTAGTTAAGTATCTTAATTCTACGAATACTTACTCAACTGTGAAATAAATAAAGCTGCTTCTTTTATAGTCCTATATACTTGAAGATGGCGGCTTGAAAGATAGCAATATTGTGTTTTTTGCTAATCCCATGGTTGGTTTATATGTAAACTTTTACCAATTAAAAGAAACTTTATCGCAAGTATTTTGTCGTATATTTATAGTTTATTTATCAATAATTGTTTCATTATATAAAATTTGTTTCAGGCTACGTTTTAAATATTATGGAAGCTCCGTTTGTAACTGTAAAAGTTCTATTCTTTGCTAAGTCAAAAGATATCGCCGGAAAAAAGGAAGCCGTTATTGACATACCGAAAAGCATATCCTACAAGAATATCGTTGAATGTGTTGTGGAGACATTTGGATTATCAAGTATTAAAAATTCCATTATAATATCTATAAACGAGGAATTGTGCTCTGACGACAGTGAAGTACTACTCACATTGGAAAACAACGACGAACTTGCTGTGATTCCTCCTTTAAGTGGAGGCTAACTCAACATAGTCTCCCAAAGTTTCAATCATGGATTTTTTAGAGTTAACTTTGGAGCCATTATCAGTTGATGCTATTTTAAAACTGGTGTCGTCTGAAAAATGTGGAGCAGTCTCCATATTTGTTGGAACTACCCGAGATAACTTTGAAGGCAAACAGGTATAATATTATCACAAATTTTTTCAGTGCAAACCTAAATTTATTTAAATCCTGCGCTCTTTAATATCAACGATCTGTATACATGAGTTGATAAATATCACACGCACCTAAGTCACACAACTTTTTTAGTTTATAACGATTTTTTTGAGCAGATGAAAAAATATTTTTAAATATAATTACAAAATAACAACTTTGGTAAATTTGTCTTATAGTGTGTCATGGATTATTTCAGCGAAAAACTTCACAGTGTAAGTTAAAAACAACGCCGTGAGTTGAAATCTTTTTTTACCGACTTAATAATCGCGTTAAAACCACACATTATTATGAAGATCACTTATAAATTAAGCAAAATACAAAAAACATTTTAATAAGAAAACATCGCCATCGTCTATGAAATGTTCCGAGCTTCGTTCCTTTGAATACATCTCCTTAAAAAATATTTTTTCATACATTTCCACTATGGCTTGGACTTTGGCACTTATTAAAAAACTTCAATGGTCAACCTGATTTTTTAACGAAAATAATGTTTTTTGGTTTGATTATTCTGAACTCAAAATATTCCCCTGCTTACAAAGACTTGATTGCCATCAAAATCTCAAAAAAAGTTTACAGTGGACTTGTAAGTGCATGATATTTATTGATTCACATGAAATTTTGATTCTGGTCGTTTTTGTAGTAATTTAATGTCTCTGGTTTTTTTTAGGTGGTCAAACTTGAATATGAAGCCTATGAACCTATGGCTAATAAAGTAATGAAAAATCTTTGCGGTGAAATAAGAAAAAAATGGGAAGAAATTTTTAACATTGCCATTTATCACAGGTCTGATTATTAAAACATTACTTTTTCTTTTTTTCCAGCACACTAGTGCATGGTTAAAAATCTGTCTCATATATCTCTGCTCGGACCATGAATATGAAGGGTAGACTGTTTTTTTCTGTCAATAGCGTTGTGGAGGGTAGCTATGAAACATTTGCTGCATACATGCATAACACGTGATGGTGGGAAACCAACTTGTATAAATAAATACCTTCAGAAATAGAGTTAAAATTTTTACACAGCTCGGAAAAAATTGCTACGTCGAAAATAGTTTTACTCTCCGACAGTGCTATTTCCGCATTCATACACTTATTAAAGTCTGAAATGCTCAACATTTGGTCGTGTCGGATGGTATATATCAGCGGTCACCGAAATATGGCCCACGGGTCTGATCCGCCCCTCCAAAGATTTCAATCCTGCCCCTGATTTTTAATATTTTTAAAAAATCTAATAGGATTCCATCAAGAATATTTTTCATCTGGTCCCCCGACGTTTTTGAAAAAACCATCCGGCCGGTTCTCAAAATTACTTAACGAGAACTAGCTGTAATTTTGTCACATGATCATTTTCTAAACCCACACTTCTACTCTAAATGTCTCAGTTTCCACTAGTGAAATGAGGTTTAAAGTATTTCTATATTTCTATGGAGAATGATTGTTAGGCAACAACTCAATCGATCTTATCTTACAATAGCTGCCAACATGCGACAGCATCTCATATAATGAAATTTATTACTATTTCCAAAATAACTATTATTATATACATATTTATAATTGACTGATTGTACCACTGTTGTTCAAAATATACCACACAATATAATTATTGTATCTCGATTGAAGGTCATTATTTCCCATCACTAAAGCATGACAGTATATCCACGTGCGAAAATAAATGTTTTAAGTATAATATTACAAATTCAAAAATGCATTGAACATGCCAAAATAACTACGATGCATATTATGCTTAATGAAGAAAAGGTACCGGTCAAATCGATGGGAGCATCACATTTTCGGAAAGTTCTCAATAATGCAAATCTACATTTTGGCTTCCCTGAAAAGTACCAATTTTAGACTAAACGCCTTTTTCCTTTTGCACGCATACATTGTGTTAAGCATCTTTCCAATACTTGGATTAAAATCACAGTTAATTATTTACCATAGGGTGCGGTACAGATAAGAAGGCTGGAAGGAAATCTGTGTGGCATCATAGACATTCATGCCTTCAAACACCAATCCATAAATCGATTGTATAATCGATTCTCGTAAGTGATCTATTGGGACTACAATCAAAGAACTCGACATCAACCTCAATACTGCAAGCTTAAATGTGTGTTATGTTCTAAAATGAACTATTTTTTCTAGACTAGGAAGCGTTCCTGTATTAGAAGCCAGTGTTGTTATTGCAATTAGCAGTCCTCATCGAGTTGATTCCTTAGCGGCCGTGCAATACTGTATAGAAAATTTAAAAGGTAAAGTACCAATTTGGAAAAAGGAAGTTTACTCGGGTCCGGAATCTCCTGGGAGTCAATGGAAAGAGAACGCTGAGTGTGCATGGTCTTCCAAAAAAAGTTAATCTGTAAATAAGAGAAATCAAATAAATATATTTTTTAATCACTCCTAGAAAAGTGTTTCTCAAGACAGTTGGATGTTTTTAATATGCATATAACGCTTATCGAAATAATATATCTTCCGATGCTATCTTGGTGGAATCTTATAATGAATCAATAATATTATCAGGAAGATGCAGAATGTCACTATATGTAATTATTGACATTTACTCGCTGATTATTTTATTGTTATCGTGGAAAAAAAATATTACAATTTCCCACACTCATATGCTATTTTATTAAAAATATCCTTTTTATCTTTTATCATTAAATTTAAGAGATTATATACAGTTATTTACAAATATAATACATATCAATTATGGCTCAATAATATTGGCAATTTTGCCTTTTTTCATCTTGCCAAAAATTGCTAATAGATTTAGCAATAAATGAGATAAGAAAGAAGATCAAAAAATCTTGCCGATATCGGTTATCCTTAATTTTTATCACAAATAGATTTATATTACAATGTTATTTCTGTAAAATGTTTAAAGTTAAATACAGTAGTCTTCGACTTACGCGAAAACCTTTAGAACAAATTAATCATGCCGAATAATACTAGAAATCAAGCATTTTTTCTAATTAATATGTGTTTGTTTGAAAAGATATGTGAAATATAAATGTATGTACATACACACAAAACGAAGTTATTATTTATTAATAAAATACTAATTTAAGTGCTGGTTCAGTATTGTTCCTTGTAGCCTTTTTTCTCTTAATAAATTAATTTATATTTTGCAATACCATCATCTTGGCACATTTGAAAGTCGTTGGGCATTTTTTCTCTTATTCTAATTGGTCTTCCATGCCATGGTCCTCGACTTCCATCAAAACCCTGTTGGATAGCTATCAAGTACATAATACTTTTTAACACTTAATATGCGGGAAACGACAAAAGTCGTTTTTAGCGTATTGTCGGTAGAATGCGGATCACGGCATAATACGTTTTTTTATATCGTCGCTTGTTTGCGGGACGCATAATATCACGGGTTTGTTTGTCGGCGTTAAATAAAATGCCGCAACTAATTAACATTAGTCATAATTCTTTGCCAGAAAGGGTGACACATGTGTCTCGAATATTTACGCTGTGATTTTTACGGCATTAGATTTTACACTTCCAGTGGTAGTAAAGTTGTAAGAATGGCGATTATATATTATAATTATTTATATAACTATAAAATATTGATTAATATGCTATTTTGTTGTATAGAATGTTTTGAATATTTAATATTTATAACATGCGGGTGCTATCTACTAAATTGATAAGTTTTATATTCAGCTTAGAAACATAGTGAAATTATGATGTTATCGAAATGTCCTAATTTTATTTTTAATGATTAAATGTCACGTATGATTTTTTTTAAAATTTCAATCGAAAATATCGTTTGGTTTAGAAGTTGTGTTGATTTTAAGAATGTAATATATTTGTGCGCTAATCACTAAAAAACGCCTGCTACAGGCTTGAGTCTATTTTTGAAGCGCCCGACTAAGAAGTGTTAAGTGCATCTATTAAACCTTAACCCACATCTATCACACATGAACATAATATTTATTTTTATTTTAACACATGCGCAGTGGAAAAAAACGCAGCTAAATAAAATAAAACTTTTTTTTCCAAATTATTACGTACGTATTTATGTACGAATTCACGTAAATCGAAGACTTACTGTATAATATATTTTGTACTAATTTAGAAGTGTAAAAGTATCTGTTATTTATTATATAGACATAATTATAATTATTTGTATCTTTGTGTTATATAATATTATGTAGCCAATACATGTTTGTTAATAAAGATTCAGTTTTTTTTGTACCAATGTTATTATTAAAACATACCAATTCTTTCAGAAAAAGATTTACCCATATCTAATAATTTTGAAAATAACATCTGGAAAAATGCAGTTATGAACACCCCTTCGCATCTTATACAAATCAACGCTTCCAACGAGGAGATTCAAAGTAGAATAAAAAAGTATGCTGATAAAAAACGTGAACAGATTAATTTGAGTAATATACAAGATTTTATTGAAATAAATGGTCAAATCAAAGATAATCCTCAAGCAGAAACCTATTCATCGTGTGCCAGAGTTGACGCTGTTCTCATTAAGAGGAAAGATTCAAAAAGCCATCTCCAAGGTAAGGTATATAAACACCCATGAAAATATGAATAGCTTTTGTAAAGGTGTCACTGCAATACCTTACATATATTTTTATATTTCAATGCTTCAGCCGTGCAACCTTTAACCGAGTCCTTCTAGTATTTGAATTCTTCTTTTCCATGACATCTTACACAGTTTCATCATCGAGTTCACTGACAGTAATAATGGTTATTCCTGTATTTAAAAAGCCAAGAGTTGTAGCATACTAATTGATCAATGAAAACCATTTTAGATTTATCAGAGTGCAACTCGATCTGTTATTTTTTTTTGTATTTTCGGTATAATCATAAAATGTGTGATATTTTTAAACTCTAGTTATGCGGGTACAAAATGAATGGGGCCCGCAAACAAAAATAGAAAAACCGATTCAAGAAAAAATTAATTCAGACTGTCACGAAACAAATATTTTTGACGCCAATTCTAAATGCGGTATTGAAGAAAGAATATCGAACGCAGAAAACTGTTTAAATATCCTGAAACCTGTGCCGAAAGATATATATCAGCGTTTAAAAGCAGTAGAGGATCGTATTTTACAATTAGAGACCATATCTCCTGAGTATTCCACATTTTGGGTAAGTCACCGGCGTGTTCCCTCTGATCTTTGCTGCCATTTTTAAACCCCTTCATCTTGAGTTTGCGCACTCCAATACAGACTATTCAAATTTATTTGTTAAAGAAATATACGTACTTCAAAATCAATGTAGCTTAATAAATTTTAAAAGAAAGACAAATTTTAATATAATTCGACTACCAATTCTCACTCGACTTGATGGAACATGTGACTATATTTTTAAATACTAAAACAGTACTTTGATTTCAAAATTCTTATTTAAGAAAAATTTGATGACGTAGTCATATATGCACTAAAACACGAGGATTTGAAAGAACTTTAAGTTATATACAATATTTCTTCAACTTTTACATCAAATGCTGAATGTAAATGTGGATATAGCTTGACGAGTGCTATCAATCCTAAAATTTAATTATAAACCTTTGCACTCCATTAATATGTATTTACACCTTGATTAGTCTTTAATTAATTTATTACCAAAAAATATTTCGAATGTTGCAGTATAACAAAATTCATCTTATGCACAATACTTATCAACAGTCTTAGAAAGGAAAACAAATCTCACAAAAACAATTTTATTTTATCAAATAACAAGAAATTTGCCAAATCTGCAATGTTGAACCCAGTTCGACATTGGAGTTGTAAAGACATGAATAATAATTTACTGAGTATTAAATCCCATTTTTTAGAAAAACACATTGAGATGAAGTGTATACAGGGCCGGCTCGGGGAATTCTGTGCCTGTGTGCTACATTTTAACGAGCGGATAGTGCGCCTGTGTACGCTGTACATATATGCGCCGCACACACCTCGAGCTGGCCCTTAGTGTATACAATAAACAACATGAAAATCTATTATAAATAGTTTGTTAAATATGTACTCTATTATAGACTGATTTTATTTTATATAAAATAAAAATAGTTTTTAATTTTGAAAATGTATTTTCCTGTCTTTATTGACCATTTAGTAAAAATAAGCAAATAAATCATATTTTTACCAAATATTTGTTTTGCAACATAAAAAACACAAGCTTTTTTAAGAGATTCAAAATATATTGACCTGAGATCCTCTCGTCTTAGAGCGAGCATTGGATACCGGTATTGCTTTTATAGTGCACGCTAAAAATTTAAATTCATTAAATGTATTATTTCATATTAACCCTATCGATGAAATTTACATAAAAAAATGAGATTTATTAATGTATCTCTGAGTTAATATGTACCTTCAACTAATCAGTTTCTCCTGAATTCAGATTTGTGAATTTATTTGACTTTTGTTTCAGTTAAGTAAGTCTTCATCTGCAAATGTACAACAAAGCGATAATCGCTCGACCAACAAACAGCCGATGAATAATATGCATAAATTTTCTGCAAATGATATTAAGGAAAGGATCCAAGCAATGGCAAGAAGCAATGATGTGAAATTTTAAGCCTATGAGTGATCATTTTAATATATTGTGGTTATATTACATTATCAGTCGTGTTCTATATGAGTAAGTCCAGTAAATGACGTTGAATAAAATGCTTTTCTCCAATAAAGCTAATTATAGACAACAAACTATAGAATGTAGCAATGAAATTAGCGTGCATCAAAATACCAATATTGTACATATGAGATATTGTACTATCAACAATGAGTGATGTAGTATTTTTTTTCTAATTAAACTGTTTCATGAGAAAATTTATCTTTTTATTTTTCCTAAAACCAATATATCGCCGGTATACTGGCTAAGGGCAATAAGTCAAAAAACCTTGTTTTGAGATAATCGTGAAGCTTTAAACCGGGAGAGGAGCCGGAGCAAGGGAAAAAAGAAACAAAATTTATCAAGAATTGTTTAGTTAGAGCAGAAGTTTAAATTATTTATTTATGCTACTCTAGTCGTAATTCTCGCGGGAGTGAACTTTTTTCAAAACTTAATCTTTTTTTTTTTTTTGATAAAAGTTTAACACATGGTACAGTAAGGCTCGTATGTTAGATTCCATCATGGGGTTTCGGTCACCCGACCAAATGCGTCTCATTATCGAGAAAACATGTTCCAAAGCTGGGTACGTTCCTGGCAGACATAAAATATATTGAATAATTTTAACCAGATTAGGCTCATCGGTACGTTCATCTGGAAAAGATCTGAGCGTAACTGAAATTGTTTTTCCACAATTCAATGTAAGAAATGCATCATCAGTAAAATGCAGTTACCTCCGTCATAAATCTATTAACATTCTAGCTACTGAGTTTTCTCAACAACTGTTTCACTCGTTGGGGGACAAAGTTACTATCCATCCTTTCCTGAAGATTAGATTTTAATTGTTTCAGCTCAAAAATAATGTCTGCAGCGCTTTCTTTACTTTTTTCCGTGAGCATCAGTCTTACTAAAATTATTGAGTAGTCAAACATCAAAACCGGGACGTGTGGTAAGCCTAATTATTACTTATTGTTCTAAAAACTTAATAACTGATTAAAGAATTCAATTCATATTACAAAAGCTTGCTATTTATAGTTTTTTTGTTACCAAAAATCGGAATCGAGTTGATGTATATTATGTAAAAATACACAAAATATGGCTCAACTTGTTTTTTTAGAAGTTACAGCGTGTTAAAATCAATTTATCTGCATTCATAACTCTAAATAGCCAGTTTTTAACTTAATGCTTTCTGCCAGTACACTGACGATATTGTATTGCATGATTCAATATATTTTGTTAGAGAATACATCAGCGGGGAAGGGATGAAGGGAAAATGAAAGACTTTTTTTGTGTTTATGGACAAAATTTATTAGGCATGAAACATCATCAAAAACAAAAACTGATCAGGCAGTTTTTATACATTTGATGTAATTTTGACAAAATGTAGAGGAAAATATTCAGCTTTATTAAATGCACATTTTGGAATGTTTCATAATGTATAAATAAATTGGTTGATTTCACAGTGATACCGGTGAGAATAAAGTTGAAATACTAATGAATACTAAGTCATTTTTATGGGAAAAAAAATATAAAACCTATTATTTCTATATGGACGTGCTCTGCGAGGAAAAACGTTAGTTCTCGTATTTATATTTTAGTACGTAATAGATATTTTCGTTGTCAGTAATAAATAGCAATATGTCCAAGATAATTGGATCTCTGATTTAAACTCAAATAAGATTACGTTTCAAATGCCATGGGTTGAAAAAACGGCCCAATGATTATTCATATGAAACGGAATATAAAATAAACTGTAAACCGGTGCAGAAATTGTAATCGCTTCTAAAATCTATTCTCACGTCGGTCGGTACACATTTGGTAAAGCTGCCACTGTACGGAAATATAAAGACTTTGTGAAGTGTAGTACCTTCCGCTACTCTACCTCTCTTAATATCACATTTTTTTTATTGCAATCAGAGCTTTTTGGGTCAGGTATGTATCATTTGAATTTCCAGCAAAATTTATTTTTTATAGATAAAATGATGAGATCGCTGTGAAGATATTTTAAGTTGGTAATCGTAAATGCAGGGGAATAGAGTATGCAAAATAATACAAGCGCACACATTGACAGGTTTTTATGATTATTTTCGATAATTTAGAATTTTTCAGAAGTACGCAAGGGAAGATAAGTTGAATGACTCAAATAATGATGTATAGGTGGGGGATTTTGCAAATTAAACTCGATACGATAAAACCACCGTTATATAATTATTTTACTACAACCAATTGAAAGTGTTTGCAACGCCACGGTTGATTGCTTTAAAACGCCACACGTGTTTAAAAATATGCCAATTATTAGTAAAAAATAATCTTCACTATCACTAACAATATTATTCATAAAAAATATAGCAATTTGATTATAAAAAATGTTTCCGTTGCATACAAACACTAATCGTCGCATTGTGCAAAACTACAATCTAAGTTGCATCACTGCTGCCATTACGCGTACAAATATCATACAAAAATATTTGTTCTTTGACATGAACACACCACACACAGATGCAAAAAATCTATATAAAAAGACTAGTGTCAGTAACAAATTAAATATTTACGGTGCAAATAAAATATCATTCGCTTAAAATCTCCCTAACTGTAAATAATTTATCTAATGATTGCATAATTAAGTTTTACACTGAGATAAGTAATTTTTTTATTCGGAGTTCTACTAAATACCATTAAGTACATTTAAAGAACATTTACGCTGATTTATTTTGTACTAAAGAGTTAAAAATACACTATTTTGACTAGAAACAATACAACATTAAAGTATAAACGATCACATCGATTTAGAGTTTTGAGGTTAGTAAAAAAAAATATTGCTACATTTCTATCGATTAAAGACAAAATTTATGGGAAAATTGGGAAGGAAATCTTTTTTTTTCAATGCAGACATGAGATAGTTCTTTTCTGGGACGGAAAACATGTGTTCAAATTATGAAATAAAATATTTGTGCTATTATACATTAAAAAAACTAAGCATTCAAAATAAAACATTTTATCTGGTATATATTAGAAAAATTGTATGAATTTAACCATTAGAGGAGTATGGACGTACATGTACTTCGGCTTCATTTTTCTGTAAAGGAGTACAGATGTGTTTTAACTCGACACCGGAGTGTCTGTTTGTGATCATATATATGCTTCGAGTATGACTTACATATATTCATCGGAAAAAAGACACAATTGTCATGTTAAAAAAAGCCAGTAAAGTAAGGTCAGTATACACTCCTCTTAAGGTTAAGATTTGACTAGATGTTCTTGTAGACCGAAGTTATATTTTGCTAATAATTTACCCATTTTGCCAACATTTTTCAATCAACAAAAACCTTCTACAAGAGATGCTGGACTTATTTTGACTGGCAGCGGTCCGCTACCCTAAGACTATAAATTGTGTTTTATTAATTTATTTTGTATCTCTTGATAGATAATATAGAGCCGCGAGCCGATTTCTGCAGTACTCGTATTCAACATTCCCTCTAAGCCGAAGGGTTAGCTGCGCGGAAATTTCAAAAACTGTGCGGACCGATCAAATATTAATTGAACAACTGCATTGCAGTGCGTGCCAACCCGGAATGAGTGCGCGGTGGCTTCCCAACTGCTGCGCGCGGCTTAGAGAGAACGTTGCTCGTATTATTTGTTACAAAATGGTTTATTAAGACTCGAGTACCGAAACGTGGAAAATAAAATCGAGGAGCGACGTGGTACAAAGTGACCCCAGACAAATTTGCGTAATATTTACATGGTATTTATTGAGGTATCTGAAGATTACAATATAAATCATCTAGATCAGGCATGGGCAACCTTTCCTAGGACTGGGGCCAAATTATTATTCTGTCTCCGAGTCAAGGGGTGGACCAAATTATTAAACATAATAAAGATATATTAAATTAAATAAAACACGTTGCTATTTCTTATATGGTGGTGATCATGAACTAGTAGAGTGGAGCTATTGCAAGCGCCCGTCTCATCTCCATTATTTATTCCCTCACTGGAACTATTAATTTCTTTCTCTAATACTTCGTCGAGATGAATCAGGGCCAGTGGTTGCCCATATATGATCTAGATATTATTGGTATTTAACAAAAGGTTGAAATAAAAAGAATTTGGCAATGCAAATGCACCCCGCTAGGAACTCAAAGATTAACTACTGTTCAAAACTAGCAATGAATAAGTGATTTTAATGGAATTATCACCAAATCAACATTGTTTTTCTTCACATAAGATGCTATGATATAAACTCTATGGTATCAGATTGTAATGTTGGAAACAATTTTTTAGAATACATATCTAGAAAGAACTCGGCATTTATAAATAGTGTTAATATCAATAAGTTAACATAAATTGCATAGAATGGAATAAAAATTAACAAGGCAACGTAATAAGACAGTTCAGCTAGCTGGAATAAGCATAATACATTTTTTATTACAACATGACAATATGAAGTGTTTTATTAAGACGCTTGATTGAAAGCAAAAAAGATTAAAGATTTAATGATTATTCTCAAAACTTACGAAGAATATTCCTTCTGATATTGTAATGATAAACAGTAAGGCCAACCTTTAGCGTGTTGCGTTGTCTTAAAACAGAGAAAATAATTGTGAATTAATTTAATGAATACAAAAAAATAAAAAGGTAAGAGTGGCTTACTTATAAAATCAGATTTTCTCTACAAGCCACTCATTAGTATTATTATTATTGTAACTAGTTTGTCGTGTAATATATCTTTGAATTGCTCAAAGGCGAAGTAAAAAATAAAGGCAAAGTTTTTTTTTGTTTAAAATTAAGCTCATTCTCTATTGTGGTGATACAAGGTAAATGTAAGGTTGTGACAGATATTTCACACTCGAGTGATTTCAGTGTTTTTTTCCAAATATCGATTTTTTTACGGTGAGATTATTTATCATTGAGTAGCTTAATCGAATATTTTTTTTTTTTTTATTCATATTGTTTGAGGATGTACGGAATAGTCATATATTTTAATATCAAAATGTGAGATATTACTTCATTAACTAAATTACAACAAAATGAGAATTAAAAATATATAAGCCGTAAGTAAGAATATTGCAAGAATTCTATTATTAAATAATTTTGCTAGGAAAAAGTAAAGGTAACGGAATGAATTAATACTCTTCTATGTATTAACTATTTAATAAAGAATCTTTTTTAATTGTGGTAAAAAGTATATATATAAATAAATTAATACTCTTCTTCTGGTATTTCTCGGAATTTTTCAATATGTTTATCACAATGATTATCATTCATTCCACAACCATTTAAAAAATAAATAAGACATTTTCATTTAAAAAAAAATTATACATTTACAGCCAAAAGGATATTAATTTTAATTATGTAAATGTCAACACTCGCAGTGAATCGTATTCCAGCATGGGAAACATCACAGTGGATGTTTAACTACTTTTCAAAGAGATTCTTCAGCTGTCGCAGTATTGACATTGTAATAACTAATATGGTAAAAAACCATATCTTATAACACAAATACGGCCATGCCAAACTTAGAAGTTGTAACAAAATAAGTTAATAAATGACTAGCTTGTGCATTATTTTTATACTCTTTATGAGTCCTTGCATTGTGACTTTGGTCATCGTTTGGTAATAAGTTGATTTTCGAGCAAAGAATCTACAACAAATAATTAGTTCACATGCAACATATAATAAATATTAAGTTAGGCAGTACACCCATTGAAAATTGTTAACGTTTGAAATCGACGATGGTAGGTTTCTTCTCGTCATTTAAATTAAATTTGCTTAAATATTATTCTCTCGCATTGATTTTAAAACTTCCGATAACGTCAATCAGTATTGCGTAGAAATCTTAAATAAGACGGCTCGCAATCTTCGAATCACACGGTGCATGTAGTATGAAAATGATACATTTAAAATGAGATTCCGGCGCTCGGACTGCGTTAATTATTGCTGTGCGGCGTGGACCTCTCAGGAAGAACGGGTAACGATGTACGTTCGGGACTCGGCGCTTTGTATCGGCGCGAGTGAACCGGGGTGACGTATGTCAAATAGCGCAGTAGTTGATGAGTGCGAGATGGCAAACTCTTAGCGGGCTGTTGACCTGCGACAGGCGGCGGCAGATCTACGCAGAGCGGGCTCAGCTTGTCTCCGAGAAACGGAGCTACATTGCCTTCTTTTTTTAAAACCGTAAGCAAAATATCTTCCAAATCTGCTTCACTGCAACATAAAAAATTGTCTATAGATAAAACATTATATCTTGAACAGATCGATTAGCAATATAAGATAGGTTTCACTTTGATCTAAGTCTGGATTAAATTTAAATCTGCAATATATTGTGTGCAAGTGATTTGATATTTTATCTTAAATAACGGAATTTTCTGTACATTTGGCGTTCTTAACTTTTTTCATGCACTTAATAATGAAAATAACCCAAATCACCGGTCCGAACGAGTGTGGATTCTAGCTTATCATAAAAAATACCTTCGTTTAAAAAAGAAGCTCACAAAATTATATTCTGTTTTGGTTTTGACATATTTGAGTGAATATTAATTTTCCATCATAATTTATATTCCGATAGAATAAAATTGTACATCAGATCTTAACAATGCAAATGCCAATCTTTCTGATTAATTACGATTGGGATTATCACCTTACACTCCCAACTTCAAGAAATCAGTGAGTGAAATGCAAGGTCGAGTATCCCACTAATTGTGCTTTGTTATTTTGAATATGTTTTTCACTCTTTATAGTATTTTTTCTTTAGTAACACAATAAAATTAATGGAGCACGTAATATTTTTTTTTTTTTTTTAATCTGGCTCGCCACTATTATCCTCATATATATATAATAAAATAATTCATCATGAAACACTCACCTAGCACCGTACATGAACTGAGCGAAGTGCATATTGCTAATGCAGTCTCTCTGATCAACAGAGGTAGTATACAGATCTGTTTCCCTGTGATATATATATAAAAAGTCATTCAACTGCTTGGCGATCACGGCAGCTTTATCTTTGTCGCTCATCTTTTGCGCGGGGCTCTAAACAAAGTGAATGAACTCACATAACAATGTTTCTTTAACAGCCAGTAAAAAAATATTGTAAATATTTCAATACATTTTAATCCAGTTAATCGCTAAGACCCACCTGGTGGGTCGCATACTACTAACCACCCACGCTTTAGTCCACGGTGTGTTCTCATTATTACGGCGTCAATAAATATTTTTTCAGCTCGCGTTCATTGAATAAGGGTGCCGCATCTCTTAACCACTCACAAAATGAATATAAAAGTTTTCGTTTTGACATTTTTCGTAAGAGAAATTCAAAAAATGATGAAATAGAGGTCGTAAGGGTTGTCACAAATTTTGATAAATAATCATAAAACATAATGGTAAATATTATTTTGCAGTATGTATAGGTTTCAAACAATGAATAAATATAAATGATTCTTAAATTCTTAAGAAAAAATCGTACAGGTGGCAGGGGGTTGTCGATTGCTGATGCCTATGTACAAATAGTCAATATTTCTTCATGGTAAAACAGTCGCGGTAGAAAATCATCTAGCTAAGCCGGCGTTTTGAACATTAATTGACAACATTGATTTAGATGACTAATCCTACAACTCCGCCCCCTGCAGGGGCGGTTAAGTTGAGATGCATGCATCACAAAAAAAAAAAATGGTTGGTAACATGATACTTTTTTGCCGTTTTCTGTAAAGGTAAATCGGGTCAGGCACACATGTGTTTTTTTGATGTTATATTATGAGGAATTGTTATTTACTTGTAGTTAATGCTTTCAACAGGTTCCGATATTTATCCAATATACTAATGCTTTTATAAAATTTACCCTCAGTATAAGAAAACAAACACTCGTAAGCGTAGTCTGTCGCATTACTTCCCGTATTGGAAGCAAACAACAATTTATGGATTTTTTGCCACTTCCACCTCTGAGCTATTACTTGTGCTAGAAATATAAATAAAAAGCGTTGTGCAGCTTCAAAAAAAAGAAGATCTTACTAATTCTTTTGTAAAACAATGTGATGAGTCCTTATGTGCAGTGCCCTGTTTGAAACATCTACCACACAAATTTTTTTTATAATATATCTCGTAGTTTATATGAAATCATCCATAAAACATTTTGTGAACATATTTTTATTTATCATGTCAATAATTTATAAAATTCTTTTTTGTGGACAGCCTAGCAACATTTAATTTCTAATTGTGGGAACTATTCGAGACTTTGGGATATAATTCTTATTGTTGCTATAAAATTTTATTGTTCTAAAATTAATTCTAAAACGGTATTTATTATAAATTGTGTGTGTGACAACCCTAATTGAGGAATCGTTATAGCGCTACAAGCAAGTGGTATGGTTAATTACATGGGATTACTTTTATTCGGGAGGAGAACATCTACAAGCCATAAATCACGTGAATAGTTCATGTGTTGCCCTTTTTTAGTTTTTAGAAAAGATTGCTAGCGTAAGGTCAAAAACCTTATTTTTTCGTAGCTGGTAACGGGTTAACAAACAAAAAGAAACATAAAAATATTTAAATAATAAACATGATTTCAGAAACGGCAACACTGCTTTGACTGCATTCTAACATTGGAACGCCTGCTATCTTTGATTCGTGTCATTTCACAACAAAGTAACAAATCAGGTCAACATTCTAGTGAATGATAATAAAATTATTACAGCTAGTAGATAAACTGTGCAGCCATTTGACTATTAAATTCTTACAATTTTTAGTACAATTGAATTTAATATTCAATTATATTTAAAGCATTTTAAAGATAATATCTGTTGGAAAGAAATAATAATATTAATAATAAATAATAAAATAATACTTAATAACCAAATGACAATCCATACTGTTATCAGACAATTTTCAATAGATATTATTTTTGAATGGATGAAAAGAGATCACACACTGTTTACATACCTTTAAGTTATACGGCATTTTCAGGGAATTGGAAGCCCTCTTCAAAAATCGCAATACGAGATCTGCGTGATGGGCTGACTGTTCAGACGTCGAATTTGATAAACGTTTCAGGACAAAATTAAGAAATGTCCCGAAGGCTCTACGCGACTCTCCAAGCCTATAGAAAAAGTCCAGCCCAAACATGTTAGAACGAGTCGGTTTCAAGTGCAGGCATAAAAATTATTATTAGTAATTTAAGAAAGATTAAATGGTAGTTTGGAGTCCCCTGTTCTACACCGATCTCTTAATTTATTGGGTAGATAAATTAAGGCTAGAAACATATAAATTCAGAAGAGAACATTCGAGAATATCAAAGGCATGCCCAATTCACTAGATATTCAGATGACATGAATTTTTTTTAAAAACATTCTTATTTACCTGGATAAAATTAGGATGGCAAAATTATTAAAAGCCGGTTCATAAAACTCATGAAATCAAAACGTACAAACGAATCTATAGTTTTTAAAATATATAAATTCTACAAAAGAAGTCTTACGTGAGATGCATTCCATGTTGCAGCTGTTGCTTCACATGCGTTTTGGCAGATTTGCTGTCCATGACATTACTTTTGGTAAGCGGACTTCCCCTCGAGGAAGTTCCGGCAGCACTATTGGGATTACTACTTTCTAAGCTTACTCGGACGCAAACCGGCAGGACGCGCTCGTAGCGTTTCAGTCTGGAAATAAAAAAAATCAACCAACACTGCGAGCGCTTGAATTGTTTCTGTTTTATTTTTTTGTCTAAATGATAAACATTTACCTTTCGGGTGGATCGCTGGTGACGCTGGTGGACATGACGGATTGGTCAAAGTGCGGCAGAACATGAGAATGCACTAGTAAATTGTAATTATGCGGAATTAGAGAGTTGGGAGCCGACGCAATTTTCACAGATATACTGCAGACTGGAACACCGGTCACTGGATCTGAAATAACATAAAAATAGGTCATTAGTAATATTATCAGAGTTATGTTAGGTTGGTGCGAATTGAAAAAACTTTAATCATTTTGGACTCCAAATCAAATTTTTCACAACTTTTGAACCATTAATTTCTCACATAGGCATGCTAGTTATTTCACTATTTAAATATGGTCTCTTTACCTAGATACTGAGCATACTTCTGCCAAGAGTCTTGGGACGGAAATATTCTGACAAAACCGCCTCTGCGTTGATATTGAGCCTTAACAAGTTTCACGATTCTGGATTCTTCACTAGTCAGCAGTGTTGCGCCGTTTGAATTATTGCCGGACGTGTTGCCGAAGCCTTTTTTGCAAGACGAAGACATGTTTTCAGCGGAATGAACACGTCTGTACTGAAATAAGAAAAGCATTATTATTAAAATGATGTCTCAATAAAATTTAGAAATGACATAAACAAGACGTCGAAAGAATTTGTTGCACAATTAACATACAATGTCCTCATTTCAACTAAAGACTTTGAAAACAAACAAACGTAATAAAATAGGGATGGTTATAGCTTCTTTAAATTAATTTCAACCATATTCAATCAATATTATAACTCTTCATCTAAGTCTACCGTTTAAAATTGTTATGTATAGTTTTTTATTGATAATATAGTGTTACTTACAGTTATTCTTTCGAATGCTCTTACATTTTTAATTGACAGAATAAATATTTTATAAAGCCACAATGTAATGGATCGAGATCAATGTTCCCTCTAAATTTTAAATTCCTTGCGAGCGTAAGAGCTTTGTGTTTAATAAATATAATCAACTTTCTGATACTAAAATATTTCAAAAATACACAGGTTACTAAAGTAACATTGAAAAACTCACAGATTTTTTTCATTCCATTGATTGTTAACACAACTTGAACAAAATTACTACAATACATACAGTTCAGCAGTTTCAAATATATTCGGACCTTTTTTAAGTATTCCGATAGTATTCGAAATATTTTTTAATGAAATATTTAAACTATTCAAATAGTTAAAGTTTTACTAGTCGATATACGAATAGCTGGGATCTCTCATTGAGTCGATATAAATGAGGACAGTTCAGGGAGCATTGATTGGGATTCACAAGACGCTAGATAAAAGATACTTTCTACAATAATTAATCTACTCGGGTGACCGTATTATTGATTTAGTATGTTGAAATCAACGTGCACAAACAGAGAAGGATGAATTATATAAAATGGTTAAGAAATCAAACAAAATTTGAACTTAGATTAGTAATTGCAAGAGACGCGACTCACTCCTCCGATTCTGGTTTTAATGCTGAGAGATTTGTTAGTTTGCAGAGAGGATTGCGTGGATTCGCTCCTCACGATTGGATTTATGGCGGGTATTCCGACCAGAGTTAGCGTATCCGCTAGCAGAGACGATTTGAGCCTTGCGTCCAGAGGACTGTCGCAGCCTAAGCTCGGCGACAGATTGATCTCCAAGAGCCAAGGCTTTAGCGTTTCATCGATTAGGATGTCAAACCCGTATAATTCTGAAATTTTTAAAGTGCATCATAGAGATTTAGCAACGATATTATATAACCCATACGCGCAAAATGAATTTTATTAGTTGAATAAGGTAAATTATGATGATTAAATTTGGTTAATATTGAAATACGTGATCATTCTTATACCAATATTTGAAATTTCTTTAATTATTGGTATATATTGTCACCGTTCCGGTGAAAAAATAATATGTTAATGTTTTCAATTATTTATGTTTAAGTTTTTTTTTCAATATTTGTTGCTTGACTCATAGAAATGGTAATGAATCTATTTCCATTGAAATTAAAATAACACATATTATTCCATTGAATTTGATTTGTCCAAACGACCCGGGTTTCGCTTTCAGTTGAAATCCTGAAAGATCCATTTCTTAACATTCATTAGATTTAAGTTATTCGAACACCAATTTACTCAAAACTTTATTGCTAGTATTTTACTAATAATTTACTAGTATATTTGATATGATGTGTTTTGTCAGAACAATAACAATATACTCACTGTCATATAATTAACAGATCTGACAAATCTGGTATGTTTAAAAAAAATAAAAAAAAATTCCAATGTATATTTTAGTTAAAATTAAAATGACAATGAAATTTAGTAGTGCTGTTTTTTAAAAAAAAAGGTTATTCCTGCACACTTTGTTTATTAAATTAGTAAAATTTGGTGAATTAAACTAAAATAAAAAAAGGTTTCATTATGAATATGTAAGTACCGAAGCAGTTATTGAAGTATGGCACAAACATACGGCTCGCCGATGCGATTGATTGGGTGCACGAAAGGATAGATTTAACGACAACATCTTCAATGGCAGACATCAGAGCCCCCGTGTCGCGCCCTTCGTCTCTCAAATGCCTCAGCAGAGCTGACAGAGTCCATTTATGACCGACGTTTTCAGCGGCCGGATCATCACATCTAGACATAGTAAAGTATTACATTAAAGCCACTCCATAACTCCTCAATTTAATTAATGTAGTTCATTAAAGGTAAATGAACTTTTTAATAGACTAATAATATTTTACACCAGATAACAGTGTCGCCTGTTAACATTCAATAGGCGCACACAAACATACACTCTTTATCTGATGTGCATTGTGAGCTTGGGCATTGTTAGATGTGCATTACAAACAGTTAATTCGAGATTGAATTTTTTTATTGCATTTATAGTGTAATATTATTTGCAAATATAACTTGTACATCGTCACCTTTCTAATAGATGTTGGTGAGTAACAAAAATTAGATTAGTATACAAAGAGATTCTCTGTTATCATTTTTTTTTCTGGAATAACTCAGTTAGAGCAATGACTATACCAGTTTTCCAAAAAAAGCATTTATTTGTATATGCAACTATTACTAATACTGGTTTAAAGGCAGGAAATTGTCCATGTCGATTCATTTTAAAATTTTATTTGTGTCAGAACGGCATTAATGAATCAATATTTTGTTACATAAAATATCAATGCTAAAGGCTTTACCTTAAAAGCTAAAATTTTAATTTGCTGTTTACTCGGAACCATCAATCCGTTACTTACCAACTTCTGCTAGAACAGTGAAGATATTATCACGGTATACCAATTCTATCAGATATAATATGGAAAGTTATAATAAGAATTGTGTGCGATTTTAAAAGCATAGTGAAATTATCAGCGTGCTACAAAATCATTGCTTACTTGATATAATCAGAATGATATTTGTTGATGCTATAATTGCAGAGATGCATACAGGGATTCCAAAGGTTTTTACTGCTTCTATCGTACTTGACAGTCGCGAACCGCACGAGGCCTTCCTCGTACATGTATATAAGCAAAGGATCAAAGGACGTCACGCAAACGTACAGTCTCAAATCGCACTTGTGTCCGTCCACCAGGAGAGGTTTATCAATATATTTGGCAACGACAACACTCTCTCCTTTAGGAATTTGGTCGGGCTAAAACAGAACTGTATATATATTCGAAACTCGAGCAGCGAAAACATTTATTATTAGCTGCAAAAATATCCAAACTGATTACACAAAACTGAGATATTTAGAAGGCGTATTTTTTCTTGGCATTTCAGAATATTTTTTTTCAGAATATTTTCTTACCGCATTGACAATATAAATGCCTCTGCCTCTACTCGAAGCTGCAGGTTTGACTATCCACGGTCCTTTCAACCGATAGTGGGTGGTGCACAGCTCTTTATATTCTATTGGCATGATAAACGTCATCGGAATGAAGTCAAAATTTTTTGGTCCACGAAAATATTGCATTTTTTCTATGTTCTTAAAGAGTTTATCCTTTCTGGTCAATTCGTAAGATCTAAAACATTTAGAAAAGTCTTTTAAAATTATGAAAATTATTCAACTCATTGTATACAGATTTTATTAGAATATAAAGCATTACAACTTAGTTGAATGAGCGCATAATAATTATAACAATTAATGTGAGTAACTAACTGATTCGGATAATAAGGAAATGAGCTCTGTTCATTCGTCATACAAATATTCAATATTTTTTTTAAATAAGAATAAAAATAGATAGATTAAAATCAATAAAGAAGCCATAATTTTTAAACGAATACCTACCTGGGAAAATGATTTACACGCTGATGAGCCGCCAGCGATCTCAAGACGTCCGGCTTAGGGTGGAGCCCGCTCCACATGAGATTAAATTCCTTACTGTTGAGATCCACATCCGTGAAACCGTGAGCCTGCAGCATCCTGCTCAGAAGCTTCGTCTCGGTCATTGCCGTCTTATATGTGATATGAAGCAAGGCAGCCGGCATTTCATTCTTGTCGGGTATTTTTATATTCTTGTAATCCATATCGAGGACGCTGTTAGAAATTGAATCGAGACTGAGAGAACTGGAAGAATTGGATCCTTTGGTGGCAGGTGACAGAGAAGTATTGCTCGAGTTGGGCTGCGTAATGGTCGGAAAGGCCAACGAGTCTGGTTTTTTTTTAGCCTTGTGAATACTGGGAATAGAAGTCAACGAGGATTTTGAGGATCCATTTTTGGCCGTGTCGCTTTTTAACTCTACGCTTTGTTCGTCGGGACATTTTGAAGCGTTCGAAATGTGTGCGGTAGAATTATTGATATTAAGTTTCTTTTTAAGAGTAATATTATTAATATCATTTAGCACGTCTCTTATATCGCGTTTCCTTTTCACGTCGTGCGTTTCGTGTAATTCTAGGTTAGCAGAAGATTCCGCATCAGCGTCGGTGTTTATTTCAGAGTTATCGATACTCTTGTGCGCCCATTTGGTGGCAGTCGGAGTGAGCGGTTCAGAGAGCGCCTTTAAAACTGAGTCTTTGGGAGCAGATTCCAGAGATATTCTTTTGGTCAGATGTTTCTTTTTGTGCAGCCCGGTGCGGCTGAAGCTCGGCAGAGTAGAATTCACTTTGGGGGTCACCACCTGAATTGTCCTCTCTTTGGTTGCTAAAACGCAACTGCGAAAGACGAGGACGGTCCCTTTGCTGCCGAGACTCCCTCCCCACAGCCAAGCCGACATGTCGCTGTCGTCGATTTTCGGTACTTTTTCAATCTCTTTACTTTCCTCATCTTTCACTTTCATTCTCGACTGCTGGCTGAAAAAGAATGATCCGTTTACCGATGATAATTATAGTTCAAAATAATGAAAAGAACAGTTTAAAGAGTAGTAAAAAAACATTCCAAAATAGTAGGCCTATAGTTCTAAGATTCAAAAAAACATCACTGTAATAATATACTACATAGTGTTCCAGTAAATCTAATAATATTCCTAAGAGTTCCGTTTAGAAAGGAAAAATTGTGTATGGAAAAAGCCACATTTCCTAAATCTATCGCTTTAAATAAATATTGTAATAATAAAAGTCAACAAAGTGCGGCCGGATTAAAAGTCAACCGTAGAGATCAAAAATTTATCAGCAATACTTAAATAATATAATTCGTAAAGCTTCGATTAGGTAAACAGTAAAAATATTTTTGAATAGTTTCTTTGGCTTACCTATTTACACCGGAACAGAATAGAAACAAATTCACATGAATTATTAGAACTATATGCTTCATATGCCATAAAAAATATAAAGAGTAATAAAAGAACTTGTGTATTTATTTAGAAAAAAAGTAATATAATACAGATGTCGGCTCTACTCTTATCACCTGCAAACTGTTCAAATAGAATGAAATCGCTTATCCAATCAATCGTAACTGTATGTGAACAAAAATTATAATGGTAACAACTTCACTATAAATGCAGTTAACTGGATTTCTATATAAGGCTTGCATGTGGAGCAATCGATTAAATGTTGTGTGTACTGTATTTCAATATGATGGCATGCATGTGTCTAGAAATTATTTCAGATAGCGAAACTATAAACAAAGAGATGTATTAAAAAAATTTGATGATCACACACCAAATGACAAATCGATTAGCTCATAAGATTCTACTCTAGGCTGCTTATTACAGCTGTCGGACACCAGCTTACTATCCCTACTTTTGCGCATTTTTTTCTATGCATGAATAAATTACCAGATGTTAAATCAATCCATACAAAGGAAAATTGTATCGAAGCCAGAGGTTTACGATTTTGGAGCGTTTCCCCTTTTGCTGATCAATAACAACAGATACAGGTGGAATAAATTATGTCAGCCCCTTATAAAAATGGTAATTGGTTTATGTTTACGGTTCAATAAAACAAATAATAAATGTATCATAAGAAAGTTTACTCTTTAAAGTAAAGAGCAACATTTTGTATGCAAAGCAAATGAATAGTATACATTTGTTTAACTTTTATTTTAAAGTCCTCACGCAATAATAGATTAATTGAAATACATTATTTTTAGGTTCTTACATAAAGAATAATAATAATCTTTTATATCTATAAATTGTTCATTTCAAAGATGTTATGTATTTGAGTTTACAATTTGTGTTAAAGAAAAAATATTATACTTTAATACTGTTATATTATGAAGTATTTAAAAACATATAAAATATTTAAATAGGTGAAAATTTATAAAAATTAAACACAACGTGTTTGTACTGATTCCACGATTTTATAGACTATCCAGACCGGTTTCGTTCATGGTTGTGGAATTAATATAAAAAGATTTGACACATGTTAAACCTCTTTGAGAAGCATCTTCGGATTATCTCTACCATAAGATTACTATTAGAGAAACACATGTCACAACTAGTGAAATAACAAGGTTATCAATTTAATTTTGGATTAAAAGTGAACTTCCACTTACTACCACGTAAATTGGAAATACAAAAAAATGTGTTTTCCCACCAACAATTGACAGTTTTGACACCTGAAAAGGATGACATTTATTTGAAAATTTGTGTTGATGTTATGTTTAGAATATGATTTAATATTTTCTGCTGCATATTCAATAATACATGTTTATCAGTTACACTGCTTGTGTTTGATACAGTGACTAAAGATATAATGTTACAAGTAAAAAGTCAATGTATCGAATTACAATTGATAAAAAAATATTATAACTACTAACTGTCATTAGTGATATTGAATCAAGTACTTCTTTGAATACCAATATGGATATGCCGATTGATTGTTTGTTTAAAATATAGGCAGTGTTTAATATTCTCTAATGGGCCGAATCATTGACATTCATAAGCGGTTTGTGAACAGTAAAGTTAGAGTATGAATCATAGGTGATGAAATGTGTATCTAATTTAGGTGTACAGCGTAAATAACAATTAAATAAAAAAAATATGAAAATAATTATGTCTATATGAAATAGGTTTACAAATAAACAATGTTAAAATTATTAGTTTCATGTGCGTCTCAACACATTTACATATTTTGGAATATCATTAGATGGACTGTTTCTAAATACAGTCTAGAATGGATTTTTTTACCGTTTTTCATATATTTTAAATACTCGGATTTGGTATCGATTTATCAAATTATATGAAAATGAGGTTAATATAAAATATAAAATATCTTAGATTATTCCACATATTGTGCTACAAACTGTGACACGTGTTTCGGCTAAGTAAGATTGTCTGAGAATGCCTCTGAAAGAGGCGAAACACGTGTTACAGTTTGTAGCACAATACGTGGAATAATCTAAGTTATTTTATATTAAAATGAACTTCCACAAAGTTACCGCCGAATCCATCAAAAATGAGGTTTTTTACATGCCACTTTCTGGAACCAATGTATCGAGTAAAAAAAAGGATTAAATGTATATACAATGGATTTTTTTTTTTTTGCCTTATTTTTTTTATAAACAAATATTTATAAAAATTGATTTCAACATTGTCCCTTTGACTAAAAAGTTTGTGAATCCCTGCTGTATAACAAGGGTGTGCAACCAGTTGATCGCAAATCAAAATTTGGTCGATCCCAAAAACTATTATTTTATCGTTTGATCAAAAAAAAAATGTTTTTAATAAATAATATGTTGAAAAAATAAGAAAATACTAAAATTTAATTATTTTGTAAGCACGTATCCATCTAATGATATTTCGCATTTAAAACAAACATTAAGTTTGATGTAGGGGAAAAAACCAAAAAAAAATCTTATAAGAATCGTGTTGAGAGTCGAGAGGTCGCGAGAAAACCTGAAGATTGAAAAGTAGATTCCAGCGCAAAAAATTTACACTTATAAGGGGCCACCAAACTCTTCGAGAAACGGGCCAGATTGTTTTTCAAAAAATGTTAGGGGGCCGGGTGAAAATGGAATCCTTACTGAAATTTTCATGAAATAAATATTTCATATATGTCAAATATTTACAAATTAAAAATTAAAGGCTGGATTGAAATCTTTGGAGGGCCAGTTCCGTAGTTTGGTGACCACTGCTTTAGACCATTGCACTTACCCTTGAACATTCCATATTGATACCCACATATTCTTAAGACAGCTATAATACTATTAAATTATCTTACCGTCAATATTATTGTGATATTTGGGATTTATTGTATATTTTCAGTCCTTACTTATTTAAAACAACTTCCATTGTAGTAGGTCAAAATATTTATATTTATAGCCCGAGATGATATGAAATCATTGTATTTTTAAATTTAATCAGTGTGAAAAATCAGTTCATGAATTCTATAAAACATGACAAAAAGGTTGACGCGGAAAGATTATATTATTACCATGATTATAGAAATTGATGCAATAAAACTAAACTGAAACTAACTCTATTACATTTAAAAATTCACAAAATAACATGTATACAAACAAATAATAATAATTATTTGTGTGCAAGAATAAAAATGAAAGTGAAAGGTATGATTAGTATGATGTAAATAAAAAAAACAAATTGCTTTGTCATTCTTTCTTAAAGTAACACTAATGTATCTGAAGTCGAATTGACTAAAGAAAATCTAGCACCTAATTTGAATAGGAAATAATTATTGGTAGGCAGAAAAAATGTTTGATTAAAATTCTGAAAGAAATATCAGAAATGACGCGTGTAATAAAAAGAAGCTTGAAATGAAGACTGATTTGAAAAGGTTACAGACCTTTCGTTTTTTGATCTTTTTAGGACATTAGCCGGGATATTATGTACGGGAACAATATCCGTACTATTCTTACTAGCATGTTTCTCCTCAGTTGCAGTATCCATACCAATAGCCCACTAATGGAAATTAAATGCATGTTTTAATCTATCAATGTGTTTGACCGACCGCTTCAAAGTAGGCATCACTTAACAGTAGAATGAACTTATAATGAACATATAAAATGGCGCTATATTTATTCAAAAAGTTTAAATAAAAAATACAAATAGTCCACGGATGTGTTCCGATTCGTAGAAATTACAAACATAAGAACCATGGAGACATTTATAATGTTCCCTCCATAGTCCATAGTAACGGAGAAACTTAATGATTTACAATCAGAATTAACAATTCACGCCCTACTTTAAATTGTGCTTTAGAATAATACTTACTGTACTTACCGAGTATGTCTTAAGCTCGATATATTAAATTGAAGTAATAACAAACAAAGCCTCATAAATTTCATAAAAAGTTCTTCCGTTCAAAACAGAAGAGACAAATAGAAACTAGCAAAAAAAGATCCAAGATAGAAAAAAACGTTATAAAAATTACTTATGTTTAGTTCCCTGTTTAGCCACTGATTCATGTTTAGTGGCTTAACAGGGAAAGTTCTACAAATCATATTGCAAAGTCATTCTCAGATTTATCATTTGTTAGGTACCACCACATAGATATTCAGTTCACGTCAGGTCAAAAAGTATTTAATTAGAGGAAATAATCGCATATTTAAAAAAAATCTTAATATTTACAAATATATATTCTCTGGCAGAAATTGGTAAGTAGCAAAAATGAGGTAAGTGAATGAAACGTAATAGCTCAGTTGGTGTATTTCTTATACAGGTATGGTAAAAAACAGCAATTTATTTCATCGGTAAATACATAACTGCAGATGTGTCTGTTTGTTAATCCTGTTATTTGTGTCAGATGTGCATAAACCCACTAATATTTTGATAGTGTAATAATGCATAAGTAACATAAAATATTGAGGCTTGAAGCTTTTTCCTAAAGGTTAAATTTCCATTTGCTATTTACTCATAGCTATCACTGTGTTACCCACCAACTTTTACCAGTATGGTGATGACACACTAATCAGGTTTGCAATGGTCAGCTGTGAATTTCATTTTCAGTGTCAACATTGTTTGGAAAATTAACACTTTGATTTCCACGGATGTCACCGGTGACCGGAAAGGAAAACCTAGCTTGAGCAGATGACCTCTTAATGGATGTATTGTTACTAAGTTGCTATTTTATACGAAGAGAGAGGGGGTAGAAAGGTCAGAGTTAGGACAGAATTTGTGGTTAGCTAATCGCCATCTAATATTTTAGGTTTGGAAGGGTGACAGAGAATTTCAATACATCACAAACTAAAATCCCTTCAAACAGAAATCAATTGAGAAAATGCTGTTCGTAATAGGAATTAAACTCGTGATAATCGTCACAGAAGCCAACGACGCTGACCACTGTACCTCGGACCTGACAATGTCGATGCCTTTTTTAGTTTGACTTGAATACGAGCTTAGTCATAGGTAGGCTATTAAAATTTGAAATTATAATCGAAATCATACAGAACTCTTTTATGTGGTATTTATATAACTGACATCTGTTGAAAAGAGATGCAGAATAAATGATTCCAAATTTAAACATGTGCTAAATGACAACTCATATTCATAGCTGTGTCATACTAGTACACTAATCTAAGCCTAATTTTATTAGGCTGAAATTTAAAGTGCTGTATACACAAAAATTATCTTATAGGTTTAATATGATGACTTAGTAAATATCTAAATAGTCTCATAGAAATGGTATTTTTTATAACTATTATTTAACAATTTGTAAATGATTTAGTAAGCTTACAAAATCTAATAATGAATATATAAAATTTATTAATTTCTGGCCAGAGCAAAATACATTACATATAATTATATCTAACTAATAGAAAATATTCAGTTCCTATATGGTCATTTTAATTTTTTCAAAACGATCTCCAGTTACTATGGCAATATAATAAAAACAAATTTTAAGATTTCATTATAGATTAATTAATATTATAATGCCTTCCGTTTTAAATATCATTTAAAGAATACTTAATTGCACTATTAAAATTGAAAATAGTTCGCCTACCAACGGAATACTTCATTTGCAACATATTTTTCTCATTTTATAGAAATTAGTTATTCATATTTTATGATAAGGTTTGTAATAAAACTTAAAAGTCTTTCTTTTACCACTCGATATTTTAAAAAGAAGAAAAGGCTCACCTTGCACTAAATTATATTCGGGATTTCACACGTAGCCAATTTTTTTCATTATAACTATAGAATTTGCAACTAGAAAATTTAGAAATCAAATAGGCTCTGCGATTTTTACATTTTTGGCATGTCTAAAAATGTTGCCAAAGTAGGCTTAGATAATAAAATACTTTGGCTGATTCAATTTTTAGAGCACTGGGTAGATAAGGTACATGGCTCTTGTAAATACTTAGGAATAGTTCTTTTTGCAATAAATGTGCCATTTTTATTTATTTTACGAATTTAGTGGCGATATGTAAAATAATAATAATTTGACTGCACTAAATGTTAAAAAGTGGCAACTACACTGTCCTTCTGTCAAAAACCGGAATGTTTATCTTTGTCAGGTATGATGTGAGAGTGTTTTTTTTTCAGAATTAATGTAACTATGAATGACTTCTAAATGAATCATAACTATTGTGTATTTGAGCTTATGAAACTCATTTACACACACATATATATATATTATGGATATAACATATGAATTTTATGACAAAAATCATTACCACTGTGTTGGATAATGTTCTTTCCTTAAAAAACATTATTTTAATGATATTATCTACATTCTAATATAAGCATTATTGTAGTACAATTGTTAGTATAGTAGCCCCTAACTATTTACCCTGACCCTTTACTTTTATTTAAATTCCGAATCAGTATTTAAACTAGTGGCACAATTTTTCTAAATTCAATGTTAAACTTTATCATTATAAAATAATTAATCGTATAATTAAACGTAATGACCTTAATCTTAAACGTTTTTAATTGAATTCCAGCTTAGATCAATATGAATCTTTATAATTTTATACTCATATAATCAAATTGTTTATGCTTTAGATATCAGTAAAATTATCCATTGATTTTTCATACAGAATTTAAATACATAGTGAATCTCTCATACTTATTCAAAAAGGCTTTAAAGAAAATTAAATAAAGTGCTCAATATGAATAATATCAAAAAAATAAAACTGTCATCTGAGGCTGATGATGAAAATTCAACACTCTGTAATGATTCACAGAGCAATTCATCGCCATCGAAAGAATTTATAGTTTCTAATTATTTTAATTCTCGTGATACTTCAAAAGACAATAAAAACGAGCCTTATGATTACTATGATTACTTACTGGATTCGAGAGAACAAGGCATGATGCCAGACCTCGGCTCCGAGTTCCTCAAATCGGTCATCGATTTAAACACATCATTAGATTCAATAAATTTTGAAAAACCTGTGCAATATGTATACAATCCGACTATATACGCATTTGATATGTTCAAAACGTACATTGATAAGTATTGCTATGAACGCAAAGAAATTATATTTCTTGGGATGAACCCCGGACCTTGGGGAATGTCGCAAACCGGTGTAAGTAAAAATTAAATCTGTAGGCAGAATACGTTGCTTAGTAGTGTTCCGCAATTTATCAAAGAATATCGTTTCAGGTGGTACTCGACTTTCATACAGACATGTCATTGGATAGATTTTTATTAATATCATCAAAAAGCTAAAGGCAATATAATATTTTTCCACTCAAAAAATTGACAGAATGTCATAAAATACCAAATAAACAATATTGTGTTCTTTTGAGGGAACTATGAATGTTTAAAATTAAAGGTTTCTGCAATAAAGAATATTCTTAAATGATGGGGGATTTTTCAGATTTTAAAGTATCTTCTGAAACAGTCTAGGCTGAATTTGAAACGTCCTGATGAAACTGCTTCCTGGTGAAGCAAGATTCTGTCATGTATTGATTGAAAGTAAAAATTATATTATGGATTAATTAGGCAGTAATTTTATTTGTAATTCCCCAGATTCCTTTTGGTGAAGTAAGTTCTGTGAAAGAATGGCTTCAAATTGAAGGTCTAGTAACCAAACCAGCAATTGAAGCACCGTCAAGACCGGTTTTAGGATTGCAATGCCACAGAATTGAGGTATTTCCAAATAATAATAAAATATTTACAATAAACCTATTGCAGCAGTGTTGCATAAATTTTTATTATATTGCTTTTTTTATTGAATTTTTTCTTCACATATTTTTAACAGAATTCATAACTAGTTAAAGTTGCGTTTTTGCTTAATTTAAAGATTATGTGGTAATAAATAATGTCCCCCTCAGAGGTCTAGTTGGAAAAGCTTTGTCCTAACGATCAGGCTGGTCTGGGTTAAAATCGCAGTATGGTCAATATCAAATTTAGATTTTTTTTTATTTCAATTTAAAATCTTAGACATGGGTGTTTGGGATGTCTTCTCTCCTCGAGTAGATTTCGTATGATCTTCTAATTTCCTGATGAACTCAATAAAGATCTGACCCCAAAATGGATGTGAAAAGTTCTAGATAAGAAATAGTAAAAATAATCAATGCATACAGTCAATAAGCCTAATTTCATTCACAACAACTAACCACTCGACCCAAGACAGTAAAAATCGTCCTGACAATGCCATTCAAAATTTATACCTTATTTATATTAATTGCTGAAAACTTTTGTTATATTTTTTCCCGGATAAACTTAAAATATTAAGAAAGTCGTGTTCCAGATAATTCCTGCATACTATATATTTTATTTTATTTTATAAAGCAAATAGATCGTTATTTATGTATAATTTCCTTTGACAACGGTTCGATAAGAATAAATAATTCACAATGATTCGACTGCTAAATAAAATTGTTTGATTTTCCCTGTATTATTAAAGAAAAACTATGCATGGTTTAATATTTTTTTCCTGCACAGTTAAAGAAAAAAATATAATTAATTATTGACATTTTACACATTGTTGAAGTCATTAATTTTAGTGACAAAATCATTCAATTTGCTGATGAGGAAATTTTAGAAGAAACCTGCGGTTCTCAATTGTCATAATTCTTAAAAAACTAATCATATTTTCTTATGAAATAGTGTTTCTTCAATAATTTTTTAATCATATAGTAAAACCTGCATTTTCCAAGAAAAATATGTCCGTGATGACTCTTGAACTGTTCAAGTTCATCTGTGCACGTGAAACGTGAACGTCTGAAGATGCCGAAAGGTGAAACCCGGGTCGTTAGTGACAAAACTTGTGTGAATGTACATAATTTGAACTATTCAAATTTAATATTGAAATGTTGAATTATATCAATTATATTGCTTTCAGGTCAGCGGTGAGCGATTTTGGGCCCTTATAAAAGAACTGTGCGGAACACCTGAGAATTTTTTTCGTACAAGCTTTGTTCACAATTACTGCCCTTTACAATTAATGACATCAACTGGAAAAAACATTACACCATCTGAATTGGAGGTAATAAACAAAGAATACTGGATAAATATCTCACTAAGCAACTGATTTGTCATCCAATTTATGGCAAAACATATTGTGGAGTAATGGTTATATTGGTGAATAACCTTTGTTATCATTCATAGCTTAAGCAAAGATAATAGCATACCAACTGTTTAAAATGTATCAGAGTAATAATGAAGATAACATTGTTGTTTTTTATTTGATAAAATATTTAATCACTTCATTTTTTTGGGCTTCTCCCTTAAAATCAAATTGTCAGAAGGGAGAAAATTCATTCTACTGGTTCAATAACAAAACTCGTCACGACCAATGTGACAATTATGAAAAAGGTTGTTTAATTTTTGGTTTATTTTAGTTATCCACAAGAAAGAGACTTTACGAAGTTTGCGACAAAGCATTAATGGATGTGATAAATATATTAAAAGCCAAAATAATCATCTGCGTTGGAAAATTTACCGAAACTCGACTCAATTCAGTCTTGAAGGAAGCTGGTGTCTCCGGTACGCTGAAGGTTTGTACAGCAGATTATCTCGTTAGAATTCAGTTATTTCAGGTGGTTAAACATTCACTTTTAACTGTTTTCTGTTTTTCAGGTTCTGTGCATACCCCATCCGAGTCCAAGAAGTTTAGGTAACAACAATTGGATTGAAAAAACTACAAACTTGATCGAGTCTTTCGATTTACTACATTATTTTGCTGAGCCGTAGAATGAAATAATATTCACGTTATAACAGAACATTTGTTATCTGTGTGATTATTTATTTTATGATTTTACTTCTTATTAAAATATGAATAAGTCAGAAACACATTACATGGATCTAGCGTTGAGTCTGGCTAAAGAAGCGCTCGATGCCCAGGAGGTTCCTGTGGGATGTGTTTTTGTATACAATTCGAATGTGATTGCAAAAGGGCGAAATACGGTAAACGAAACGCGAAATCCAACCAGACACGCAGAGTTGAATTGTATCGATGAAGTGATTGAGCAGTGCGACAAAAATGATTGGATTTATAATGAAGTATTTAGAAATATAAGTGTATTTGTGACAGTCGAGCCTTGCATTATGTGTGCCCAAGCACTTCACGCCGTCGGAGTATTTGAAGTGATATACGGCTGCGCTAATGATAGGTTCGGGGGAAATACAGTAATTAATCTTTCAAAGTTACACGGCAAGACGTACTCACTCAAGGGCGGCGTCAAAGGAGACCTCGCTATGGACATTCTCAAACAATTTTACAAAGGAACTAATCCTATGGCGCCAGAAAATAAAGTGAAAAAAAAATCATCTTGATAAATGTAATTTTTATATTCAATAAATGTACATAATGGAAGCATTCTTTTTTGTTTGCACTTCATTGAGTTATTACCAAACCTTGATAAAAAAAAAAAATATTCTTTTAATATAATTGTAGAATGAGGGCGTATACCAAAGTGCCTTATAGTACAGTTTAAAATATACATTATCACAGAAACAATAACGATAAAAAAGTAATTTAAAATACGTAAATGAATATATTATCACAATAAATTCATATTGAGAAAATCCAAACTAAATTCATCAAACCTAGAAAAATTAAAAAAAACAGTGACCATTCACGATTAACCAGAATGTGGAAGGAAAAATGTTTTCTATTTAGAATACGTGTCGATGAATAATAAACATGTAGGTTCTATTAAATTTACCAATTTATTAAGTAACATCCCTCAAATGTTTTATAATCTTAACATTAGATAATTTAATCAATATTTTCAATTATATACAAAATTATTAAAAACTTATAGCCAACATAATATAATTTACCCTAAATTATACTTATAAATAAACAAATCATTCAAATTTCATCTTGTTTAGAGACATGAATATAAATATCTACAAATGTAAATGAAACAATACAATATTTAGTTGAAGTTTGTACAGTGCCAGTGCTTTTATAAAACTAATAGCAAAATAATGATAAAACTCCTCAATCAACTGTGTCCTTGGGACTGTGGGACAGCCCGTTTTCATGTATTCCATTACCATTTACAAGAGAACCGTTCGTGAGCATAGACTCGTCACTTTCAAGATGTCCGTTAACCAAGTGCTCCGGAGAGTTTCTATTCGAGTATCCGTTAACCATCACTGTCCCAACGATATTGTCCAAATTTTGTTCATCACTGTACACCATGCCTACCTCAAACGATCCTTCACTGCTGCTGGATGTTGACGATGAACTATCACTTTCAGAATCCGCACTGGAGCTAGTGGAGTGAGATGCGCACTGTTGCAAGCGTTCATTTTGTAATCTCAATGCGTCATTCGACGATTGCAGCTCTCTTATACGGTCTTCCTGTTCTTTCAGTTTGTGTCTCATGTCCTCGATGCTCTTCGAAGTAACGGCTTCAATCGAAGACATATCTGTGTCGACTTCAGTTTCAGTCGTATTCGCTGACCTATTGATGAGCCGCTTTGTCAGGCTGTCGACTTTCGTCTCTAGATTCAAATATTCTTGCATCAATTCAGCTTTGGTCATATTAGATAGTCTTTCACTGTGCGCATCTTCGTAGACACTAGAAAACTCTTTTGTGAGAAATTCTTCTTCGTCTTCCGGCAAAGAGTAAAAATAATTTTCTTCCGAATCGACACTGAAACTGGAATCGCGGGTCCTCGCCGAGGGGGCCCGCGGTATTTGAAATACTCCTTCGGCAGACTCCGGCATATGAACTTCCATAAGAAATTGATTTGTGTTATAAGGTGCGTGCGTTTTCGACTGAGGGGCAATTTTTCGATTCCTATTAATTTTAGAATTTTTAGCAATCGAATTTCTACGCTGCTGCCAAGGAATTTTCAAGTAAGGCTTTGTCACCTTTCGTTTGGATTTACCGCGTCGAGTTTTCTTCTTCTTGATACCTGAGTCGCCACCTGTCGACATTCCCGAGATACGCTTATCTTCCGTCACTGTAGAAGGCAGGTCAACCATTAGTTGTTGACTAAGTTGACTTCCATCTTGGTCATCAGATTTGGATTCGGATGTATCCATTTCGCAACGTTAATGTTTGATTTTTTAATTAAATTAAGACCCACAAACACTAGTCACATAATTTTATGTTAACCAAACAGCAGTACTATTCGCGTTGTAACCACAATCTGCAGATTTAGCCGAGAGACCCGACTGACACTAGCCATGCCCAAAGCAACTATCGCCATTTCGCTTCTGCGGCTGCCATACATAAATACATACATAACAAGAACTGTCGTTCTATTCACCAACCATGAGTGATGTTTGAGTTACAAGCTGGATATTGACGACATCCCAGTCGCAGCATTACGATAAAAATAATTTACAAACTTATTTTGCTAATCAAATCTGATAGTGTTTTAAATAAAACATGGAAACTTCTCATACATCGGTATGAATGCAATCTATTCAAATATTATCTACTAATATTATCGCTCATCTAATGTAAATGATTCAATATTAATTTACTTCCGTAAGGCAGTGTTATCAACTTGCACAATTTTACCATTTACAAGCCTTTTATTGCAGCGGCAAATTCAAAGAATCTACATCAATTTATTTATTTTCGGGACTTCTTTCCAGCCATATTCAACAATTATTGAAGACAACATGCTGTCTTTTAAGGATTTTTCATTGAATATAGTTTAAATATTCGAAAAGTCTACTTCCTAAACGCACACATCGGCTTTCAGCATAGGTGGTAGTAAATAAATTTTACTATTTATGCGTAACAACCTTTCCAAGTCGATGTATATTATAGATGTATCTTTTTTCTTGACATTTAAAGAATATAAACAAATATATTTACTCCAAAGAAGTATCAACAACTCTGCAAAAATTAACGAAAATTTTTGGTAAACGAAAATTGATTATTGTTAACAAGCAATGATAGAACGATTTAAGGATAATAAACTAAAAATGAGCGCTGCCACTTATAATTGGTTTTTTATTATTCCAATATCTATATACACAATACATGAGTAACATTAAAAAGAATAATAATTTTCAAAAACAAACAAAAGTAGCCTATGGCATTCTATTATTTAAATCGATTATTATCGCCATTCGTTTGATCTTTAGTCAGTATTAATGACATTGCAGGTAGGCGCTCATTGTACGTATATCCGTCAATTCCATCACTTACTTTTGCAGAGCAGTCGTATCAACATAAAGATTTTTTTGCTTAAAGCGGTTATTTCAAATTGCAGACGAATAATTAGTTTTCCAATCAATAAAAATACAGTTGATCTGAGAATAGGTTTCAAAGTAATTTTGATTTTCTTTCACTTAAATCGAAGCCACGATCATATCAAACACAGAATATTAGAAGAAAATGTTATTTATTATCTTTTTTTGGGAAAAATCCCGCATCAATAATTATGTGGCTTTATTATAAATAGGTATTTAGTAATTAAAATTGATCAAACCATTTTTTTTTAATACACTTGTAGTATAATCGATACATTTGTATTTACATACTGTGTTATAATGTAATTCTGACCCATGGTAACCACGTTATTTATTTATATATACATGTTTTATTCATATCTAGCATTCATAGCGTAGCCTGAATAAAGGAAATAATATTTAATTTTCCAAAATTTGGACTCCGTGATGCTAGACCATACTTAGTGAATTATATTATATATAGCAACACAGTTACTTTTGACGACAGGCTTACGCGATTA